>CM060956.1:40981653-41159471 GCA_030765055.1 Mantis religiosa | reverse complement strand
CAGTTGAAATGGTTCAAATTTATATGGATCCTATTATATATCGTAGGTTTCATACGGGTTTCCTACAACTGTTCAGTTACCTTTTCGACTTTCAAAACGGTTACAATTGGATTAGACTAGATTAGATACATCAAAGATACATCCAAACGGCAAATGGTTACTTGAAAATTGTTGGTCATTGTGTCCGCAGGGATTTTAGCATATTCCTAATGCTTTAATTTCATGACAAAAGATCTCCAGCGCAGGTGGCTTACTTCGCAATAAATTTGGTACATACACGTCTCACTTAGCGACCTCCAGAAACTGCCGTACATTGTACTGCGATCCACTGCCCACGTCTGTGTAGCAAACTTCTGAGAAGAATTATTTTAGAAACTTTTTATTATTTAGAATCTGAGAAGGTGATAGGTTCAAAGGAAAGTAGGAAATAGAGTAGGCTTTACGCGACAGTCAAATTTTTAAAAAGCTAGCCGCTATGTGTCGTCTTCGATATTCCCGTCTCTTTGCACGATCAAGAGATAGAAAATGAAAAATGCCTGCTTATTTAAGAAAGACATACATTTTGAAGAATTTAGACATCAAATAATGTCTCCGAAATGATTCATTCCACTAAAAATGTATTAGATATAAATTGTATGTTTTAGGAGCTCTACATTTTTTGTGCTGTAAGACTTTTTGTCTATAATTTTCGATTTATCAGTTATGTAAGCTACAGCCATTTAGAATGAAGAGTACTTCTAAGGACATCCCAAGAAATACAAGATTATAAAATGGTAAATGAAATCTTTACTAATGATAAATGAAATATATTTTATCATAAATATATCTTAAACATGTGGTATTTTAATAAAATCGTTAGGGACATTTTTGAGAAAATCAAAATATTCGAAAATAATTCATTGTAAAGGGTTGTCTGGGCTGCCGCTATTTTCTTGAAAATCTCGTGTCGCAGTCTTGTAAGATGATAAACTTAAATACTAACTAACTTCCCCTTTTTAGTTTTGCTGTGCAGACATACACACATACAAATACACCACATGAACGTTTTTCGGATTCAGGAAGTCAAAACGTAAATTTCTGAAGAAAGCTTTATACTTCTTTGCTGTGTAGGGTGTAACTAAAGGATTTTCGGGGGTAAAACTATCAGGATCTCCTAAAATGTAAGGTTCTTTTAAAGCTAAAATGGCTAATACTATAAATAAAACAATAAATCCTAAAATATCTTTAGGATGAATAAATATTGAATGATCATGAAAGTATATAAATTGTTCTATTAAAGGTAAAGCGCTATCTGGCACGGAAAATATGAAACAATAGTGGACAGTTAAAGTGATTGAATGCAGTGCAAAAAAGTTTTTCATAATTTGGTTGAATTCTATGGATTTTCGTGCCACCTTGTCGCATCATATTTCTATTTCCAACATAACGGATATAGCACTTGCAACATAATTTTGGTGAGTGCTTGGAATTGATAAATGATTTGAAGGAAAACACGACTATGGAATCCCAATAATGGCAAGAGATGTTGAGTTCCTTTTATCGTACTTGAGCATCAAGACAAGTGGGACAGAAAGACCTGCCCTGCCCTTCCTCCCCTCATACCATTGTAGTGGTTCAGGTAAAAAACCACCATTAGGGGGTGGCTCAGCCTAAACAATGCAGGCGTGTGATTAAGCAACTTTTCCGAAAAAAAAAGGCCAACCTGACATACACTACTTGTTATATCTGTGGGCTACTGCATAAGATTAATTCTCAGTTATAATATTTTTGCGTTTGGTATTATCAGTCTGGTACTACATTCCTCACCACCCTATTTTTTTATGTTGCCTCTACCTGAGAATTCCATTGGTTACACCAAGCCCTTCTCAGTACCGTTATGTTGGGATATTAATGTCTTGAGGTGGAAGTATTTTTAATGGTCTCTTAAAGTCTTACCCTACTCAGCAAGTACAGACAGGTGGAGTAAAAACAATATCACATCAATTCATTGCTTCATATTCTCTATATATGCTTCCATAGCAACCAAGTCTGAATTTACATTCCTATTACTTTCTCCAACCATTCTTGATCAAATGTTTCTATTTCTTGTTGACAGAGATCAGAGTTCGCCAGAATGCTGACATTTTACATTTCCTTGCAAATACAAGATGGATGTACTCAAAGAAGCGATACTTAATTATTTTTTTTAAAAAAAAGAGGTTCCAATACTAGCTTTGTAATTCCAGTCTTTGCATAATACAAGAAACTAATCAGTGTAGACTAAGCACACAAAAGAAGTATTTGAAAAATATATCATACAAAACAATAACAACGAATATCTCTGAAATTGTTAATGCCATAACAAGCTAGCACAAATTGTTTTCACGAGTTCTTCAGTTATATCCTGGCTGAAGGGAACTATTCGATATTCGATAAAATTCAGGATATACAATCTTTGTAATTTAAATACTTTAAACTTTTATTTTAATGAAAATCGTTGGAACCATTTTTGAGAAAATAAAAAATAGGGGAAAAGTTCCATTTGAAGAGTAATATGGGGTGAAAAGATTTTGTTCAGCATCTGTCATATTTTTGGAAGATTCTTCACGTTTAATATTCATCTGACATTTCACTTCTTAATTATTGTGTTCAAAGACATACAAACGCACGTACGCTCTCAGAATTTTTGGGTGAATGCAATACCTTCCTACTTCTACTTACTATAGTTATGACGGAGAAGTATTACACTCCACCCAAAGAAAAACATAGGCTAGAAATACACGTTTTGAACAACTGCTTGAAACAGTTGTTTTTAATTTCAGCCCCAAAAATACTATTATTTTTTATGTTTTATTCTAAATTTATTTTAAAAATATTTAAGAAGAAATCTTTATGAATTGTTGTAAATGTTTGTGAAGTAAATGAGATTAAAAGAGTGAAACAGGAAGGCGTGTTATAAAGTAAATTAGGAATGAAAAAGAATCAATAATGTTAATTTGTTTTAAAAATATTGTTAGAAATGTAAAGTTATTTGGAATAATATATGAATGTCAATTGTTTAAATTAAGTTTTGAAAAGAAAATTCTAAAATTAATTAAATAAACAAAATGATTTTATAGGTCGTTAAGCATGACGTGACTAATAAGAAAATGTTTAATTGTCATAGTGACCGCAAAATCAATAATCTTAATTGTTCAAAAAGAGAGCGTCATTCTAAGTTCTATCGTTGTAGAACAACGATAAGTTGGAAGTTGCAGAAGATAACTGAAAGTGGGTTTAATTATGGATTCCAATGTGATGATATGTGATTTGAAGAAAAAATTAATATATCGTAAATCAAGAAGAGCGCTTTAAAAGTGCTTTGTACAGTTACGTAAGATGTGTTTTATTTAATTTAACACATAGTTAAGAATTAAAATACTTAATAAGAAATTGAAAAATTATTTAATTGATTTGGTAAAATATTTCGTGAAAATCTTCGTCCGCTGCCAACCTTGAGAAATACATCTTCATGCACCAACTCTAGAAGCTACTGAGAATTTAATTCAGACAACATCAGATGAATTAAAACATCGTATAAGAAGAACTTGCCATTCACACCACAAAACTCTCACTCCATCCTTAAAAGGTATTTAAATTGGTCCGCGTGCGCCTCACTGTTTAAGGACCCAAGCGAAGGTTTTCAAGAAACCTTCTTACCCCAAACTACCCTTTGTATGTAGAGTAGGGAGCAGGGATCGGAATATAAAGAATGATAGGGGAAAAGGAAGTGAGAAGTAAAATAATAGGGCAAGATACGTAACACACTGAGCTAGAGAGAGAGAGAGACAGAGAGAGAGAATGAATGAATGAATGAATGAATGAATGAATGAATGAATGCATTTATGAATGAATGAGGAAGAGACAAAACTTAAACTTTAGTTTTGTGAGATTAAGTTCTCAGCAGACAAAAGCTTAATTACATTAGTTGAATTCAAAATACTAAGATTCATGATTGTTTTGCATTTGTAGGTTTTTAGAAAACATTACATTTGATGCAGGTTCTAAACGGTGGATCTGCAAGACAAATTATGGCAGATAAATGAAATAAAGTGAAGAGATTGAACGAACGAATCAACGAACAAATAAACGAAATAATGAATGAATTACACGAAAGAAAATTTGCATGTGCCATAAAACCCCTCGTAATTTCGAATACTAGATGAGGCATAGTGTTTCATCTCTCTCGTGGAATCCTGATACTGGAATAATTGACAGGTAAGAATAATAATCACTTTATATATAGAGATAAAGAGACAGAGCAAATAATTGAAATAAATATTTTTTGTAACTTAAAATCAACGCATAGTATATGAAGCATAAGCTAATAATTAGCTAGCTAATTTAAGTGTTGAAAGAAAAGACAGTATAGGTGCGTCAGCACCGCTATAGTAGCCCGACTCGGTAGCGTGAATGGCAGCATGTCTGCCTCAGTTCAAGAGGTCCCGAGTTCGAATCTCGGTCAGGGTGAGTTACCTGGATAAGGTTTTTTCGGTGTTTTCCCTTATCCTTAAAGACGAATGTCGGGTACTTGTAAGCTCCATGGACCCTGGATACACTTGAGCATCATTTCACCTATTTAATTCACCATCCGATATGACTTAACGTTGGAGGACGTAAAATTACCCACAAAATAGCTATGGTAATTAGAATTCTATCAGAAATCCATTAATTCAACTTTTGGGTAATCAGATACGCGCCTACAAAATGCACGTAGCCCAGCTCTTAATGATAGAAAAAGAAACGCAGTTCTTCGACTTAAAGAGTAAAAATTGTGTTTTAGTTCGAAATGAGAAGCTTCATATTTGTCAAGATTAATCAGGAACTTTGGTGGGGAGTTTGTGGACAGAATTTTTATTGTTAAAGGAGAGTGTATATCTAATATTCACGTCTTTTCCTTCATATTTTACAGTATTGCAGAAGTACTTGATGTATGGAGTCATTATCGACACTTCGTAGCGTCTAAAGATGAGATCGAGTTTAAACAGGCTTACCGATCGTCACAAAAGGATCCGGCGAATAGGATTTCCACGACTCGCGTAACTTATATTTCTCAGTGTTGTTATAGAAATAGTTACTTTTAATCACTGTAACGTTTTAATATTAAGTTAGCAGATATAACACTTCGATTGCTACAGTTTCTTGCAATAAGATTTAGGAACAGTAGTCGGCAACTCGCTTCAAATAACTCAGTTGTTGGCATCGTTCAAATGTTTAGTGAGTTAACTGATGTATATGCTCACACTCCGCCAAGCGTACCCTGAGAAAAGCATCTCATAGTTAATCTTGGGGTAGCTAACAGAAAATCCTTTGAAGACCGATGTATCGGAGACGTCATCGAAGATGACACACAGGGAGACGTCAAATGTGATACTATTTTTAACCCCAGTTGATTGATCTACCGGACCAAAATTTCCATTCGGAAAGTCCATTCCTCAGTCCTTCCTTAGGAGTATCCGGCGTTTTCTTTTTAAGGTCTGGAATTCATTTACAACACTTTAATTTGTCGTCTGTTATTATCTCTTGGATTAAAGACCGCTATCGTGTTGCGTGTATTTATGTGTTTGTGTTGTATTTAATTGAATTTTCGATTAATAACCTGCAAAGTCCCTTTATATTTTGAATAGATTCTGTATAGCTAATAAACCTAGGAGGTAAACATAATCTTTTCTCTACAGAAAAATTGAACATCTCAAAGCACACGATTTATGCAAATACAATTCTTATGGCGTTAAACATTTGAGAAACACTTTTCTTTATGCTTTGAATTTTTCAAATCCCCTAAATGTTTTCAAATAGTAGGCTGTTATTCCTTCTTTTCTCGATTAAAAAAATTATACTTTAAGCAACATTCATGGCCATCCCTTTAAAAATCTATAGCTTCATTTCGTTTCTTAGGGCAGAAAAGGAGCAATTATTTATTTTAAGAAACAATGAAAACAGGGAAAGCTAAAAAGAAAGAAAGACAGAAAATGAGGACTCAGAAGATTAAGGGATAACTAATAATTTCCAGTAAATGCCTTGGTTTGTTGCCCTTTTATTACGTATTTCATGTATAATAAAATACATGCATGTGTTTAAAGATTAACGGCATAAATCCTAAGGCTACCATTTGCTTTAGGAATGTTCTCTTTAACTGTAAATACTGCAAAGGCGCTACCTGTAATTTCGCAGTTCTACAAAACGCTATGTTCGAAATGATAAGTATAGATTTACAAAGTGAAATTCCATATAGGTTGAAAATAAATTCCAGACGTGGTGTTGGTTGAATAACCACGCGCGTTTATGATAGAAATTATGTAAACGTTTTCAATGGGAAGTTAGAAATTATGATAAAGATGGCGGTGGAGGGCAAGGCTTTGTCTCTAAATGCATGCAATGTAGAAGTAGGTCACATTATCATAATATCCCTTCTTTGCCGTCGGAAGGAGGGAGAGGGCAGCAATTCTTGTGGAACCAATCGGCTTTGCCATGTCATTGTTGCCCACCTGCCCACCCCTATTCTACCCTTCCAGATAAGTCCGGCGTACACCACCCTTACCGTACACACAAGTTCTCTTAACATGGTTCCATGCTCAACAAACATGCAGCACCGTAGACGTTATATAAATTATCTAATTACTTTGCTTAAAGCATTGCATTTGATGTGTTCCACACAATAATCTTCTCCACTTGCACAAACTCTCCTTATAAACGTTCATACTTTATGTTAATGTGCATAAATATTTGATGAAATTGGCACAAACATTGTAGGTACAAAAGGAATAAGACTATGTAATGCCTTTGAAATTCCGTTCTCTTTGCAAGGCTAGTGGCCGATTTAACCAACAGATGTTAACACTTAACACGAGTTTAGCAATAGTTAAAACAAAAATTGTATTTCACCAACAAGTGTTAGCGTAACACTCATGCTAAATCTATTGCTAAACTAACAAGCCAAATTTCTGGTGTTGAGTCCTTAACAATTGTAAATGGTCAAGATGGTGAGCATGAACTCAGCTGTAGATGTCGATTTGCTATATTTAAGACCGTCTAAATGGCATTCGTAATAGAGTACGGTCTATGAGGAGAAATAATTTTGAGGAACTATCCGAAGAAAATTGTTTTACGGAGGTATAGACTGTCAAAGCAAGTTGTTATGAAGGTTACTGCAAGAGAGGTTAGAACATGCATCGAAAGGAATATGACTATCTTGCCTTAGCTTCAAGTATTATTAACCTGCGATTTTATAATTCACTGAATTATTTGGATAATACATTGTCCACCTCCCGTCTTGAAACGTTCAAATCACTTGACCTTCTTCGCTCCTCGTTTTAAATTTACGTAATAATGAGTTAGAATATGCATTGAAAGGAATATGCCGATCTCGCCTTTGCTTCAAGTATTAATAACTTTGCGATTTTATAATTCACTGAATTATATGGATAAGACATTGTACACCTCCCGTCTTGAAACGTTCAAGTCACTTGTCCTTCTTCGCTCCTCGTTTAAAATTTACGTAATACTGGCAAGTTATTCGGTGTTTGTAGTAGTGACTCATGCATTTGAATTAAATTCGTTTCCTATATTTTCCCCGTGACATCTTTCTCTTTTACATTCACCGCATCCGTCCTCTTATTTTCTACGATATCCTTACACTTCGTCACCAATTCAATTAACAATTCTTTCTCCGTCGATGAGAAATTTGTCTCACGGCTTTATTTATGATTTTGTTCATCCGCCATTTGTGCAGACGAAAATGAAAACAAAAGCGCATCGCAGTACGTTCAGAAAATAATACGACTCCTTAATAGCCTTCTATAGCTGTGATATTTACAAGTTTCTTGGCGTTAACACATGTTTGTTAACATTTTCAGAAAACAGGTTGGTAAATGCAAGAAATTTAACATTAGTGTTAGCGCTGTGACAATTGTTACGTTACATTTGTTAACGTTGATTTTAACATCTGTTGGTGAAATCGGGCATAGGAGGGAAAAAATACTTCCTATTTGAGAAATGTATAAGTATTTGAACATTCAAATAAATAAATGGAAATATATCCGAAATGGTTAAGTCCATAAAAATGCCTAACATAAATTGCGTTCTTTAATAATATCTATATTTTTTTTGCGTACAAACATTTTGTCTATCTCTTACGTTTACCGCTTATACAAAAGTAATTCAGAATGAAGGACCTTCTGAGGCTATCCCCAGAATATTCAAGATATACGATTTATTTTTCTTAAAATATATTAAGATATGTTATGTAAATGAAAAAGTTGAAGCCATTTTTGAGAAAATGAATATTTTCGAATAATTTTCAACCTAAAGTTAATTTTAGATGGGAGGATTTACTTGAGAATATTCGTATCGCCTTATTAGAAAATGCTGAAGTTAAAAATACCCTTTTGAGTTGCGCTGCTGACAGGCATTTGAATTTAGATGACAAATAAAATATATATCTTTAATTTTCTGAAAATATTCTGTGAAGTCTTCTTCAATTTTGTATAATCTTGAATAACTGGTAAATGTTAAGCAATAGAAGGAAACTTACTGCACTAACTTTGCAGATCTGTTTAAAGCACCATATATTTTAAATACTTCATTTTCTAATTTTCGAAAAGAAAAACATTTCCGGCATATCCATTATAAACGGAGGAATAATTATTAATGATCGAATTGTTTAATAAATTGTCAAATACTTTCCATATGCAGTTGCTTCTGGCAATTGATTGTAAAGGGAATGCAATTTTAATCCTGAGAGATGGAAAGTGATACAGCTTAACGAAATAGCACTCTTCAAGCCTTGGATATTCAATTATGAGACATACTAGCATAATGATACTTCTTATTGACACCATTTCCTTTCATGTAAGATATTGATTTAAATAATAAAAAATAAAGGGAAAAAATACCCATACTACCCTCTCCAAAAAAAAAAAAAAAGTTTGTAATATACAAATGTACCTGTGTCCGCCAAACCGAAAGCAGTTAATGAAGTGGAAATTGAAAACTCTTATATTTGCACTATAAGAGTATTTTTCTCTTCCTTTTACTATAATTCGCTTGATAGAAACGGATGTCATAGATACTCCTAGTAACCTGGAAGAAACAGTCGTTCTATAATAACCAGCTAAGAAATGAGCAATAATTTCATTGATAAGCTAATGGCCTTAAGATCTGAAGACAAAAGGTGTAAAAAAAGCTCCAGAACTTAGGGATCCACTCAAACATTTGAATGTCGTTATTCCTTTCGCATTTACAATGCAATGTACAATGCACAGATTATCTAACAAGCAACGTTTGTTTTTACATATACAAAATGCTATTTCAAGTTTATTATTGCAGGAAATCACACTCATCTTCAAAGTAAACATCTTTAGATTCTAAAGTCCAAACCACCTTTCAGCGAAGTTTGCTATCCCGCACCCATACGAAGAATTCGTTAATACCATTTTCAACTGAGTCAACGATTCAAAAATATTCTGCGTAGGAAATAGGCCTTGGATCAAAACAGATGCTAATATAATGGCCCAGGCTCGGGGATATCTTCTGGATGTAGTAGCAGTTCAATTGCTTCCAATTCCGAATTTGGTCCACTGTTCTTTGAGCTGCGTGAGGTCTTGAATTGTCCTGCCACAAGAGGACTTTTTTTCTATTAGCTATTGTAGGGTACCTCTGTCTCATACACACCAGACACATATCGTTATTTTAGGATCAAACATTTTTTTAACGTTTGCAGGGCTGACGAATATCGAGCCACTGTTTCAAAGCGTCGGGCTACAGTAATGCATACACTTTTCATCACATGTGACACTTCTCCTGATAAATCTGTCATCCAACGGATTAGCGATAAGCTGGCTACAGATATGCAGTCTAAGCTTGAATAGATGTCGATTCATGTAGTTCAAATTTACAGTTTCTGAACAATTTTAAGTGCCTTAATTTGGCAATGTACGGAATCTTTTGAAGCAGCAAGTTCTGACGTCCTCTGAGTGCTTGTCTGTGGATTTTCTTCTGAAACTCTGTGTGTTCTCAATATTTTATAAGCTGGGTCTTCCAGATCGTTGTAAATCAAATTTCGTGTCCATTATTGAAACGGTGGAAGCATCGTAGTGCAACTCACACAATAATAAGCCTTCACCTTTGACTTCACATCTTCTTCCAGTCGCGGCAGCAGCTTTATAATCCTGTTTCCAGTGGTGCTTCAAAAGGACTCTTAATTTCAAACTTTGTTGCCTCATTTTAAAATCCTGTATTATCAACTCTATCTGCCAACATGTTAAGAATACGGAATAATAGCCATATAACACTATCAAAAGTACCGACAAACATAAAAGCATGTATACTTTTCATATAAACTTAATTAAAATACTGTTATTACTTATATACAACCTAATAGCCTTGGTTTGGCTCATTTAGAATAAAGTAGACAGAAAAAAAACTTTCGTAAGAATAGAGGATGCATAAAGTTATGTGAATATAGAAGTGATTTTTTTTAATCGCTAGCTGTTTAAAGATTATTAAACACTTAAAATAAATAACATAAAATAAAATCTGCACATCCAACAATTCGATTTCTAGAATGTATACCAGGTCTTATTGTGCAAACCTTTTTGTGGTCTCCGTCCAGCCGCTCTAACCACTGAGCTACTATGGCCAACGTGCCGACATGACATTAAATTCTCCAACTGACTCGACTTTTTCCGGTAAACCACTAGGAGTTCTCATAAACACATGAGACAACTATCTTAATGGCAACTTACTATGCTGTAAGTACTTTAGTCCCGGGCTTTATAGTTCGGACCACTATTAGCTACAATTAATGGAAATTAATTGTTTTTTCACACTAGCCGTGTGTAGGAAGCACTATGAAGGGGTAGAGCCAGACTGAAAAATTCAATGTCATAGCCGGGATTTGATCCACGGATCTTCTGGTCTCCGTCCAGCCGCTCTAACCATTGAGCTACTAAATCGAGTCAGTTGGAGAATTTAATGCCATGTTGGCACGTTGGCCATATTAGTTCAATGGTTTAGAGCGGCTGGACGGAGACCAGAAGATCCGTGGTTCAAATCCCGGCTATGGCATTGAATTTTTCAGTCTGGCTCTACCCTTTCATAGTGCTTCCTATACAGCTAGTGTGAAAGAACAATTAATTTCCAAACCTTTTTATCTTTATTCATTTTTAAATCAAGTTACATAAAACAGTTTACAAATTTTGCAGGTATAATCTATTTGCTACCTTAACTAAGCCTACAAGTTACTGGATTCCAGTAACCTTACAAATCTACTCATCTAATCTATTTTAAAACTGTCTTTTTTCTACTTTGTTTCTACTCCAACAATATAATTCAAATCTACGTTTCTGCTACAGCTTTAATTTCTACAACAAACTACGAAAGACTGTTTCCTACAATTTTAAATTTCCTCTTCTGCAACGGGTATCCAAAGCTTCCTCCTACTGGTATCCATCTCCTAAAGGGTTCTCCCTCTTTCGCTGGCTTCTGCTCCTTCTTCTGATATCCATAACTGGCGTCTTCTATTCATCTGTTGTGGTCTTAAATTAGGTCTTCTCAAGTCTGGTCTCTTCAGTTTCTCTTGGTCCTAATATTTACCTCCGACGATATCTTAAATCGATATTTTACTTTTCTCGTTGGTTTAAGTGTTGCTATATTTATTTCTTGAACTTTTTTTTTTTTTTTTTTTTTTTTGTCGCGGATCATATATTCCTCTAACGCCTTAGTCGATATTATTTAAGACATATTTTCTAAATGTGCATAATCTTCTGTTCCCCTTATGATGTTCCATAAGCATTTTCCTTGAAGTTTCCATTAACCGTCTTCTACTAGTTCACTATATTTATTGCACGCAAAAATAACATGTTCAGACGAATCTAAACAGTTACATTGGTCACATAAATCTGAGCTCTTCTTTCCCATTGTCATTAAATATACATTATATGAACCGTGTCCTGTAGCGAAGTGAAAAAATCCTTTTTTGGTTTTATATATTCTAATGTTAGCCTCTCTTTAATGTCCGGGAATAAATCATATACTCTTCTTCCTATGTATGCATTATTCCACTCTTCGTGCCATTCGTGTACTAAATAATTTTTTCACTTCTTTCTTAGTAATTCATCCTTTTTCCATAATTTCAAAAACATTCCCATATTCTTCCTTCTTTAACCAGTAAGTTGCACCCCTTAATCTAATTATATAGTCAATAGGCCAAATTTCCGCTACTATTACTAGGGCCAAAATAGACCTCGTATAGCTCTTTTGTACCATAAACGCCAATTTCATAACTACATTTACTGTATTTTCTTTTACATAGTTCATATAGATGATCATTAAACACTTGAGGACATTGACAATGAACGAACATCTCTATGGTATGAAGCCAGGCTAGGTAGCGTTGGGTTCGTGCCTGCCTCACATTAAGAAGTACCAAGTTCGAATTTCCGTCAGGCTTGTTATCGGACAAAGCTTTTCTAGGGTTTTTCCTAATCCTGGAAGATGTAACTCTAAGCTCTATCGACTCTGGACTCATTTGAGCACCATTTCACCCATTTTCTTTCGTCGTCTGTTATGACTTACATTGGAGGACGTTCATTAAAAAAAAAAAATCAGACTCTTCAAACAAAATTCCAGTAATGAAAAGATTCTAAACATGCTTTATGTAATAATAATAATAATAATAATAATAATAATAATAATAATAATAATAATAATAATAATAATAATAATAATAATAATAATAATAATAATAATAATAATAATAATAATAATAATAATAATAATAATAATAATAATAATAATAATAATAATAATAATAATAATAATAATAATAATAATAATAATAATAATAATAATAATAATAATAATAATAATAATAATAATAATAATAATAATAATAATAATAATAATAATAATAATAATAATAATAATAATAATAATAATAATAATAATAATAATAATAATAATAATAATAATAATAATAATAATAATAATAATAATAATGTGACTTTGTGGGTTCGTGGAATAAAAAGTCCAATTACACCACTCAACAATGTTCTTTATTTCTACCGACTTACAGTTTAACACTTGCCAATTACACAAAATTACTTGCTGCACACAATTACGATTTACAGTTCGTCCGTTGCAATCTTCACTTGTACTCGCGATGACATAAACTCCGATACTATACACAGTTCGTACAGTCCCGTTGCACAATCATTTCGTTCATTAACACGTCACTGACTAACTCTTACACCAAGAACTGCGGATGTCTCTGATCACATATAACATAGTTAATAGAGGTAATATATTACAATGACTGCTCACTCGTCTGTCTGTAACCTCTTTATAGGATATCGCCGGTTTCTAGTGACCAGAGAATGTTCATGTTCCAGACTCCGTAATTTCTGGAACCAGGTGGGCAGAAACAGACGACCACAATTATGTTTCTTTCCGGACCACTGGCTGTCACCACTATAAGACAAACGAGGGAAGGGCGTGGCTAACCGAGCCTCCCCTGTCTTCGTGCAGCTGCTCACAGGGTGTTTCAGCGCTCTCGTCACACTGCTCCTCCTCAAAGCTGTTCGTCTCGAACAGCCCCATCGTAGCGTGCGAGCGGTCCAGGTGTACCACCAGCATCGCGGCCGAGTCTGAGAAGAAGATAGCGCTTGCCGTAGTTTGTGATCAGAAGTCGGTCAGGTGTCTCTGAAGTACGGGTGCACTTCCTCAAGACTCCGGACCTTACTCGGAAGTACCAACTGTCCTCTCTGCTCCTTAGCCCTTCCCGGAACTGCACTCCGGGAATTACAACTGTCTCTCTGGCTTCATCGGGCCAGGGCAGTGCGACTTGTATGGCAGCTCCAGGTCCTCCCAGGTTGGCCTCGTCCCTGCGTCCACTTCCCTCGAGAGTGGCCCCAAGTCTGCGTCCGCCAGCTGCTCCCTCCTCAGGCCTGCGCTATCCCAGCCTTCAGCAGGCACTGCCACAACTACTCGGACTGCTGCGGCACGCTCCTCCTCTTCCACTCTTGTGCGCTCGTGGCCGTCCTGGATCTGCGATAGGACACCTCCAATGCAATGGTCGCTGGCGTCGGTGTCCACAATGAAGGCGCCACCCGGTTGTGGGAAACCCAAAATTGAAGCACTGCACAGGGTCCCCTTCGGGTGCTGGAAAGCGTCTTCGGCGTCCTCCGTCCACACATAAGGCCGGTTTTCCTCCGTCAGGCGGGTGAGGGGTTTTGCGATGTTGTCGGCCTTTTCCTCTAAATCATTAAGGCGGTCGTCTACTTGACCCTTCCGCTTGCCCAGGTTCGCGACGTCATCCCTCACGCCGGCCAAACGTTCCTCAAACTTTGCGGCGAGAGCCTCGTTCGCCGCCCTCATCTCCGTTGTCAGTTCGGCCATCTTTGAGGTCATTGTCGTGGCCAAGTTGTTGTTAGCCGTTTCCGTCTTCGCTGTTAATTCGGCCTTCATTTCTTCCATCTTCCCGGTGATGTTGTCCTTAGCCATCTTCATTTGTTTCAACTCGGCGGTGAGGTTGTCATTTATAGTCTCCAGCTTCGCGGCCAGGCTGTTCTTTGCCGCTTCTGTTTTTGCAGCGAGGTTTTCAGTTGCCGTCTTCATTTCTCTCAGTTCCGCTAAAATCTTTTCTAATGCTGCCTCCATTGTTGTAATGTTCGGTGATGTTGTTTTCCCGCTTCCTGACACCAGTGTGACTTTGTGTTTATCCCACTTCTGACACCAGTGTGACTTTGTGGGTTCGTGGAATAAAAAGTCCAATTACACCACTCAACAATGTTCTTTATTTCTACCGACTTACAGTTTAACACTTGCCAATTACACAAAATTACTTGCTGCACACAATTACGATTTACCAGTTCGTCCGTTGCAACTTCACTTGTACTCGCGATGACATAAACTCCGATACTCATACACAGTTCGTACAGTCCCGTTGCACAATCTTTTCGTTCATTAACACGTCACTGACTAACTCTTACACCAAGAACTGCGACTGTCTTCTCGCTCACACTCACTAACCAACTGATTGACCAACACAACACAACAACTGACTGGCTCACTCCGTCTGTCTGTAACCCTCTTTATAGGAATATCGCCGGTTTCTAGTGACCAGGAGAATGTTCCAGACTCCGTAATTTCTGGAACCAGGTGGGCAGAAACAGACGCACAATTATGTTTCTTTCCGACCACTGGCTGTCACCACTATAAGACAAACGAGGGAAGGGCGTGGCTAACCGAGCCTCCCCTGTCTTCCGTTGCCAGCTGCTCACAGGGTGTTTCAGCGCTCTCGTCACAATAATAATAATAATAATAATAATAATAATAATAATAATAATAATAATAATAATAATAATAATAATAATAATAATAATAATAATAATAATAATAATAATAATAATAATAATAATAATAATAATAATAATAATAATAATAATAATAATAATAATAATAATAATAAAATAATAACAATAATAACAATAATAATAATAATAATAATAATAATAATAATAATAATAATAATAATAATAATAATAATAATAATAATAATAATAATAATAATAATAATAATAATAATAATAATAATAATAATAATAATAATAATAATAATAATAATAATAATAATAATAATAATAATAATAATAATAATAATAATAATAATAATAATAATAATAATAATAATAATAATAATAATAATAATAATAATAATAATAATAATAATAATAATAATAATAATAATAATAATAATAATAATAATAATAATAATAATAATAATAATAATAATAATAATAATAATAATAAATTTTGGAGCCATTTTATTTTTAGATGATTAAAAAATTGTGAAAGAAAGTTCATGTAAGGCATAATTTAGGGTGCGGAAAGTATTTGTAAACCTTTCTGTCGTATGCTAGGAATACACTGTACTTAAATACTAAGTTTGGTATTCATCGGAAATTTGGTTTTAGAGTTATGCTGTTCATACCGACGCATACACACCACCACCACCCCCACCACTACCACCTCAACAACGACAACAGTCATAGCTTTTCTAAGATTGTAACTTTTTTTTAAGATTTGGAGGGCTTCAGCCATATATTTCTAGTGGAATATGGACATCAAAACTTTAGGTGACAAACATTTCCTCTGCTTCATATAGTTACACTGTAGTTAAAACTATAAAGGAACACTTCTGACCTTGCATACTGGTATTGGCAACCGGAGACTATTATTATGAGATTATTTTGACGTTTCGATGTTTGTTCTGATATTTGCTCTTCACCATTGCAATGTTTGTAATAGGTGAAAAAAACAAATTAACAAATACATATCACATAATCCATACCATGTAATGCTAATGCATACTGTGGTATTTAAATTGTTAATGGTCTCTTCTGACTAATTGTTACCTCATAATCACTCGCATTGTGTACCCGCCTCGGTAGCGTAGATGGTAGCGTGTCTGCCTCACGTTCAAGAGGTCCCGAGTTCGAATCTCGGTCAGGGTGAGTTACCTGGACAAGGTTTTTCCGGGGTTTCCCTTATCCTGAAAGACGAATGTCGGGTAACTCTAAGCTCCATGGACCTCAGATTCATTTGAGCATTATTTCAGCCATTTCATTCATCGTCCGATATGGACTTAATGTTGGAGGACGTAAATTACAAAAAAAAAAAAAAAAAAAAAAAAAAAAAAAAAAAACCTCGCATTGTTTGGGGTAGGATATAGATGGTTGTTCACGAAATTGTCTTCATTGTATTCTTAATCTTCTTTCTCCCCTTCAATTTAACCCTGCCTTTCACTACAGTGATCATCAGAGACCGAAACTTAGGCAGAATTTATCTGCCAAATTTATCTTTAATTTGAAAGTGGATCTGCATGAATTAAAATTTTGTGATTGAAATGCCACGGTTTTAAGTTGCCCTTTTCTGCCTTTATCAATATAAATGCCTATTTTACGAAATAAAGTTTTTTGTTGCCCTTATTTCATGATTTACCTATTATTTACTAACTATTATTTTATTAATTATTAAATACTTCCCTTCAGCTACATTTTATTTCAATAACCATTAGTCCATGACTGTTAAAGTTACTTCGCCGAGTGTATATGATTGTCTTTAAGTTGCAGACAACATAGGCGCCCTTTATTCAGTTCATTATTTTCTTTGCAACAATGGGTATTGTCGCGCAAATTAATGTATAAATAACAGAAAGCAATTGAATTATTTTAAAAGGCAACAAACAGTAAGTGCGGTCTAACTTTATTTTTCTTTCAGTTCTCTTTGCGACGTTGTTGTATGTAGAACGATATGTCGAAATTCGTTGTTCCTTTACACAGTAAATTACAAAATTAAGTTGATACATCTGGATCCGACCTATTTTGTACCAACGGTAAAGTATTCACATGCAAAATAATGCGAGCAGTCAGTGAACTACGAAAAGAAGCATTTTATATCACAACATATCGGCACAATCAAAGAGAATCAATCAGAAAATCAACCACAAAAGTGCACTTTCCAAGGCTTGGGAAGAAGATTTCTTTGCTTCCAAGAGTACTTGCAACATTCAGTAGAAAATCCCAATTTGCATTCGACTTATGCAATACTTTACTTAGCGCCCGAATCCCTTTGTGGAAATTACCGTATACAGGTAACTCACCGTGACCGAGATTAGAAATCGGGACCTCTTGAACGTGAGACAGACACGCTACCATCTACGCTACAGAGGCGGGCAGTCGGCAATGATGTTAACTCATGTACAGTTGTCATTGTATTTCTTTGAGTTTTGCATTTTAGATCACTCACACTTACACACACACACACACACACACACACACACACACACACACACACACACACACACACACACACACACACACACACACACATACACACACACATTCAACTTCAAGACTTTGAGGAGGATAGGGAACAATCTTGGCTACAAAAAGTTTCCCACTCCATTCGAAGATCAAATCCGAGACCCCTCGCACAGCAGGCAGCTGCTCTATATACTGAGCTATAGGGCGCTCATTCTTACTCTTAATATACATATCCACTGCTTAAAGACTGAATAAGGTTTCGATTTACTACAGAGGGGATTCAGCATCGAAAACTGGTTTATTGTACCTAAACTCCAAGTGGGGCTTCCTAGGAAGGAAGGATGAGGTGAGAGGAGACATAGGGCGGCTGACCCAAGGTGCCGAGACACCCGCCGACACTTCTACACAGAAAGAAACCACCGGATAAGAGATAATATGAAATACCAATGGAGATGAAATGGAGGGACAAGAAATTCGGGGGATGTAATTAACCTACACAGCATTCGCCTGGCGACCCGGGAAAACCCCGAAAAAATACATAGGTCAGGTAGATCGGCCACGGTTATCAAACCTGGGCCTCCCAAATGCGGACTACAGACGAAACCGCCTGACCCATCCCGCTCTGTTAAGAGCGCTACTTACATTATGTTTATTGTGTTTATTGCTCCTTATAACAAGTACAGTAGTATACACAATTGAAAACTTATTTAAGATCATAGTCCAGTTAAAAATAAATAAAGACAATCAATACAATTACAAGTAATAACAGTTAAAGTGCTAAAATAATACATAAAGTTGATTGTAATACAAATACATTGATAAACATTTACTGTAGTAAATTACAATATCATTATCATTCAGAAATTCTTCCACGTCATAGTAAGCTTTTGATTTAAGAAAATTAGTTAATATATGTTTAAACTTAGGTAATGGAGTAATGTTTCTAAAACTTATTGGTAATTTATTGAATAATTTACTGCCAATATAATCAATCTTTCTTTCATATAATTTTAATCTATGTGATTAAGTTATCAAGTTCTGTTTTCCTCTAGTGTTGTAGTTATGAATAGCTGAATATTGAGGCAAATACCTATTTCGTATATACAATATGGATTTTAATATAAAGATACTGTGAAGGGTTAGTATTGAAAGAGTTTTGAATGGTTCCTTACAAGGACTATACATTGGCAGATTGGATATGTATCTGATGGCTCGTTTTTGTAATGTAAAGATTTTTTTGAGACTGGCTTTAGATGTTGATCCCCACAACTCTATGCCATATGTAATAATTGAATGAATGAAAGCGAAGTTGACTATCTTGGCAGTTTCAGCTGATACAAATGTTGATATATTACGTATAACAAAAAGGGTTGATGATAATTTCTTTTCAATTTTATTACTATGTTCATTCCATGTTAGTTTACTGTCAACTGTTAAACCTAGAACATCCAGATTATGGATAGGTAGAATCATATCATTGTCCAAATAGATATGAGGCTCAAAATCAGTGGTTTTAAAATTTAAAATTATTAATTCACTTTTTTTTGCATTAACACACAATTTAGAGTTATTAAAATATTGAGTTATACTATTTACAATTTCATCCATTTGTATTTCTAGGCTATTAAGGTCTTTGTTCTGAAATCCCATCGTTGTGTCACCAGCATAGAGATATAAACTAACATCTTTAGGAATTACATTCTTTAAGCAGTTTAAATTAAAATCCGTAGTACACTCGTACTTAACCATTTACTTTATTTATGTGTAATTATTTTAATCGTGCGTATCTAATGTGTCGAGGACTACAGTGTTAACGAAAAGAAGTAAACCTAATATGTAGACTAACAAGGGATATCCCATTGATGTCGTAGAATGAGCAGCAATTTTTTGTGGTGAAAATATATCGGCTTTCTCTCCCATAATTCTCTAACCGCCAGCAAGGAAGCACAAGGGTTTAAACTGTAACAGTTGACTTAGACCTGTCTTGTGCTGAAGTGAGCCCCGCACTGAAGCTACATTTATCTACGTGCAAGATTGTCATAAAGGCAAGTTACAACCAAGATTGCACGTAGTAAAGAGAGGATCGACCGCAGTTACGCTTCCTTTTTCCTCTGTAATGAATGCCTTCAAGAAAAGTAAAAAAGTAAATTCTCTTGTGTAATACAGTTTAAACACTAATATACTTACGCAAGGAATTATATATTAGGTATTATTGAATCATTCTGATGTGTAAATAATCTTTATCAATCTTGGACCAAGGGGTGATAAAGTTAACACATTTGTATTGTTATTTTCGATTTATTTTCACTAAAAGAAAAAAGTAGAATAGCAAAAGAAAGCCCAGTTCGATCTGTAACCGCAATTTGACAATAGCTGTTACACTAGGGATGGCTTTTGATTGGCCTCTCCTTTTCGCTGAGGCGTCGAAAATGTGTCCAAATTGGACAAATGTGCTTAAAGGGTTGAAAACATAGATAGTAATTATTTTTGTAAGCTATAACGGAAGCTGTAAGTTCCGCCGAGTCATAAGGCATAAATGCACAATTTTTGCGCCGTTTATTTTTATATATAAGCGGTGAAAAGAAATGGAAGGGTAGTATGAGATTAGGAATTAAAATTGGGGTAGTTTTTAGAAGCTGTAAAGCAATCCAAGGCTTTACCAGGTCCTATACTACAATCGTACTCTAGTATGCTCAAATGATTAAACAGTAAAGATTTCTACATAAGGGAATGACAAATAGTAGAAGAAATTTTCGAAAATTGTAAGGCTGCCAATAATATTTAATACTTTAGTTAAGTGCAGGAAGTTCTGTTCTGATAGGTCAAAGAGCTTTAAAGTATTAGTAGCATTAGCTTTTGAACATTTTAGAGTAACGTATCATATTTTTGCCATATTCTAAAACACAAGTACATCAAATTTTATGAAACGTATCTGATAATAAAGTTCAACATAAATTGAGAGAAATTTGATTATTTCCCCTTCAATAACTCTAATGTAAGCCTCCAAGCCTCTCTCCTCTTGTGCGTTTGGGTTACAAGTCATTAAAGGTCCACCCGTTCACAATTAAGGACCAAAAGATCCTCTGATATTCATATTGAACCAAATAGGGTTGAAATTAAACTACATAAATATGATCTCTCTCAAAAGTCAAAATTTATACGTGTTTACATCTCATAACTCATGGGAAAGCTTTTGAATAGTTATTAAAATAGTTTACGCAATTTTTAGTTACCCTGTACATGCCCAAATTGTACTTTACTTTCTCTCTCTTTCTCTCTCTCTGCTAGTTACCCTTCTTTAAAACAAAATTGTGGTGTGAATGTTCCTTTAATGAAGCTAAATTACACGACTGTCTCTTAATTAAACCTATAATGAAGGTGAATGTATGATAAAATGATTGTGTAGTGTGTACTGTGAACGATGGGAAGGAGAGAACACATTGTTCCGGGAGATAGGCAACGTGCACAGCACAGCTGTTTGGCCGCCCCTCTCACCGATCGATTGTTGTTGTTGGTCTCGAGATGAAAGTGCCACTCTGCGCTGCTCTTCTCCGCTCCTATATTGCCTTCCTACCCTTTCAACACAAATTATTGAACGCTACGCTTTTTTTGCAACGTGGATCGGAAGCTTGCTGCTGCTGCATCTTTGAGAGTAAATTACCACTAGCCGTGAAAGGCATTTTCCAGCAGGTAAAGTTAAAACAATCGACGCGAAATAACATCTTCATTGTTGTATATGTGGGTTATAGGTATGTGCAATACAGAAATAAAGAAAACTTAACATGATAAAACATACATGCACCCCATATTTTTCTAAGTTCACATCGTTTCCATGGCCGGTGTCACAATGGTGTATGGAGCCTGTCTCTAGCTTCGTTCTACTGAATCCTCTCATAATTGAGTCGCAGTTACTACACGTGTAGTGAGTGATAGCCGAGCGGTTATAGACAAGTATGTAGAAGCTTGACCTACAAAGGTTCATCACAGACATCATTTTAATTGTTTTTAATTGTGGAAATACGAAATGTGTATTACGCACATTGTAATATAACTTCCAATTACTAAGGTTTACTTGATTTAATGGAATTTGTGTCTCATACATAAAAGCTGATACGCTCTACTCTATTTTTAAACTAAATGAAATAGGTAAGCATTTTATTCCTATATGTAAAATCAAGTAAATATGGAAATTTACCTAGTCTCGGGAGTCTAAACCTTCTGTTTCTCTTACTGACATTTTACGGGGCATGGATGAGACCAAATGGCTAGTGAAGTTTTCACGAGAAGATACTTCGCGTTATATACCAGCACCATTCATTACAGATCACTGAGCCCGAGCATTTACACAACCAATATTAAAGCAATTTTATTATTATTATTATTATTATTATTATTATTATTATTATTATTATTATTATTATTATTATTATTATTATTATTATTATTATTATTATTATTATTATTATTATTATTATTATTATTATTATTATTATTATTATTATTATTATTATTATTATTATTATTATTATTATTATTATTATTATTATTATTATTATTATTATTATTATTATTATTATTATTATTATTATTATTATTATTATTATTATTATTATTATTATTATTATTATTATTATTATTATTATTATTATTATTATTATTATTATTATTATTATTATTATTATTATTATTATTATTATTATTATTATTATTATTATTATTATTATTATTATTATTATTATTATTATTATTATTATTATTATTATTATTATTATTATTATTATTATTATTATTATTATTATTATTATTATTATTATTATTATTATTATTATTATTATTATTATTATTATTATTATTATTATTATTATTATTATTATTATTATTATTATTATTATTATTATTATTATTATTATTATTATTATTATTATTATTATTATTATTATTATTATTATTATTATTATTATTATTATTATTATTATTATTATTATTATTATTATTATTATTATTATTATTATTATTATTATTATTATTATTATTATTATTATTATTATTATTATTATTATTATTATTATTATTATTATTATTATTATTATTATTATTATTATTATTATTATTATTATTATTATTATTATTATTATTATTATTATTATTATTATTATTATTATTATTATTATTATTATTATTATTATTATTATTATTATTATTATTATTATTATTATTATTATTATTTTATTATTATCATCATCATCATCATCATCATCATTATCATTATCATTATTATTATTATTATTATTATTATTATTATTATTATTATTATTATTATTATTATTATTATTATTATTATTATTATTATTATTATTATTATTATTATTATTATTATTATTATTATTATTTTATTATCATCATCATCATCATTATCATTATCATTATCATTATTATTATTATTATTATTATTATTATTATTATTATTATTATTATTATTATTATTATTATTATTATTATTATTATTATTATTATTATTATTATTATTATTATTATTATTATTATTATTATTATTATTATTATTATTATTATTATTATTATTATTATTATTATTATTATTATTATTATTATTATTATTATTATTATTATTATTATTATTATTATTATTATTATTATTATTATTATTTTATTATCATCATCATCATCATCATCATCATCATCATCATCATCATCATCATCATTATCATTATCATTATTATTATTATTATTATTATTATTATTATTATTATTATTATTATTATTATTATTATTATTATTATTATTATTATTATTATTATTATTATTATTATTATTATTATTATTATTATTATTATTATTATTATTATTATTATTATTATTATTATTATTATTATTATTATTATTATTATTATTATTATTATTATTATTATTATTATTATTATTATTATTATTATTATTATTATTATTATTATTATTTTATTATCATCATCATCATTATCATTATCATCATTATTATTATTATTATTATTATTATTATTATTATTATTATTATTATTATTATTATTATTATTATTATTATTATTATTATTATTATTATTATTATTATTATTATTATTATTATTATTATTATTATTATTATTATTATTATTATTATTATTATTATTATTATTATTATTATTATTATTATTATTATTATTATTATTATTATTATTATTATTATTATTATTATTATTATTATTATTATTATTATTATTATTATTATTATTATTATTATTATTATTATTATTATTATTATTATTATTATTATTATTATTATTATTATTATTATTATTATTATTATTATTATTATTATTATTATTATTATTATTATTATTATTATTATTATTATTATTATTATTATTATTATTATTATTATTATTTTATTATCATCATCATCATCATCATCATCATCATCATCATCATCATTATCATTATCATTATTATTATTATTATTATTATTATTATTATTATTATTATTATTATTATTATTATTATTATTATTATTATTATTATTATTATTATTATTATTATTATTATTATTATTATTATTATTATTATTATTATTATTATTATTATTATTATTATTATTATTATTATTATTATTATTATTATTATTATTATTATTTTATTATCATCATCATCATTATCATTATCATCATTATTATTATTATTATTATTATTATTATTATTATTATTATTATTATTATTATTATTATTATTATTATTATTATTATTATTATTATTATTATTATTATTATTATTATTATTATTATTATTATTATTATTATTATTATTATTATTATTATTATTATTATTATTATTATTATTATTATTATTATTATTATTATTATTATTATTTTGCGAGAAAAACATAAGGCTTGCTATTACAGTAACAATAATAACAAGGATTCGTACTCATGTTGGCCCACCGAGCGGAATGGCAAAGGCGGTGTCTTCTGTGGCCCACATTCGGGAGGCCCGGGTTCGATTCCCGTGGACGACCTACCTGACCCATCGGTTTTACCGAGGGTTTTCCCGGGTCGCAAGGCGAATGCTGGGTAGGCTAATGACATCCCCCGAATTTCCTGTCCCTCTATTTCATCTCCATTATCATTTCATATCATCTCTCATCTGGTGGTCTATTTCAGGGTAGAAGTGTTGGCGGGTGTCTCGGCGGTGCCTGGCAGGATGATATGCTCTGAGGAAAACTACTTCCTCCTCCGGTAGGTCGGTTGCCGACCTCAGCTCCTCTGCTGGGACCATTTTGGGACCACCAACCTGTGACCTTTGGGGCTCGGATAACCTGCTTTGGGACCATTAGGGCTCGGCTGCTGGTCTTGCTGCCGTCCCGTTGTAGGGGAGCAGTTCGTTGTCCTGACCTGTCGGGGGAAGTCTCTATCCAAGTAAACTGTAGGGACCCTGTCCTCTGTACTGTCGTAGCTCCTTGGGTCGGCCGCCCTCTGTGTCCTTAACCTCATCCTTCCTCCCGAGGGTGCCCCCACTTGGGGGCATAGGAACAATGGGCCCAGCATGGTGGCTTACGTACTGAATCCCCTCCTTAATGAAATCCCAGTCCCATGTTGGGCCACTTACGAGCCGTTTGACCGCTCGGCTATCATGCATACGACCGAGCCGCAAAGAAACTCCCTATGTATCGCATAGCTTTGAAGTGAGACAAGAGTGGTGTCAAAGTGTATATTGGAAAAATTAATTGAGTGTATATTGGAAAAATTAATTGTTCTTTCACACTAGCCGTATGTAGGCCACAGTATGGAAGGGTAGAGACAGACTGGAAAATTCAATGCCATAGCCGAAATTCTAATACATTTCTAAAGCGTATGTTGTGAACGCAGCGTCACTGAATGCTTCTGATGTTTTCCGAATCAATTATTTCTGGTAGCGGCTCATTTTCTTTTGTCTAAGGCTGTATAATCGTTTTTTCAGTATTCATAATCAGTAACCTATACGCTGAAAAAGATCCATTGAAGGATTCCATAAATAAAGTGTTTTATTATCCTATCAGTTCAAAAGCAAATGAAACAGCAAAGTTATTATTTAGGTTCGCTATCTTTCAAAACTGCGATATAAAGATTTTCAAAAAAATATTTCATTCCAAACTACCCAACATATTAAATTTTTTGGAAATCTTTTATTTTTTCAAAAATGGCTAATTTTTATTAAGATATGCAGCTTATGTAAGACATAAATAAGACAACATACACTACTGGTCAAGTTTTCGATCACCTATCACAACTATGTATTTGTGAATAAAACAGGAATTTCATTTCGAACATTCTATCATATCTCCGTTCTGACAATAAAATATTATAAACATGTAAGTACTACGTGATTCTGTTGTGTATTTGACCGATTTTGTCCCACAACTACACTGACGTGCGTTTGACTATGACGTTTCCATTCAAATAAACGTCATTCCTTCAGCAGTTCACATTGGTTTTCAGTACATTGTGAGTATCTAGCAGTATGTTTGTATACCTCATCAGGTTTGTACCATATTACCTCCTAATAGGGTGAAAGAAGGATATCGGAATTGAAAAACCTGCTGTAAAACTCTGCATCAAGAAGGCTATCCCAGTAGGATAATAGCAAGAAAAGTTTGCATAGCCCAATCTACAGTAGTGTATACATTGCAGGGATTCGAACAAACTGGTAACATTGCAAGTGTTTCTCGATCTGGAAGACCTCGAGTAAGATCATATAGGGAAGACCATTTCATATGTTACAGAGTAAACGTCAAAGAATTTGTACAGCATCCGAAATTCGCGAGGAAGTTACTAGTATGCGAACATCTCCAATCTCTATCTCAAATGTGCAACGTCGCCTTCGTGAACAAGGTTTAAAGGCTTTCATAGTGGCCAGAAACCCTATATTACGCAAACAAAATAAGGTGTAAAGATTACAATGATCCAGCTACATAAAAACTGGAGCGTTCAGTAATGGTCCAAGGTATTTTTCACGGACTAGTCTCACTTTCAAATGTTTGGAAGCCATCGTGGAACCTGTGTCCGTCCACTTTATGGAGAACGCATCAACAGTGATGCCAACGGTGAAGCATGGTAGAGGATCGGTTATGGTGTGAGGATGTTTTGTAGGTGATAAAGTTGGTGATTTGATCAATGAAACATTAATCAAATACATTAATCTGGGAGAATTTAATTTTGAAACCCATCTAGCATTTATAGATCTAGAAAAAGCGTTCGACAAAGCTAACCGGTTATTGTTATGGGATATAATATGTAAAAAGAGATACCCACTACACTTAGTTAAAATTATTCAAAGCTTATACAGAAATACGAAATTGGCAATGGAAATGGAAGGAGAAATAACAAATGAATTTGAAATAAACAAAGGATTGAAACAAGGATGTAGTCTATCTCTAATTCTTTTTAATATATATACAGATGAAATTATAATAGAATGGAAAAAAGTAGTGCATGAGGGGATTAGGTTAGACAAGGAAAAGCAATAAACGCTCTTCTATTTGCAGATGATATAGTTTTAATCTTTGACAAGGAAGATAGACTACAGAAAGGAATATATCAACTAAACCAAATTTGTAAAAAAAAATATGATATGACAATCTCAAAGACAAAAACAAAAGTAATGGCATTCCAGTGAAAATACCCAATAAGGACCAAAATTGTAGTAGAGGAAACTATAATAGAACAAGTATCGCACTTTCAATACCTTGGCTGTGATATAACCTATGAATCGGAAAATCAAGATATAAGGAATAAAATACAAAAATTCCAAGCAGTTTGCGGAACAATTAAGAGAACCCTCAGGAATAAAGCAAGGAAAGAAACTCAAATAAGATTCTAGAAAGTGATGGCAATCCCAATACTAAACTATGGAAGTGAGGAATGGATAATAAGGGAAAAGGAGAAGAGTAAAATACAAGCTGCTGAAATGAGGTTCTTACGATCAATCAAAGGATGTACAAGAGAAGATCATATTAGCAATGAAATTATTAGAAAATAATTAGAAGTACAACCGTTATTATAAGAAATCCAAAGATATAGAAACAAATGGGCCGAACACCTTAATCACATGCCATGAGAAAGAATACCAAAACAAGCCTTCAATTATAAACCAAGAGGACGAAGATCAATAGGACGCCCCCTAAAGAGATGGCTTCAGGAAATGTGAGACCGGAACAGGCTTAAGCCTAACCCGTGACGGAAAAAGAAGAAGAAGAAGAAGAAGAAGAAGACATTAATCAGGATACTGATCAAAAGTGCCGTACCATTTGGCAAGATACTTATTGGTCCTGAGTTTATTCTGCAGCAGGACAATGATCCGAAATATGCTTCTGTTGTGCAGAGGTATGTCAATAGAAAAGAACAATGTGGGGAACTGGAAAATATGATTTGGCTAAGTCAACCGGCTGATTTAAAATCCATTGAACTCTTATGGGACGAACTTGCTAGGGAAGTGAGAAAACTGAAGTCATCTAATATTGAAGATGTGTGGAATAATTTACAGACGTGTTCGACTGCAATATCTGGAGGGGGAAAAACCACTACACAAACTTATCTCCAGAATGCCAAAAGCTTGTGCAGTGGTTCTAAGGGCAAAGAGTGGATACTGCTAAAATCTAAACCATATTGTAATGTACTTAATACTATAGAGAGAAAATATTAATTTTGTTGGTATTTTTAATTTTACAACGTTTTTGTACATTAGCTTTTTATAGGTGATATACAATATGTGGCACAATAAAAATAACTTTTAAAAATTGTAATCTCAAACTTTGTTAAAACTGTATAAAACAATGGCGATCCCAACCCTGCTTTATGGGTGTGAAAACCGGGTCTTGACTATCTCACAACAGAAGAAAGTGGAGGCTGCTGAGATGAAATTTCTGAGTCAGGTGGCAGGTTATAGACTCATAGACAAGAAAAGAAACGAGGATATTAGACGAGAATTGAAAATTCAGAGTCTAAATGAAACAATCATTGCATACAGGCAAAAATGGCAAGATCATGTGCAGAGAATAACCGAAGACCGTACACCACAAATAGTATACAAGTATAAACCTGTAGGTAGAAGAAATGTTGGCAGGCCACGAATGAGATGGTGCGATCAATTTCCTTGAAGTCGGAACGGGCCACAAGGCTTATACCGTGATGATGACGACGATGATGATGATGATGATGATGATGATGATGATGATGATGATGATGATGATGATGATGATGATGATGATGATGATGATGATGATGATGATGATGATGATGATGATGATGATGATGATGATGATGATGATGATGATGATGATGATGATGATGATGATGATGATGATGATGATGATGATGATGATGATGATGATGATGATGATGATGATGATGATGATGATAGGTGATATACCTAAACTTTTGACTGGTAGTGCATACTTAAAATCTTCTTGAAATGGCCTGTGAAATCCTCTTCATTTGAAAGTATTTTGAATAACTGTTAAACGTTAAGAGATAGAGAAAGACGTACACAAAAGTTACACATGTCTAAAAGGAACTTCTATTTCAAATAACACTTTTATGCTATCAGCCTTTCTGATATATTCTTTATTATTGTTTTGGACTTCTGAACTTCTTGCAGTAGGGAAGGAGGAAAGGAGGGAGGGAAGGAGGAACGGAAGAGAGAGAACTGGGTGACGCATATACGAAAACTCTGATAAATACCAAAATGTGTTGTTTACACTTTTCGCATTTTAAGGATGCAAAATAGTAACTCTCAAACTCCTCCGGCCCCAAACAATCCCCTAAATAGAAAGCATAAGTAATCAACATTATTGTTAACTTCACTTTCTTCCTTAAACGTATTATTAGCATTATCTTTTTATACAAATTGTAATTTTTCTGAAGTTATTCCATCGCAAAATTGACGTGAACGAAAATGATGATATATTATTTTATATTCGCTATGGCTCTTTCGCAAGCTCGCTATCAGGTGTTCAAATCCTCAGGGTAAATGTTGTTACTAACCTTGTAGGAAATTTTATTTCATTTCATTGGACTTTTAAATACAAATAAGGCGGTTTATTGTTAATTATAATCATTAATGCTTAAATAGTCACCAATATTTTCTTTTGTTTCGATGAATTCTTCGATAAGCATCTGAATCGTTCTATATCTTTTAGTTGTAAAGTATTTCATTTACTTTCTGTTTGTATTGTACGAAATAAACAAAGGCTTATGTTAAATCGTTTATTTTTACTGTTTCATTAAACAAGGGTGTTTCGGTTTAGTTACTTTGATTAAACACCAGGCATTTCACTGGAGATACACTAAAGAAATGTCTTGGTTACTCATCGTCACTATAAAATTTAATAAAATTTACCGGGTTTTTTTTTTTTTTTTTTTTTTTTTTTTTTGCAGTTTACGTCCTGCAACGTTAAGTCATATCGGACGATGAATGCAATGGGTGAAATGATATTCAAATGAGCCCGGGGTCCATAGAGCTTAGAGTTACCCGACATTCGTCTTTCAGGATAAGGGAAAACCCCGGAAAAAACCTTATCCAGGTAACTCACCCTGAACGAGATTCGAACCCGGGACCTCTTAAACGTGAGGCAGACATGCTACCCCCGCGCTACAGAGGCGGGCTATAATTCACCGTCCCCCACCTCTACCCACATCGGGCGTCATAAATGGAGTACAGTTCTGGAGGGTGGGACGTGGTTAGCGCCTAAGTGTTCCTCCTGGCCGGCGTATGCTGTCTCCACAACTTGATATAAAAACAAATATATTATTTTTAAAGGCTCTCCATGATATATTCACGCGTTATTACATCATAAATGTCATATCCTGGTTTTTTCCTTGAATCTTTGCAAGAAGCCAACAATGATAACGACTGAAGAAAAACTTGTACAAAAGTGTTTGAAATCGTGGAATTTTTAAACACGTATTATGCAGAACAATGCTGATCAAAACAAAACAAAGTGCGTATCCTATTAGATGCTTTTCTGCTGATATAATCTCTCTGACTTTTCTCACACAAGATTTACTGCGATTTGGAGAAATTAAGAGGAGAAGCAGGTAACATTAAACCTGTAGTCCTTGAGCACATTTCCTTGGATTATTGTGTAACATAAGCTAATTTACACTTTATTTAATCTATATTCGTTTTAGGCTAGTATGTTTAGTAGCATGGACACATTTAAATACGCATTTAAAGCACCTTAATAAGTAATTCAGAGGTCACATTGATTATACGGCAATTTTAATTGTAAAATTATCTATACTGTAAACACTCTCCTTCACTTTGATATAAAACTCGGTAACGCGAAGTTTGCAAATGTTGAAATTGTGGAGAATATTTAAATTATAATAGCTTGATATAAGCAAAGAACATGCATGTGATACGAAACAGTAGTTGAGTGTTTACTACACCTTTAGTATAGCAGGTTACTTAGTGAATTAGGAAAAACAAAAGAAAATGTATAATAATTGAAAGAGGTCTGAAATTTTGTTATAAATGCTTGATAAACTCCTAAAGATACGTATGAATCAACAAAAGAAAATAGGAAACAGTAAGAGTTTGGTGGTCAGAGACAGAAAGAGCTGTAGAAGAAATAAGAATGGGGGACATATGGATACTAGAAAATAGGAACGTAGCAGGATTTTGGAAAATAGAACCAGAATGGAGGATATAGAAAGACAAGAAATATGGGAGGGTTAGAAAATGATAGTAAAGGGAGAATGGAGAATAGTAAGATATGCAGAACAATGTAACAGGCAGGAGAGGGAAGCAATGGCTTGAATTAGAACGGCATCAATGAACTTAAGAGTGCTAAGAGGTAGCAGGGTAGAAATATGTTAATTATGTGTAGAAACAAAAGTACAGTTCATAGGCTGAACGAGTGAAACAGAAGGTTTGGGAGAAGAAATGGGAAAAGGTGATAAGCGAGTTGATAGCCATAAAAGTGGTTACGGGGAAAAATTAAAGAGAAATAGAAATACGGAGAATCTGTTTTGGAAAGCTAAAGAGAGGTGGTCCGACATTGGGCTGATCATTCATCCCGGAATCTCTCTGATCAGGAAACCTCTGATCCTCAACTGGTGGCCTACGGGCCTCGTGGTTGCACGGTTCAGAAGGTCCTATGTTCTTTAATTTAAAGAGAAGTAGATGAGAAAAGCAAAAATTGAAAAAGAAAAAAATACTGGGACAACAAGGGGAAACAGATAGCAAGCTACGAGGGTGGGTCAAAAAGTAATGCCTCCTATTTCTCTCTCTCTCTCTCTCTCTCTCTCTCTCTCTCTCTCTCTCTCTCTCTCTCTCTCTCTCTCTCTCTCTCTCTCTCTCTCTCTCTCTCTCTCTCTCTCTCTCTCTCTCTCTCTCTCTCTCTCTCTCTCTCTCTCTCTCTCTCTATCTCTATCTCTCTCTCTCTCTCTCTTGATTGCCAAGAAAATTGAATCCAATTTACACAGCTTGAAAACTACAACATTGACGATTAATTTGTCACTATTCAATATAACCTCCGCCCTTTTCCACAGTTTTGGTCCACCTTTTAACTAGGGCATGTATTACAGTGTGGTAAAACACACGGTCTTGCTTCCTAAACCATTGACGCACGGACGTTTTCACAGCCTCCTTATCTTCAAAATGAACCCCACGATGAGCTTCCTTTAGTGGCCCGAACAGATGGAAGTCTGATGGTGTCAGGTCAGGTCTGTATGGGGGGTGAGGTAAGACTTGCCATCCCAATTTCTTAATTTCTGCAGTGGTGTAACGGCTGGTGTGTGATCTTGCTTGTCATGCAAAAGAAGAACATCGGTCATAGATTTTGTTGGGCGAACTCAGCGAAGACGTGCTTTCAGCTTTTTGAGAGTTCTGACGTATTGGACAGAATTTATTGTGCATCCCTGCTCCAAAAATGTCAATCATAAGCACACCCTCTGTATCCCAAAACACTGTCAACATAACTTTCCCTGCCGACCGCTGAGTTTTGAATTTGTTTTTCTTCGGTGACGCTGTGTGATGCCATTCCATTGACTGCCTCTTTGATTCAGGTTCAAAAAATGAACCCACGTTTCGTCTTCAGTAACAATTTTTTTCCATAAACTCCTCTCCTTCCAAATTGAAGCGCTGCAAGTGTTCGGAGGCTATTGTTTTCCTTGTTTCTGTGTTTTGGGCGGTTAACATTCTTGGCACCCAACGTGAACAATTTTTTGAGTAACCCAGTTGTTGAATAATCGTCATCACACTTCCTTTACTGAGGGAGGTAATGCGACACAATTCACCTGTTGTTACCCGGCGATCACCACGAATGATGTCATCGACTCGCTGAATGTTGCATGGAGTCACTGCATTCACCGGCCTGCTGCTTCGATTTTCATCTGCCAATGGTGTTTGCTCTTGAGCTTCGTTACAGCGACGAACCCATCGTCTAACAGTGCTGACATCTACGGTTGCATTACCATACACATTTTTTAGCCTTTCGTGAATGCGAATTGGCGTTTCACCTTCCGCAGTTAAAAATTCAATCACAGAACGCTGTCTAATACGAATGTCCATGTCAGCCATTTTGCAAGAGGATGCAGTACTGCCACCTGTTGACTTAGGAAGTTACTACTGCAGGGAATTGGAGAAGAAGGTTTGAGGAATTGCGCAAAATTCAAAGTTTTCACATAACTTACTTATTTAAGGAAAAAAAATAGGAGGTATTACTTTTTAACCCACCCTCGTAGAATAGATGATGGAAGGGTACAGAGCAATACTAAGAAACCTGGTTGTCAAGTAGGCTTACATTAAAAGTGGCCAGACCCCAACAATATTTTACAAAGATCCTCTCGCAGTGCAATTAGTGGGGTGAGATAACACAAGGTAGGGTTTCTGCTCATGAAACGAACAGTTACAGCAAATATCTCTCTATTCCAGAAGCTCGGTGATGTCAATGCCGAACAAACCCCGTCTCTTCAAAGATATCTTTCGACTTACGATCCCCTAGCGTAAGAAATTTGAGGTGCAGCCACCAAAACCCTTGAAAAACGCCACTTCCACCTCCTCCGCATCCCAATGTCTCATCTTAGCACCTTCCGAACGCGTAATTGACCTAAAAATCCCTAAAGCAACCGAAGCACGTTCTTCACCTTTCAGTTCACAAATTCTGCAAGAATCTATCCAATAGCTTAATGCTTTGGTATAAGGACACTGCGTTTCCACTCCGGCACCTTTGATTCTTCCTTTGCGCAGCTTGGCAAATTTATGGTACTTGTGACATATTGTTTTGGGTTGCGCTGCCACTTCGGCGCCTTTGATTCTAGTGTTGGGATAATTTGACACTTTGTCGAACTTAAAGCAGTATTCTTCACATGTTTCATATCATGTGGGTATGAGTCTTGTACATATTGTTCCTAATGATGAAACCGTCACTATAGGAGACGGATAAAAGCTCATATTATAAGTAATTCAAAGCTGATTTTTGCCTGAACTATACGGGGTTTACTTGGACTCGAGAGAACAGTACAAGCACCAGATACGTAACAAACTGAGCGTGTATTAACACCACTCTTGCTTCCACAATCCTTACATGCTGCAAAATATAACTATAATACACGACCCATGACTCATCAACCTTCACCCTTCTACCAAAACTTTAGCACAATCAAATACAAGCACGTGCCCCGAGAATTCACTTCCAACCAACACCTTAAACTCCACTAGTCCTCGAGAAACTCTACGAAAGCCTTCTCTCGTTATCGTTCGTAGGGACAACGCTAAGTGGTCAGTTTTGATCTAATGGTAGAGGAAGGGCAACACAACCCTCTTACGTCAATTGGCTGCCGTTTCCACACAGTTGGTCGTCTCCATAGTACGACGATAGCGTAGTGTTAACAAGCTGGAGGCTCCGGTTCCATTTCCAGCCCGGCGTGGCGTTTTCATCCATAGGGAGATCTGGTTGGGTGCACTCAGCCTCATGAGGTACCTGTGCTGCAATTGAGCAGTTACGTGATATTGAGAGAAACATCTGAACAACAGTTGTTGAAGCAACAGCACTAAAAATGATAAAGTATTAAGAAATTCAAACCCACAACAAGTTATTCCTCGGAAGTGACCGAGAAAAAATGTTATTTTAAATAAATTGCATATAAATGTTTGTGTAGTACGTTTTTGTCGATCTCTTAACATTTACCAGATATAAAAAATTCTACAAAATTACTTCCGAATGAAGAGTATTTTATAGATTAGTCCAAGAAAGTTCAAGGTATACATTTTATTTGTCATAAAATGTCTTAAACCTATTGCATTGTAGAAAACGTAATAACTTCCGAAAAATCTTCCATGTAATGTGTTAGACTGCGCTAATTTTCATGAAACTCTTCATATTGCATATTTGGAAGATGCTGAACCCAAATACCAAGTTTGGTATTTATTGGACATTTCCGTTTTGGGTTATAACGTTGTCATATCGGACAATGAATGAAAAGGTGTTTATCCAGTATAATTTCTCTGTCAAAGGTTATTAATTCACAAAGAAATCTTGGGACTATTACTTAAAGATTTATGTAAATTCAGCTTTCTTTAACCAGACAGGCAGCTATGAATACGTATCTAGTATGACTGGCAACTGATCCGAGGCCATCTGAATATTTGGCCTAAGAATTGAAAAAAATAAATTTGAATAAACGTTTCAGTCGAGCTCCATTGCATTAGAGATAGTAACCAAACCTTGAACACAAAGCTAGCTCAATATGTACCTCTGTGATAGTAAGAGGTGTTTGTTGATATTGAACACCAATAGCAAGGTCTCAACTTCCGAGATGACTTTGCGGCAACTTGAAATGAAATGAATGAAATGAAATAAAGAGCCTTTAAATATAAAGGCCTCCTGCTGCGCAGGGCATAGCAATTGAGAAGCTTATTAGGGTTGCAACTCCTAAGGGCCTTGTGAAGTTGCTGTGCTCCAATAACGGCGTACTTCCGTGTCCTTAGCATTGTCAATGTCAACTTCACACACTTAACACATACATTATTGTTGTATGCATTTATCTATGACACACACATACACACAAACTTTTCGTTTATAGCACCTGAGTAGCTACTTCTTCCAATGTCCTCCATATAACTCTGTTCTTAGCTTGTGTTGACCACTGTGTCTCTGCTTTCTTTTTGAAGAGATCTACCCATCTCATCTTTGGTCGCCCTGCCATTCGACGTCCTAATCTGGAGTGCCACATTGTCATTCGTTGCGCCCATCTGAGGTGGTTCATTCTGGCGACATGTCTACCCCATCTCCATTTCGGCTGTTGCCCGTGAAGCCACGTCGATCATGCCTGTCTTCCTCCTGACTTCGTCGTTTGTCATTCTGTCCCTCCTTCCTGCACATCCCTTCCTCCTGACGGGTGGTAACCGCAATAGATCTCTATGTGAGCGACGCGTTCCCCTCCTATAATAACCTATAATCTCTACACACGTGATTAGTGTGGTCATAAATGTAGAAACGCTACCTGAGAATGGTATGAACAAACATCAAAAAATATTGATATGTTGTACTCACATAACTTTGTTTACTCATACAAACTATTGAATTCCTCTGTGTAGGTACCTCACATTAGTCGAAATAAATAGTTTTATACGTTACTTTATCGCTAATTTTCCTATAAAGCAAGGCATATATGGGGAAAATGTATGCTTTAAATAACAATAAAAATCTTTAAAGAGGTAGTCGCTGCATGATTCCTTTGTAATTTCGTCCTCTTTGATAACCAAAAGATAACAAAAATATGAATAGTGACTTCCCATTGGAAAACAACGTAAGCAAAACACAAGGAACATTTTCAAAATGATTCACTCTAAAAAAAGTATTGAGTATAAAAAAGTACAAATGTGTAAGAAGTTTTTTGTTTTAACAAGATTATATATATGCAGGAAGGTTTTCTCCATCTCTTATGATTTGCCAGTTATGTAAAAGTTATCCAGAATGAAGACAAATTTTAAGGAAATTCCCAGAAAATTGAAGATACACGTGTCATTTGTCATGAAAATATTTATAAATACTGCATTTTAATGACATTCGTTGCACACATTTTGAGGTAATTATCATTGAAAAATGTCCCATATAAAGGATAGTCCGAGATGGGGAATTTTCTTGGAATTCTTCGTGTCGAACTTCGGAAAATGCTGAAGTTAAATATTGATACAATTGTGTTTAACCGATTTGCCCCTTTTGAGTGGTACTGTGCATGGTATCCCTTTATCTCTCTCTCTCTCTCTCTCTCTCTCTCTCTCTCTCTCTCTCTCTCTCTCTCTCTCTCTCTCTCTCACACACACACACACACACACACACACACACACACACACACACACACACACACACACACACACACACACACAGCTATAAGCCTAATTCACACTTTATCTAAATCAGCAAAACTAACCTGGGGACTTGGAAGCAAAGCACTAGAAACAATATACAGAGGAGCTATAGAACCTATACTGACGTATGGAGCACCCTTATGGGCATCTGCATTAAACAACCCGAAGAATCTGAGAAAAATTCAGAGAATCCAAAGGTTGTTTAACATAAAAGTCACGAAGGCATACAGGACAATTTCATTTGACGCATCTTGTGTCATTGCTGGCATCCAACCCATTGATATCACAATTGCAAGGAAAGTCAAACTGTACAACTTCTTGCAAAATAAACAAGACTATGACGCACCCCTGCCCCCCAGTGACTGGAACCACCCTGCAGAAGTACCTGAAGTTAAAGAAGCTGATGATGAAGACTCTATATTCAAAATATACACGGATGGAAGCAAAATAGGAGAGCAAGTGGGTGCAGCAGTTTTAATATTCAAACAAGGGACTTCAATTCGAGAGTTAAAATACAAGCTAGACAGAAGATTTACTAATAATCAGGCAGAACAACTGGCCATATTGAAAGCGCTACAAGAACTTCAAAACTTTAACAACACACCGGAGGAAGAGAAGACTGTAGCGATATATTCAGACAGTATAGTAACCCTAGTCATTCTGCGGAATAATAATAAACATAACTCCATAGCAGAGAAAACCCTTAATATATGTAAAACCTTACAAAGACAAAAATGGAGAATACATTTCAGTTGGGTGAAAGCCCATGTAGGTATATGTGGAAATGAGTTAGCAGACAAACTAGCCAAATCCGCTGCTCTAGATGGAGATCTGCCCAATAGCTACAGTTTGATACCTAAATCTGTAATTATTTCTGAAATAGAAGAAACAGGACATCAGGTCTGGCAGAATAGGTGGAATGCCACGAACAAAGGGGCACTCAGCAAATTATTTTTTCCAACAATAAAAGATAGGCTGAAGAGAAAGCTTCCTTTAACACCAATTTTCACAGCAATAATTTCCGGCCACGGAAAAACCAAAGCTTATTTACACCGATTCCATATAGTAGACGATCCAAAATGCACATGTAACAGCTCCCAACAAACCGTAAACCATTTAATATACGAATGTGTAGACAAAAGTCAACAAAGAGCCAAGCTAATACAAGATGTAACTCTAAATGGAAGCAAGTGGCCAGTAACTAACGAGAGTCTTGTAAAACACCACTTAAAAGTATTCTGTAAATACATAAATTCAATTAACCTGTAAATATATGTAAATATGTATAACTTGTGAAATCAACTGCTAAAAGATCTAATGTAATATTAACATGTAAATATGTACAATTTGTAAAATCAAATGTTGGAAAAATGTAATGTAATGCATGTAATACTACTATGTAGTGGGGCATGCTGATTGTTATCAATAAAGAAAACACACACACACACACACACACACACACACACACACACACACACACACACACACACACACACACACACACCACACACACACGTGTTTCTTGAACATCTTCGTGTCACATAATCGGAAGATGCTAAACAAATATATCAAGATTTTGGGTTAAGATTCTCTCTCTCTCTCTCTCTCTCTCTCTCTCTCTCTCTCTCTCTCTCTCTCTCTCTCTCTCTCTCTCTCTCTCTCTCTCTCTCTCTCTCTCTCTCTCTCTCTCTCTCTCTCTCTCTCTCTCTCACTCACTCACTCACTCACACACAATAGCGAACCTTTTTAAAAATTGTGTTTTAGGTTTAACCGTTCCAAAACGTGTATTTCCGGTGAAATATCGATATCGAAGGGGGAATTAAATATCTTTTGGTATCTCCCCGGAAGCAAGGGGTAAGGTGAGAGGACAGTAAGGGCCTGAGGAAAGACTGTCCCCAACAGCTACATATTTAACGCCCCCCGGTGGCGGCTCGTTTCCCCCGTGGGCTTACACATTCTCTGGGATCTCCGAAAACTCCCCCGATCCGGAGGGCGATGATTTACATAGTTAAATTTCCTGCAATGCAACACCGATACTCTAACAGGATACACTCAGAACTTTGAAACAGAATGAATGAAGAGTGACCTTAAATGGAGGAACAGGAATTTAGGAGATGTTATTATTCTTCCCAGCATCCACTTATTGACCGAGTAAAAACCTTAGATTCAGTAAGGTCGACCATGGGAATCGAACCCGCTACCCCTCGACTGCAGACCTCAGACACTACCGACAAAAGGTGCCCTGGAATGATATTAGCAGCTAATCGGATAGCTTAAGTACCAGGACGAATAATATTTCTAATAGTTTCAATCCTACTACTAAGCCTATATGAGCAATAGATGAATAAGCTTTTATATCAACCTGACGTAAACATAATTTCACTTAGTATTTTCTAGTAAACTAAGAATTTAACTTTGTGAGGCATATGACGTGCTCTATTCTACAGCCAGAAAGACTCTCACTTCGTAAACAAGCGGTGCACGCACCTTTCATTATCACAGGTTTAGCAGACAGCACCTAGAATGTCCTTGGTCGCGAACATACTTAGAATCTGCCTCATAACTAAGAGACGTTTTACAAACCTTGCAATGTAAATAATCCTAATAAATTATGAGTTTTCTTCAGTTCGACGCTTTAGTTACGATGTGGGTAGTTATGTGATAAAAAAATGTACGTATGGCGTTGAATTTCAGCCTATAAGTTGCACTAAATACGAGTGTTTTCATCACCTTCTTATTGTCACTTATTCTCCCACCCTCTCCCCCCATTCTCTCTCTCTCTCTCTCTCTCTCTCTCTCTCTCTCTCTCTCTCTCTCTCTCTCTCTCTCTCTCTCTCTCTCTCTCTCTCTCTCTCTCTCTAAAGTTTTCTGCTTTTCCCCTTCCTTCCCTCTTTAGATTTCCCTTTTCTCTTTCTCTCAGAATTTCCACCAATCTTCTTTTTGTACAACTTACTGGTGAAAACGAGCAAAAACCATAATTAAACTTCTTTGCCTTAGAAATTTATAAACATTAAAATATTCCTAACAGAAAATGAAGAACTGCTATTTCGTTTTTCAGCTTTCTAATGTTTAGCTATTACCTCATTGATATAGGTGACTTTGTTTGCGCTCTTCTTAATGAAAAAGAGAGAGGAGAGGGGAGGAAAACTGATAAGAGAAACCGCTTATTACCCTTTCGTCAAAGGCTGCCCGAGCAAACTTAAGTTGGATAGGAATTGGGATTTTTTAAAATAAAAACATACACAATCTCAGATTTCCCGTGTTGCTCTCGATAAGGCAAAAGAGTGTACAAGAAATTGTAAAGCAGAAAGGAAGCATCAAAATAAACATTTTAAAGTCAAGAACAAGGAGTCAAAGAGGCCTTCTTACGGAGCTACGCGAGTCAACATTAAATTAATCGTGCTAGAGTGATTGTGAAAATGGTCAGATATAAACAAAATACTAATCACTGCTCAGATACACATTGCCATATTTATGTTAGGAAACCTACTTGATTGTACAATAATATAAATGCTCGTTTGTTTTTTCAGTACCACATACATATGTAAATTTTACTTTATCACTGTAGTATACCAATATTTATTAGTGGAGACAATACCCGTAGTGTCATTTAGGTTTCATTTTTGTGGCAAATAAAGACTTTTCATAAAGTTACACTCACGTTTGTATGTTCAATGTAGCACTCCTGTCACATACTGCATTGCGTATTCACACTCCTAACCTCAAACACGTAATTTGTTACTACGGTTTTCTTAACATCGAATTTTCGTATTCCGTGTGTAGAGATAATGAATATTTTATGAAATAACTATAAAATCCATAATATGTATTTTAGAAGGCTCTGTATATATAGGTAAACCATTCGTTTCAGTGAAAACTGTCTCTCAGTTATCAACTATTTGGAATTAGCTACTTTACAGAAGGAAAAAAGAAAGAGGAAAAAAGAAACGTTATTAGAATAAACAGAAGAAGATAAAGCAGATCTCGATATGTTGTTTCCATGCAACCCTGTTGACGGGAATAAAATTACTTCTGAAAATATTATTGATACTAAAATTTTAAGTAACAGAAATATCGGTTTTCTTCGCTAGTCACTGATTTCATTTCAGGAAAGATTCATTTCTGAAGTTTGTTTCATTATTCTTCAATTTTTCCCTTTGTGACAGATACCTTTCACACGCTTGGGAATACATTTATTCACTCACTATAAATAAACTTTGTTCACAAAGTGTTTCATATATTTTAAAAGAACGTGTTGTGATCATGAGGGAAAAGAAGCAAAAGCGTCCTAAGAATGACGTTTACTCACTAATTGTATTGTTATTCCCTACCTCTGCACCAGGAAGGGGAAGTATTTTAACCAATTAAGAAGTTCCGCATCACAAATTTACCAAATACCTATGTGTGTGTACCTTTCTCAAGTCATATAAGCAAAATACTCGAAATGCCTTCCTATACACACATTTTTGGAACAATTTAGAATATTTCCACTGTGTCTAAATGATTTTTTAACTCTCGCAAAACAGCTTTCTGTTATTATTGTTTTATGGTTATTAAAACAGGCTGTAAACTTTTACTTTAATGGGTTAAAAGAAAATCTGGCTTTAACACTTGCTGAAATGTGTTTCACAAAAAACCATTCCACATTGAAAATTCGAGTAAATAAAGAACAAAATCCCATTCGCGAGGTGCAAACGTCATACAGTTTTAACTTTCTGGTAACATGTATGGTACGGAGAAACTAACTTTGAACCCTGATTCAACTCAAAGTACGTACAACTATGGTAAAAATATTGATGTCTTTATAAAATGTGTTTTCCGTTTAATATCCGTAAAAATCTATGACATTGAAAAACCACGAATGGACCCAGAGATTTAAGCAGCTCATGCACAATAACCACCTCTTCCGGAATAGGATCTGTTTACCTTTTAAAAACTGAAAATGGCTACTTAGAAATGTAAAATGCCAGCTTCTTTCTTTTTCGTAAGCTTACGGTTAACACATTAAGTACATCAGTCTGTTTTGTAAACAAATGAGTACTTAGTTTTGTTTTCCTATTAAGCGTAAATGCCTGTCATCAAATGGTACTAAATAGACAAGACCTGTGACTGTTACACTTCAGATCCTTATCTAAATGACTGACACCAGTAACAGATTGCTTAAACTGCTTCTCCTTTAATGAATATGTTTTAGTTTTATGACGAAATTTGATGAATAAACAATGTTTACACATAATTTTTAACATGATGTTAATTTTTATAAAAATGAGGAACTGTCATGCTTGTTATTTTTAAATTGCGTGTGTTATGTTAGAGAAACTAGCGTTTTTAAAAAATCGATGAAGATATATGGGAACACGCCCAAATATGTTTCCCCCCACTTGTTGCAGTGAAATCCCACCACTGACACCAAAGTAAGTGGTTTACCTGACTACCGGAGACGTTGGCAGATTCCTCCAAGCACTCGGTGGTTCCCACACGTGATGATGGTTGTTGGCGGGGTGCTGTTGATGACATGGCGCCGTACAGCTAAACCATGGCGCCGGCCGCACGCACTCACACACACACTCACACACGCACTCACGCACACACACTACACTTAACACGACCTTTGTAACATTGGTAGAAACACTAAGCAAGAGTTCTACTGCAATAACAACCGTCGAGTGTGTGCTAGGTCGCCATACAAGGTCGCCAGTGACCCAGCCCAGGTCAAGCCGGGTCACACGTTCAAAGACACACCCGCACACACCAAACACACCCCACCCTGGCCACTTGCACACCACCTTATCGCAATTACTGTTCACTTGCAAGTCTCTTATCTCACAATATTACGGTACAATAAGCAATATTGACATGCGGTAGGAATGTCGGCCGAAAACACCTGAAAGCTCGTGTGTTTCCGGTCAAGTTCGGCCACGTTCGACTTTTCCTTTCCCCATGCCACGAATCTCCACCATGGTAACCTAGTCTAGACTATCGATCGACCTCGAAAATGCGAAGAGAAGGTAATCTCCCCCTCCTCTGTGACGTCACAAGGATTCGAACCTCGTCCCAGAATTTCAATTTGGAGACACTTTAAAATTCATGAGTGCTGGAGCCTAGAGCACCAAGGGTGATGAACTACTTTCAAAACAAACAACGAATCCCTAAGAGGAAACAAGAATAAGTCTTTGCACTTGTGTTTCGTTTTTGTTTTACGAGCACAAGTCGTTGCCAAGTAACTGAAAAAAAAAGACAACTACTCTTGAAAACAACTTAATATTAGCCGGTATGAAAATAACTGACGATAGGGGTGAGGGGTTGAACAAAGTTAAGCTTGATTAAGACTGGTCTTTGGGGTTTAACGGAATGAAATTGCGGACACTTGCCGTGGGCACTTGAATCTGTGGGAATTTTGCCTATTAGATATTTATTATCATTAGAATGTGTATATGTATGCATAGTCATATAATAAAATATGCAAGCAAATAAGTAACAAATATGCACTATAAATGTAAAAATATGAAAGAAAATTCAAATAAAATTCGTTTTATAATTATTCTTAATTATACGAGTAAAGAGCTTTAATATCTCGCCAACATTAGAGCAGGCTACCAAGCTTTCTGGTTTCGAAATTTAACCCAAGAATAATCTTCGGTGTATATGAACTAGTTCATCTTACCTATCCTTAAAAGTAACTTCACACCAATCTTGATCATTTGGCACATTTTTGTCATGGCTTCTTACTCCCCGAGCTGATAGAGTGAATGAACTTGGCTTAAGTGGATTTGGGAGTGGCGGCAGTAGAGTTTGTTTAGTTAACTCATGTACACGTCGGTCACCTTCTTTGACGAACCCTTATAATCGTTTTGCAACACCGGGCCACCTTCTCCCAGACCTTTCTGCAATGTTGTCACCTTTCTCGATACGTCATGGGTATCGTACCAGGTTTCGTCTAAATAAATTATCTTATGTCCATTACTGCGAAACTTCCTTAGTTTTGACAAATATAATATCGCCAAGCTACAATTCTACTGGATTCCATAACAATCCTTATCTTATTCAAGGTGTGGTATTTGAAACCCAGCTCCTTTAGGAGACCGCGCAAAGTGCAGTGCCCATAAGGAAAATCACAAATTTCTTGCAAATGTGCAACCAATTCGTCTAAGGTGGACGCTCTCCCTTTTGGATGGAATCTATAAATTTCTCGACGAATTAAATCGCACGTGATATTATCTACTTTAGAGAAACGTTTCCTTTTGTTTTCACACTTGATCGGCGTCTTTGTTACTCCTTTCGTCACAATATTTCTTACTGTATTTCTGTAAATACCCAGAATTTATCATCAGGTTCATTGCATGACTTACCAAGATTATTTGTCAGCACATATTTATATGTGTTCAAAACAAGCGCTTGAATTTGCTTAGAAACAGTTCCCGTTATAACTTTGTTTTTTGAGGCTTTTCCAGTAATATAACTCGGCCCAGTTATTCACACTATTGTCATCACTTTTATTATTTTCACTTGACTGAAGTTTATCTACTACTTCATTTGCATTTACCACTGCATTTCCCTCCCACGGTCTCCACATCGTGACACACAACGAATTTCTACACGTAATGAAACAGATCAACTGCAAGTTGGAACTTTCTATTTTCTGCTGGAGTGTACAGTTATATACATTATTAAACACTGTTAAAATTGTCTTTGATAGAGTTCCTCACAAAGTATATAATTTTCTCATACCTTTAAATACATAATATAGAATATTTATTTCACATATGGGTTTAGGGCTGTACAATAGAGGGGACACTACATACATCCATTATGGCTGTCATCCCCTCAGGAGAAAAGTTTGAAGTGAGTGAAACACAGGAGACTACAGGCAAACAGGCTACAGAGAGGTGCGGAAGTCCATAATTTTAGACTAAAAAAACCAGCCCCATTGCTGGAGCTGTCTACACAAGGCGATGAACCACCCATTGACCAAGCAGCCTTCTAACTTTGAACAAGCATCTGTCTGTCAGCGCCGTACGCTGCGAAACCTAGAAATATGAGATACAAATGAAATGAAAAGGGAAATGATGAAAAGGAAATGCTGGTATAGGATACCTCCACGATACGCCAGGGCCCTCCCTGAGAATCGAACCCAAGACTTGCTGAAACGGGAACCTCACACGTTACCACGGAACCATCATTTCACATATAAATCGAGGCTCTAACCACCACCTTCGTAATTGCATGTTATACTAGTGGTGTTCTGTTATGCCCCTTCTGTCACGCTACCTTCTCTTCAGTTAATCTCCCTCTCTTCATCCGGAGAGTTTCAGACATTGCTAGAAAGAAGTGTGCGTGGAGTTGGTAAAATCCTCTCATGCTTTAAGTAGCTTTACGTCAGCGAGGATTAAAGAATAGTAACAAAAGAAGAAACATAAAAGAAGGAACTATTTTTACTTTCTCTTACTCTACTTACCTCTAGTAAGTAGAAGAGCTCTGCATTCTATACAAGTTACTACAGAAAATACACGTTCTGAGGCTCGCTGAAACGAAATAGAATTTTTAAAAAAAGTGCCGTCTTATAATAAAATTAAATATCAATGTTTCATGAATTTGTTTTAAATATTAAGGGGTTGTAGGTTTGGCGATATATTATGCGTACGTATAAGTAAGCGACCGCTGGTTTTCAGGCAAATTCATAGAACAGTTCGGATGTTGCGCTAGAGAGAGAGAGAGAGAGAGAGAGAGAGAGAGAGAGAGAGAGAGAGAGAGAGAGAGAGAGAGAGAGAGAGAGAGAGAGAGAGAGAGAGCTCTTTATCCAAGGTTGCCGGATTAGGTGTAGGTAATTTAGTAATTTTTAGTAATTTAGTAATTTATTTTCTCGTCTTTCCTTTTACATCAACAAATGGAAATACAAAATCAAGATTACAATTATAAAATCCATACTGAAATATGTCATATATTCCTAAATCCTGAAAATTCTATCATGTTGCCCACCATTGAATAATAATTCGGTCCCCATACACCTAACCCTAGGTTTTTGGGTATTGGAGGCCCTCTGCTCCTTTTAACACTTTTTGCCATTTCACCTATCCCACTCTACATTTTTCTCTTAATTGTTCTTAGCCACTTCTCTTTAACTTTCCCTATATTTCTCCTGTTCTTTTCTCCTTTTACTGACAACATTTTTCTAATTACTACTTCACCCCCCCCCCCAAATTGTCCCATTTATGTAGCCAAGCCTGCTCTCTTCATATCTTTGTTTGACTACAATTTAATATACAATGGAAATCTGCATTCTCTTCTCCACACAATGGACATTTATCTAGCTCCCTCTCTTGACCTATACCTTTCAAGTTTCTCACTCCTGTTCTCGCCCAGGCAAAACCTTCTCGCCCTAACTTACTACATATATCTATATATCCTTCTCTCCCCTAGGTTGTTTTTATTTCTCTATATAATCTCAGTGAGCTTAGGTGTAGGTTATTTTGGGATTCTAGGAATGTGAGATGGAAATTTAGAGGGACTTTATGTTGTAAGGCAGCAAATTTCAGAAAAATAGTAATAAAGTGGCAACATCGTATTGGAAGCTAGGAGTGAGTGGTCGTATTACCTGAAAAAGGGGAGGTTATTAGGAAAATTTTGAAGCTGAGTAGCTCATTCTGGGGCATAATCTTCGACACTTCAGGTGGAACAAAATGTAGCTGGTAGACAGATTAGGAGTCATTGTAGCCTCAAGGATAGAGGCGACGTTATCGATTGGTAGAGGAATCAAATACTTTAACACCGGACATTCGCACACAGTGCCTTATTTTTCACTGGTGGCCGGCGGGAGGTAGCTGCGTGCGCACAGTGCTTCTTACCGTTCCTGGGACCCGCCCTTCTCCGCGTCAGTGCCCATTCGGCCGTTGTTAGTGCGGGTTCTTGTTCTGTTATTTGTGATCAAATTGTTACTAGTTCTGTTACAATGTATAGAAGTGTGTATACTTTAGCACTCCACATATTCATGCATGATTCCTACGTGCCAACAGAGTCTTGTAAAGAAGTGACAGGGCTATTTGTACACCGATTTCCTGGTATTCCTGCGCCTACGGAGAGACAGTTCCTAAAATTGTAAAGATATTCAGAGAAACTGGTTCTGCTCTTGATAAGAAACCCAACTAAACTCACCATGTGCTTACGGATGAAAAACTATTTGAGATAGAACAGAAGTTAGAACGTAGCCCAAGTAAATCTCGGAGTAAGTTACCACAAGAAACGGGTGTTTCACAATTCTTGGCTTGGAAAGCCACTAAGCTTTTCAAATTAAAACCATATAAGGTAATCGCTAAAACCAGGTGATACAGTGAATAGAGTAAATTTCTGCAATGGGGTGACTCTATGAACTCTTAATTTTTTTCATAGGTCATGTACTGTCTCAAAGCAACACATCTTTGTCACCTGTGACAGCGGCATATGATTATTGTAATTATAATTTACATGATACAGTGTAGGTAGTAAAAGCCGGCCTTAAACACTATACATTTCATTTACATGATACACCTACACGCTAGAATTTCAATATTCAAAGCGCCAGCAGCATGCCTACTGCGGCGGCAGCATGCCTTCTGCTGCAACAGTAACCGCCCGCCCGCCGGCCGGCCACTAGTAAACAATAAGGCACAGTGGTAGTTTCCAGTGGTCGGCAACTTCTTAGCATAAGTATATACTATTCATTAAAGATTTCGAAGTCAGAACTAGTGTCATCCTTTCATTCAGTAATACACACCAGGCATACCCTAAAGACGTTTCTCCGCTAAAGTGCGAAGGAAACATTACAGCTTCAATTTGGAGCAGCATCACGCAGTACAATTAACTTTTAATTAGAATGCCAAGAAGAAGGAAATTATTGTTATCCACTGAAAAATGACGAAAAATAAAACAATGCCACAGAGGTTTCATTCTCAGCACTATAATTAGGAGAGGTGTATATTATGGAATATATATATATAAACTCGAGGGTATCTACCAGGGCATATCCTCACAGAGTTAAGATTGACGGCCAGGGAGTTACCGGGCTGTCCCGAAAAGGGCGCCCGGCCGCTCCGTAGGGCTTTCCATAGGGCAAGACCTAGAGACTAACAAGCCCCCCCCCCTCCATCTGGTGCTGTGGACTCAAGACGGGATGGAAGTGGATACGCCAGTTACCCGTGCCATCTCCAAAATGGGAAGATTAGACCTCGGTGGGGCCGCCTGGTGATCTAGCACACCTTCTACTAGCTATGCTGGCTAATACGCGGGAATATTATGGCTTCCGTCAACCCCGTCCGGAGACGTACCCGATCTCCCACGGGTATTGGGAACCACTGCCCCCTCGAGTCCAACCCAATCCGAACAGCTCCCTATCAGGGAGGGGTTCGAATGTTCGGCTCGAGGTTCCTCTAGTAACGTCAGAGGTACCACGAGTGCTAGGGGTCCGAAGCGCCCACACCACGGCAGCTGAAGGGGACGGATACCCTTGCCTACGGGGGATATTATGGAATAGTCGGGAAATATGGAATACCAAAATTTCGGCTCTGTTTGCAGCTGCTATCACGTTGGAGTACCACGAAGAAGCCAAAAAAGACACCCACGATGCACTATAGAGGGAGTTGACAGCTTGTTGTCATTTCACTCGCTACAGAATAAAGTGATATTCAAAATTTTGTGCAGGAATATTGTCAAGCATTTTAACCCACTAATACTCATGTGACTTGAACATTGATGTTAAGCGTAAGATACACTAAAGCAATTGTAGTTTGCTATATTGTGGTCGCTTTTTAGCTGGCAAGGCTTTGTTCATTGCTTTAAAGGTTCATTGTCCAAGATGAAGTGTCGGGTATTATGGAACACCAGGATTTTCTAACACCCGAAGTAGAAGTATAATGTTCCATGTGACCGTACAAAATATACTGAATATAAATAAAGTTAAAATGAGTTTATAGTATAATATTAGTAACTAAACACTGCTATTAGCTATATAAATATAAATAATGTCTAATTTAAATCCAAAGTATATTTTAAAAATTAAATTCAATGACATGTAAGCAAAACCTATTAATTTGTTATTCTAGACTTCGTCTAGAAACATTTGTTTACAGATGTCTTCTCTACTTCATGTTTCATGTTTTGTGAAATCAAATTAATTTCTCGGAAATTAATTGTTCTTTCACACTGGCCGTGTGTAGGCTAAATTGTGGAAACGTAGAGTCAGACTGAAAAATTCAATGCCATAGGCGGGATTTGAACCACGGATCTTCTGGTTTCCGTCCAGCCGCACTACCATTGTGCTACTATGGCCAACGTGCCAATATGATATTACATCATGTCATTTGAAGATCCGTGGTTCAAATCCCGGCTATGGCATTGAATTTTTCAGTCTGACTCTACGTTTCCACAATTTAGCCTACACACGGCTAGTGTGAAAGAACAATTAATTTCCATTAATTGTACCTAATAGTGGTACGAACTATAAAGCCTGGGCCTTAAAGTACTTACAGCATAGTAAGTCGCCATTAAGGTTGTTGTCTCATGTGTGTATGAGAACTCCTAAGTGGTTTACCGGGAAAATACGAGTCAGTTGGAGAATGTAATGTCATGTCGGCACGTTGGCCATAGTAGCACAATGGTAGTGCGGCTGGACGGAAACCATAAGATCCGTGGTTCAAATCCCGGCTATGGCATTGAATTTTTCAGTCTGACTCTACGTTTCCACAAATTAATTTCTTAATATATACAATATATACAAATATAATAATTTGTAACCTAAAACTTCACTTATCTTATAAGAAATGATGATAATTCTTATAAATGCTCCAGAATTAATAATGATTAATTAATTAATTAATAGCTTCATATTTTACGTATTTATTAATTTCTCAATGTTATAAACCACCTATTCCATAATAGCATATTAACCCATTTGTAATATTTTTCTAAATACATTGTTTTTGTATCAACAAAATGAATAGCAGGTTTTTACAAGTGACAGTTCATCATCACAAGCAGTTTTAGTGTATGATGCTTTGGTGATTTTTATTTAAAACCCAGTTAATTTTAGAAATATAAATGGTATTCCATAATACCCTCCACTCACTGAGTGGGATAGCTCAGGCGGTTTCGTCTGTGGCCTGAAGTTAGGAGACCCGGGTTCAATGCCCGTGACCGACCTACCTGACCCATGGGTTTTTTCAAGGGTTTTCCCGGTTCACTAGGTGAATGCTGAGTAGGTTAATTACATCCCCCGAATTTCCTGTCCCTCCATTTCACCTCCATTTTCCTTTCACATCATTTCTTATCTGGTGGTCTCTTTGAGGGTAGAAGTGTCGGTGGGTGTCTCGGCGGTGCGGTGTTCTGAAGTAAAGTACTCTCCACCAACGCAAAGAAGTTCCGTGAAAGGAATGCGCCCCCTTACACAGTGGGACAAGGACAGCGAATTTGTGGGACCAGGAACGCATGCTACACAAGCAGCAGAACCGTTAGAAAAACATGTGCCCTATTCACTCTGTAAACTAAAACCGAGAAGATTCAATCCCAAAAGTAGAATCCGTCAGAATATTTTTGAATGGTCTGTAACTGAACTGACATAGGGTGACATACGCTACTGAGGGAGGGTGTAGGAAACTTTTTCAACCCCCTGCGTCTCATCCCCCGGAGGCTTTCTTCTCTCCTCCGGTAGGTCGGTTGTCGGTCTCCGCGACTCTGCTGGGGCACTTTCGGGACGGCCAGCCAGGGACCTTTGGGGCTCGGCTGCTAGGCTCGTTGCCATCCCACAGTAGGGGAACATGTCCGTTGTCCTGGCCTGTCGGGTGAAGTCTCTATCTCTACTGCTTGCAGCGGGAGAATAAAGTAGATGTAAAGAAAACCACGTGACCGTTGATCGTAGTGCGCCTTCTTCACAATTTCCATGATGCCTCCGCCGTGTAAATAGTCCCTTGAAAAAGTACTGCTACTGAGGTGTGGAGTCTTGAATTCGTTTTGCTAAAGCGCACAAGTGCGTACTAAGCACATTTCAACTATAAAAAGCATATACTAATAGATAGCAAAGTTAGTTTGTAATTAAAGTAAACCATGCTGCGCGCGCATATTGAAGCTGACAGGCATATCCAGTTGTGAATGATAGCGGAACTGGCGGGTACTGTTAAACATGCGCGCGGAAAGCCTTTACGATGTGGTGAAAAGATAATATTGAATGCATTTAACAATTTCAGTGAAAAATTTCCATAACTTGCTATCGATGAAGTGGTGAAGTTAACATTTGAGTTTACCGGTGTGTTGGTTTCCAGCATTTATAGCGCACGCAAGCAAAAAGCCGCATTCGGTGAAGTTTCAACTCCCGGCAAGAAGAGACCATGTGCCAGATCAGTGTTGGATGTTGTCTGTGATGTGTTTGTGAGATCAGCAATCCACCAAAAAGTTCAATTCCCCAAATTACAACCGAATAGCGTTATTGTGATGGATAATGTCCCCTAACACAGTGTGAGGTTAGAACGTATACCAAACAACAAGGGTCATGTTAAGGTGAAATTGCTGGCAATGGTCAAGTCTCGGGCTAAAGACTACGAAAAATAAGTAAGTAGCAGTTAATTTTCATGTTTATTAATAGTGTGCTACGTGATACTTAGTTCGAAAAATGTGCCTTTAATGTCGAAAATTTATATTAATATTATACTTAACGAAGCGATTAAGCGGTTGGCTTGAATAAAAACGTGGTTTTTGTGTTGAAAATGCATATCCATATTATTAATACGTATTAATATTATACTTAACGAAGCGATTAAGCGGTTTGCTTGAATAAATACGTGTTTTTGTGTGTTGAAAATGTATATTCATGTTATTAATACATATTAATATTATACTTAACGAAGCAATTAAGCGGTTGGCTTGAATAAAAACGTGGTTTTTGTGTGCTGAAAATGTATATTCATGTTATTAATACATATTAATATTATACTTAACGAAGCGATTAAGCGGTTTGCTTGAATAAATACGTGTTTTTGTGTGTTGAAAATGTATATTCATGTTATTAATACATATTAATATTATACTTAACGAAGCAATTAAGCGGTTGGCTTGAATAAAAACGTGGTTTTTGTGTTGAAAATGCATATCCATATTATTAATACGTATTAATATTATACTTAACGAAGCGATTAAGCGGTTTGCTTGAATAAATACGTGTTTTTGTGTGTTGAAAATGTATATTCATGTTATTAATACATATTAATATTATACTTAACGAAGCGATTAAGCGGTTTGCTTGAATAAATACGTGTTTTTGTGTGTTGAAAATGTATATTCATGTTATTAATACATATTAATATTATACTTAACGAAGCAATTAAGCGGTTGGCTTGAATAAATACGTGTTTTTGTGTGTTGAAAATGTATATTCATGTTATTAATACATATTAATATTATACTTAACGAAGCAATTAAGCGGTTGGCTTGAATAAAAACGTGGTTTTTGTGTTGAAAATGTATATTCATATTATTAATACATATTAATATTATACTTAACGAAGCGATTAAGCGGTTTGCTTGAATAAATACGTGTTTTTGTGTGTTGAAAATGTATATTCATATTATTAATACATATTAATATTATACTTAATGAATCGGTAACAGTACTGCCATTCCGAATGCATGTGGACGCGGAGTGATACCGTACTTTATTCTCTCTTTGGACATAGTATAAGTAAATTGTATGGACCCTGCCCTCTGTACTCTCGTAGCTCCTTGGGTCGGCCGTCCTCTGTCTGCTCTCGCCTCATCCTTCCTCCCGGCGGTGCCCCACTTGGGGGCATAGGTACAATGGACCCAGCCTGGTAGCCTACGTACCGAATCCCTTCCGCAGTGAATTCCTAATCCTAATACCCTCCACTCATCTATGTAGATCACAAAAAAATGTAGAAAAGAAAAATTGATATTAAAATCTGCTTATAACAATGGGATACGCAAACAATACCAATACCAACAAGGTCTTATCTACTTTCTTTGTATGTTAAAATCAAGATCCCATTAAAAATAAGTATATAAAGAGACCGGAGATGATGTCAGCTTAGAAAGCAATCAATCACTACTTTACAAATAACTCTAACATTTCTTTTTTATGATCGCTGTTATTCATTTTCAATCTAAAAGGATTGACTCAGCGGCCCGAGAGTGAGGAATCTTTATATTCACCAGCTTCCCTCTATTTCGTTGTATACATATATTAAGGATTTCGGTGTTGTTTATAAATTGCGTAGTTTTGTATTATTAATTAATTGTGATACCAAAGAGAAGATACATGGTTTTAAAATATTACCTACTGTCATGTGTTAAATTCATAGTACTCTGACCATTTTTTAACAAATCATTTCTACAAAAACCAATTCTTCCATCTGCTTTATGTTAATCGAGATATACATTTATGTAAATTGTTTTATTACATATTCTATATAACATATGTACGACGGCTATTCAATAAAGAAAGATCACTTTTTTTTTTTGACAACGTACCTCTACTCATCCTCATAAGTTTGATGGTCCTCAAAATAGTCTCCCCTGAATGTGATACACTTCTCCCAGCGTTTCTGCCAGTCTTTAAAGACATACTGGAAACCATTTTTTGAGAGATCCTTCAAAATCGCCTCCGCAGCCTTCATCACTGCTTCTGACGATGGACAATGCCTCCCACGAAGGCGTTTCTTCAAGTTAGGGAATAGAAAAAAGTCACATGGGGCTAAATCTGGACTATAGGGAGGGTGAGGAATGAACTTCACGTTGATTTTTGCAAGATATTCAGCAACAACATTGGCATATGCGGCCGCGCATTATTGTGGTGCAGCATCCAGCCTGCTTCACGGAAATGTGGTCTTTAGCGCCTGATATGGACATGCAATGTTTTCAGGACATCCCTGTAGTATTGTCCATTTACTGATGTGTGGGCAGGTACAACATGCTGATAAATCATTCCATGAATATCAAAGAATGAGATGACCATAACTTTCCCAACAGAAGCAACCACTTTTGCTTTTTGGGGGTTGGTGATGAAGGAGATTTCCACACTGAGCGTTGCTGTTTGCTCTCAGGATCAAAATGATGTAGCCAAGTTTCATCAGCAGTGATTACGTTTGAAAGAAACTCCGGATCCTCCTCTAACATCAACTTTAACTGCATGCAGACCTGCATGCAAATGTCCTTTTGTTCGGGAATCAACAGTCTTGGAACCCATCGCGCACAAACACGTCTCATGTGTAATGTTTCTGTCACCAACGTGTGGGTGGCACCCAATGAAATGTTCGGTATCTCAGAAAGTGATCTTAAGGTAATTCGTGGATCCTCTCTCATAATGGCAGCAGCAGTGTTGATGTTTTCTTCCGTAAGAGCAGTAACTGGAGCACCGGTCCACCTTCCTTTGAAAATGATTGTCTCCCCTCTTTAAACATTTTAAACCACCTTAGAACTGTGCTGTAGGGAAGAACAGACTCTCCATATGCCTCCTGTAACACTGTATAGGCCTCAACTGAAGATTTGTTGATACGAAAGCAGAATTTCAAAGTCGCATATTGTTCCTCGCGTGTTATCTCTATTGCGGCGGTAGGCGATACTGATCATGTCTGAACTTGCCTGGTTCTCACGGGCGGGAACCAGGAGTACCAACAATGAAACTACTATGGCGTGTTTGTTTCACATTAAACTTACAGAATATAATAAGTTTGAATTTTAGTGCGAAAGATTATGATCATTCTTTATTGAACAGCCCTCGTACGATGGGAATAGGGAAATACAATAGATTTAAGGGATAACCAAAACTTGAAAACTTTGTGATAACTCTGAAATTCCGTTTTCTTTACACAAACACAAGAAAATAAATTACGAAATTTCGACTTCCATTTGGAAGGGAGAAAAAAAGGTATAACCAATATCTTGAATAGCCAAACAGTAGTGAGGTGCAGCTTGAACCAGTTATTGCAAGTTCTGATGGAAGGGAAATTTCTAGCACCTAGTTTTTCTTTGAACAGTACAATCCTGCCGGAACGTTTACAAATACCTTTTTAACTGAAGGAATCACAGGCTGCGAAAGATTCTCTTCAGTACTACAATGTAGGTGGATACAATAAAAATAATATGAATCATTTTGTATTATGAAACCACGCAAGCTGCATTGTCAATTAAGAAAGCCAAGGATCTCTCATGGTCTTATTTGAACATATAAAATCAGCAAAACAGAAGAAAAATGTACACCTAAGACATTGCCTAATATGTGCAATTTTGCAAGCAATTTTCGGGGTAATACGCAGTGCATTTCTCACGCTTCTTCCACTGATTGCACCATTTATTTTTCTAAGATAGTGCTCATAATCATATGAGACAATCCAGCACCTTTGGATTACATTTTCCACTCGACTAATTTGGTACATAACTCCCATGAATCTGTAGTTTCATCCTCTGAAAGTGAATATCCTATATCGACTCTAATTTCTTGGAGTACCTAAAATATAATTCTTTAAATATTTATAAAAATAAGTGTTTTAACTTAAATCACGCATCATAATTACGCATCAATTACATAAAGGTTTCAAACAATTAATTTTAATAAATCAAACTTTATAAATGTAAAGATCCAGATAATTTTTCTTTCAATTCGGACGACTTGCCTGGAAGTACTTGAGAGTGAATTAGCGATTTTCCTCCCCTTTCTTTTCTCTTTTCTTTCTCTGTTTTTTTTTTTTTTTTTTTTTTTTTTTTTAAGTACACAATGAGCTGACGGTTCCTGACGGCTATGATGTGCAGGAAGTGCGCTACTAAATAAACCATTAAAGAAATCTAGGGTTCGACGCCCAGCGAGTATAAAAGAAATAAGAAGAGCCTCATTCATGGGTGTTTCATAGTGTCGCTAAATTGAATGGAAAATAGAATTGGAGTGACAATACAAACTGAACAGTCAGATACAGTAGAGAAAACCTACATCCGAAATTATCACACACACACACACACACACACACACACACACACACACACACACACACGCACACACACACACACACAAACACTGTTCTCGTTATTAATAAAACTTTACGTTCAACTGTCTTCCAGGACCAATATCACAACTTCATTTGTGCACTCATGCCTTGACCCTTTCGACTCATTGTATCCTAACGCAGTGACGAAGTGTTCCTATGGAGACTTGTTTACATTATCATTATCATTAGTCTGAGACTTTAACGTTTCAATTGTGTACATCTCAGTAGTGAGTTAAAATCCCGTGTTTCGTTCAACCATAGCACGATATACATTTCCTGAGCAGACAGACATTATTTTTATGTACATAGGTATAGACGGCTCGGGCCCAAATGACCTAGTTGTCAACGGGTCCTTAAACCTCACTCTTTCATTCACTCAGTGCATGGCCGCGCGAATGGTAGTAGCCGCGAGGCTAAACGGCTGTATCAGATGGTGTTTCCAAATTAACAATAGCCGAATCATCCAATCTTAGCTGCTGCTTATCATCGCGGTACCGAGTCGGGAGATGACTTTTGATCAAAGAAGAACAATAGTATGCCTCGTATGACTGACTAAGAAGAACAAATTGTACAGTGGGTTAAAGAAAATCCAGGTACTAGGACAAGACAAATGGCTGTAGCACCTCAACGTACAGCATGTAGGGTACTTGATGAGCACCCCTGCGTCTGTATTATCTTTAACGTGTGCAGGACATTTCGCCTGTCGATTGTTTCAGGAGCAAACAGGCAACTCTTGCTTGTCTCGTCAGTTTCTTTTTTTCTTTCTTTCTTAATAGACGAGACAACGTTTGGAAGAGATGTAGTTAAAAGTTTCCATAGTGAATATGTATAGGCAGCTCTTAATTCCCATGCTTTAGTTCAGGCTAGACATCAGAAACAACTGTAGATGACTGTCTGGTTATCATTGTAATGAATATTCCCCCGTCTGTTACTAAATTTAGTACTTATAGCCAATACATAGGAAGTAGTAGAAGATGTTGCTAGGAATGCTTTGAGAACTGCAAACTGAAGAATCTGTAGCTGAAAGCGACTTGTCATTTGCTATAGGCGGATGGAACATGGCAAAAGCGTGGCCATATGTCAGTCACTAAATGGTGCTGTAGCAGCAATTGGTGTTGATTCTGTAAAAATGGCAGATGTGCTTTCAAAATACGATTTATGCAAAACTAAATGTAAACAGCGCCATGGAAAAAAAACTGCAAAGCAAACTATCATAGGGCAAGTGGAAGGATGAAGGTACAAAGGACAAATACCATTTTTGACAATTATCCTATGGGCAATGTAAGATACATAAACTACGAGGGCTGTTCAATAAAGAATGACCATAATTTTTTACGGTCATCATTTTCGCACTAAAATTCAAACTCATTGTATTCTGTTAGCTTAATGTGAAACAAACACGCCGTAGTAGTTTCATTGTTGGTACTCCTGATTCCCGCCTGTGAGAACCAGGCAAGTTCAGACATGTCCAGTATTGCCTACCACTGCAATGGAGGTAATACGCGGGGAACAATATGCGGCTCTGAAATTCTGCTTTCGTCTCAACAAATCTTCAGTTGAGGCCTATACAATGTTACAGGAGACCTGTGGAGAGTCTGTTCTTCTCTACAGCACAGCTCGAAGGTGGTTAAAAATGTTTAAAGAGGGGGAGGCAATCAATTTCAAAGGAAGGTGGACCCGGTGCTCCAGTTACTGCTCTTACGGAAGAACACATCAACACTGCTGCTGCCATTGTGAGAGAGGAATGACGAATTACCTTAAGATCACTTTCTGAAATACTGAACATTTCATTGGGTGCCACCCACACGTTGGTGACAGAAACATTACACATCAGACGTGTTTGTGCGCGATGGGTTCCAAGACTGTTGATCCCCGAACAAAAGGACATTCCCATGCAAGTCTGCATGCAGTTAAAGTTGATGTTAGAGGAAGATCCGGAAGATAGAGGAAGATCCATGGCCACATCATTTTCATCCTGAGAGGAAACAGCAAAGTTCAGTGTGGAAATCTCCTTCATCACCAACCCCCAAAAAGCAAAAGTGGTTGCTTCTGCTGGGAAAGTTATGGTCATCTCATACTTTGATGTTCATGGAATGGTTTATCAGCATGTTGTACCTGCACACACATTAGTAACTGGACAATACTACAGGAATGTTCTGAAAACATTGTAAGTTCATATCAGGCGCAAAAGAACACATTTCCGTGAAGCAGGCTGGATGCTGCACCACGATAATGCGCAGCCACATATTGCCAATGCTGTTGCATGAAGTTCATCCTTCACCCTCACTATAGTCCGGATTTAGCCCCATGTGACATTTTTCTATTCCCTAACTTGAAGAAACGCCTTTGTGGGAGGCATTATCCATCATCAGAAGCAGTGGAGAAGGCTGCGGAGGCGATTTTGAAGGATTTCTCAAAAAATGGTCTGCAGCATGTCTTTGAAGACTGGCAGAAACGCTGGGACAATTGCATCGCATTCAGGTAAGACTGTTTTGAGAATGTCCATCAAAATTATGAGGATGAGTAAAGGTACTTGGCAAAAAAAATTGTGATCATTCTTTATTGAGCAGCCCTCGTTCTTAGGAGATACGGATTCCAAAGCATTTAGAGAAGATTGACTGCAAAACCTTATGGAGATGATATGCATATCCAGAAACTTGAATGCACTGGACACATCAAAAAAAAAGAATGGACACCAGACTAAGAAGGTTAAAAACAAGTTACAAAGGACAGGAGTTAAGTGATACTATGGGATTTGAAGGTAGATACAGATTATCTGTAGCTATCAGAATTCAGAATTATTATGGTCTGGACATCAAGCAAAACACTAGCAATGTAGGATTGCGCCTCGGTCGAGGGGTTAGACCGCTTGACTCTCACCAAAGCGACTCTCACCCCAGGCGACCGTATGTGGGAGTTGTGGTGGTCAGCATGCCGCTGGGGTGGGTTTTCTCCGAGATCTCCGGTTTCCCCCGCCATCTCATTCCACCGGTGCTCCATCTTCTCATGTGTCATCAGAATCACCGCCTGCGGTGCCGTATGTAGTAAAAGAGGGCGTTAAACACTACAAAAGAGCAGCATTGTGGAAGACGTGAGAAAAGCTGTAAAGGCATTATTTTTTTTACCTGGCTTCATCTGATGAAAATCCTCAGCATGGTTTCTATCCTTCTGGAAATGACAGCTGGTGTAAATACAATAAAGGGAAGGAAACTGGAGAAAAATATTACTATAAACATTCTTTACCAGAGCCAATATTAGAAATTATGAAACCTATATTCACAGATAAGGATTTATTGCGAAAGTGTGTCTATCGTTGGACCCAGAACCCCAAAGAATGTGTGATTAGCATTATATGGTCCAGATGCCCCAAGGCAGCGTTTGTATACATAGACACACTTCATTTGGGAATATATGATGTTGTACGAACATTTAATAATAGTAATATAATGTCATGCACTAAAAAAATTGGGCATTTCCATTAGCTGTAATACAAAAAAGGTAATGTTTAATTTGGACAGAGAAAGAATTAGAGACTTCAATAAAGCATTTAAAGCAGTGGGCAAGGCAGCACAGAGGAGGATGCAAGAGAAAACTGGAGGATGACCCAGCATATGGATCAGGAATGCACTGCCTCGCACCAGCCGGTCTGATGACATGACCCAGCGAGTGGAGGATCGCCGGTAGAGCATTTTCAGATATTCATACAGGATTGTGTGCACAGATCCCTCGGAAATACTAATTTTGGAGGCGATGTCTGCAACTGTCTGGGTTTGTTGTCACACGATGTTCTGCCTTCTTTGAACTGTCGCCCTCAGGAACACACATTAAGACACATCCATGGTACCATCACCACATTCCTCACTCAACTGGAGATAAATTTCAATAATTGTCACACCACGGAAATGGAGAAAACGAATGATTACATGCTGTTCTTGCAATGAAAACGTCGCCATTTTAAGTGTAAAATACAGTCCTAACTCTCGTCGCTGCCACTAGAGTTCTGTGCACTGTACAGTGCTGCCATCTCTGTCACGTATTCACAAAGAGTGCTCGTGTATTTGTAAAGAAGAAGAAGAAGAAGAAGAAGAAGAAAGAAGAAGAAGAAGAAGAAAGAAGAAGAAGAAGAAGAAGAAGAAGAAGAAGAAGAAGAAGAAGAAGAAGAAGAAGAAGAAGAAGAAGAAAAGAAGAAGAAGAAGAAGAAGAAGAAGAAGAAGAAGAAGAAGAAGAAGAAGAAGAAGAAGAAGAAGAAGAAGAAGAAGAAGAAGAAGAAGAAGAAGAAGAAGAAGAAGAAGAAGAAGAAGAAGAAGAAGGAAGAAGAAGAAGAAGAAGAAGAAGAAGAAGAAGAAGAAGAAGAAGAAGAAGAAGAAGAAGAAGAAGAAAGAAGAAGAAGAAGAAGAAGAAGAAGAAGAAGAAGAAGAAGAAGAAGAAGAAGAAGAAGAAGAAGAAGAAGAAGAAGAAGAAGAAGAAGAAGAAGAAGAAGAAGAAGAAGAAGAAGAAGAAGAAGAAGAAGAAGAAGAAGAAGAAGAAGAAGAAGAAGAAGAAGAAGAAGAAGAAGAAGAAGAAGAAGAAGAAGAAGAAGAAGAAGAAGAAGAAGAAGAAGAAGAAGAAGAAGAAGAAGAAGAAGAAGAAGAAGAAGAAGAAGAAGAAGAAGAAGAAGAAGAAGAAGAAGAAGAAGAAGAAGAAGAAGAAGAAGAAGAAGAAGAAGAAGAAGAAGAAGAAGAAGAAGAAGAAGAAGAAGAAGAAGAAGAAGAAGAAGAAGAAGAAGAAGAAGAAGAAGAAGAAGAAGAAGAAGAAGAAGAAGAAGAAGAAGAAGAAGAAGAAGAAGAAGAAGAAGAAGAAGAAGAAGAAGAAGAAGAAGAAGAAGAAGTTCCTAAGTTCCTAGTCCTGAACAAAAAGTGGGAGGGTTATAACTTGAACGCACCCTCGGATAATCTAACACTTTAGAGCCAATTTGAGACATAAAAGATGGCTTCCTTTTTTTTTCTACAAATAAAGAAAGTTTGCAGAGTGGAACCTTCCTTCCCAGGGGTCGCCCGTCTGGGGTATTGGACCTACTGCCTCCGAACCTATCAAAACTATCGGTTTCATTTACAAATACGAAAGCACAATTATGAGTAATCCATCGTTTCTTGTCTAAAATGGTATACAAATAAGCATTTAGGCAAGTGCCCATCAAGCTAAATGCTAATGTTTTCAATGTAATATTTATAACATGTGTAGCGTTATCGTGACCCATCCTTTATTATAAACAACTAATGGTTGAAGCTTATTGGGTCCTACTTCAGAGACCCAACTTGAAAACCGGCTGCTCGATCTATTAGATTCCAATATTCATTCCTGCTTTACGTAACGCTCTCACCTGGGAAACGATAAATCTATCGTATTCTCCATTGGGAGCTTTCATCAGATGGGAGTTAAAATCGATACTTTCATTTAATTCCAGCATACAAAAATTCCTCTATCGACTTTATCTGCCCACTAGCATTTCTTTTATATAGCTTCTACAAATTATCATTTGAAAGCTTACTTTTATATCAGAGGAAATTAAATTTATAGATTTCAAATCTGGGTTACTATATGTTAGTTAAGAATTTTTGTAAGATTTAAAGACAGAACATTTAAAAAATGTAAAAAAATTTCTTTCTCGATACACCCATGGTTATATTTTAGAGTAAATACAAATTATTCTAGCTAAGGCATGTTCCTGTATTTGAGATAAATATTTGAATAAGTAGTTTCATATGTTTCCTTTGGGATAAAAACAGAACAGTGACAGTCAAATGTTTAAAAACTGGTTGCTACATATTAAGCTTAAAATTATTGTTATTTCCATGACATTGCGGGAATTGACAGCTCTTGTAATAACAAAAGCATTTAAACATTCAAATCAATGGCGGGGGTGGCCATTAAACTTAATTTTGGAAACCGCACATTTATGAAGCTAATTCGAAGTGAGCCACAATGTAAGTGATATTTATAAAATAGTTAATAAAATGATCATAAAGGAATTAGATTATACTTTTGAGAAGTGCATTTTACGAGTACGAGGGGATGTAGTAAAGTTTTAATTATAACCTGGTAGCTTCTTGCCAGAGTGATGAAAATTTTTCAGTGTTCCTCATTGATCCCTCGGGACCATAATGATGGTAGTTTCAGTAATTTGAATCCTTTTGTTTTTTACAGTGAGTGTCAGAAGTGACTGAGGTGTAAGATGAAGAAAATTGTGTCTCGTAGTGTGATCAAGTTATTGCATTTGAAGGGAAAAACTGTCCGGGAAATCCTTGATGAGATGACGGCTATTTATGGAAATGATTGACCATCGTATGACACTCTTATGAGGTGGAAAAGGAATTTTCAAACTGGTCACATGTCCCTGACAGATGAGCCAAGAGCTGGTAGACCGTCAGCTGTCACAGTGAAGAAAGTGGAGTGTTTAATACTGGAAGACAGATGAGCAACCATCCAAATGATCATGAATGAGACACGTCTTAGTTATGGTAGTGTGTGGAAAATTATTCATGACGAACTGCACATGTCTAAGGTGTCTGCACTGTGGGTTACACGTCTGCTAACCCCTTTCCAAAAGCAAACACGGCGTGACCTTTCAAGACAGATGTTGATGCTGTTGGAACAGGATGAAGATGATTTTTTGATCGTCTGGTAACCATGGATGAATCCTGGATCTATCAGTATGATCCCAGAGACAAAAACCATGAGCATGGAATGGAAACATGGCGATTCCCCCCTCCCCAAAACGGCAAAGGTGCAAAAGTCAGCTGGGAAGGACATACTTTCAGTTTTCTGGGACTGTTGTGGAGTCATCCTTATGGATTATCTTGCCAAGGGTCAAACCATCACTGGCAGATACTAATGCAATCTCCTGGACAAGTTACTAGCAGCTCTGATTAAGAAACGACGCGCTATGTTCTCCAAAGGTGTTCGTCTTCTGTCTAACAAAGCTCCCGTAGGGGAAGGGATCCGTCCCCTTTCAGCTGCCAAAGTGCGGGCGCTGCGGACCCTTAGCACTCGTGGTACCTCTGACGTTACTAGAGGAACCTCGGGCCGAACAGCCGAGCCCCTCCTTCGGGAGTTGTTCGGATTGGGATGGCTTCGAGGGGGCAGTGTGTTCCCGATACCCGTGGGAGATTGGGTACGTCTTCGGACGGGGTTGAGGGAAGCCATTAATTCTCCCGGGTACTAGCCTGCTTAGCTAGTAGAAGGTGTGCTAGATCACCAGGCGGCCCCACCGAGGTCATATCGGTAGTCTTCACCTTGAGTGTTGACGCGCGTAAGTGGCGTATTCACTTCCATCCCGTCTTGTGTCCCTAGGACCAGATGGGGGGGGGGGGGCTTGTTAGGAAACTAGGTCTTGCCCTACGGAAAGCCCCACGGAGGATGCCGAGCGCCCTTTGGGATAGCTAGGATAACTCCCTGGTTGAAAGAGGCCCGGGTCTTGTTCCTACGGATTCAAGGCTAATGGGAGTAGAACCTCTGGACTCAACTGTCTAACAATGCATCAGCTCATTAATCTCAAGTTGCAGTTGAAAAAACAAGGGAATGTAGCTTTGAGACCTTAGAGCATCATCCTTATTCGCCCGATCTCGCACCAAGTTACTTTTTTCTTGTCCCCGGAAATGAAGAATCCTTGCGTGTTCGCCGATTTGACAACACAAATGACGTCATTAATGAAGTAGAAGAGTGGTTTAAAGCGAATTCTGCAGCCTTCTACAGTCAAGGTATTTGGAAGGTCAAAAAAACCCTGGGAAAAATGTGTAAATCTGGATGGAGAAGAACTAACAAGTACATATCAACACAAACTCTCTATCACATTTTTAAAGGGTGATAATTAAGACTTTACGACACTCTCTCGTATTCACTTTTGCTATTAGTTTTTAGAAATCTGGCCGATAATTGATAAGCGTAGTTCGCACAGGTCCACTTAAATGTTCATCAGTTATTTCAGATGGATATTTAGATTTAATGAGTTTAAATGTTGAGAACAGTGATTCACATACATAAGTGATCCCAAAGATTGCAATAAGTCTCTTAGTACACCTTTTTGTTAGTGAGTTAGTCGTTTTATTGCTTCGTCCTCTTGTAGCTCCAATAGTACAGCCCCTGTATACTTTTGTAATTGATGATGAAACAGGACAGCCATCGCCCACAACATTAAAAGTAAAAGATTTTTCCAGAAATGAAAATTAAGGTTTAAGTGATATCAAAACATTAAACTCTGTCATTGATTTCTTCAGCAAGGCTCGATATGTTACCCAAATATTCTTCAGCTTCCACATGAACGTCAGAAAGGCTTTTAATAATTTTCTTCAAACACATGTATTGAGCAAATGTCTGAAGCTTTAACTTGTTATGAAAGCAAAATAGTCTGCGCCAAATCAGATATAAATTTTTTCTCTTCCTTGTTCTTTTTTTTTTTTTTTTTTTTTTTTTTTTTTTTTTTTTTTTTTTTTTTTTGTGTGTGTAATTTACGTCCTCCAATTTCGGGCGATGAATGAAATGGATGAAATGCTGCTCAAATGAGTCCGTGTTCCATGGAGCGTAGAGCTACCCGATATACGTCTTTCAGGATAAGGGAAAAACCCAGGAGAAAACCTTATGCAGGGTAACTCACCCTAACCGAGATTCGAACTTGAGACCTCTTGAACGTGAGGCAGACATGCTACCATCTACGCTTCCGAGGCGAGCGATCTCTTCCTTGTAAAGGTGTGTTTAACGTTTGTAAATGCTGGACCACATCTGTATAAAAAAAAGCCAAATCTATCAACTACTGAGGTCATTAAGTTCAGGAAGAGATTTTTCTTTTTCCACCGGACTCTAGATGTTAGGTTCCATTAAATATATTAATTAATCTTACACTAAGCGTGGTAAGAGCCGCATGCGGCTCGCGAGCCTCGTTGTAGCAACCGCTGCTATAGCGTACCTCTGAAATGAAGGAACAAAAAAGTATTTTCTCTAATGAATTTGGTTACTTAGAGATTACATCTACTATCCAGGTAGGGTTTTCTTTCCTTTTTCTTCTTTTTTTCTTTTCTTTCTTTTTTTCTCTGGTATTGATGTCCAGTTATCAAAATTATACCTTATATTTGAATAAAAGAGTATTGAACGCCTTTTCCCTAAAAGAAGTACAGAAGTATGTCTCTTAAACATTACACAATTTAATCAAAGTCCTTAGAGTCATCTTTGAGTTAATAGCAAATTTCGCTAATGTTTCTTTGTAAAGGGTAGTCTGTGCCTTGAGACTTTCATAGAAATGTTACATTATGTCTTTGGAGGATGCTAAAATTATATACTAAGATGGGTACTTATCTAATACTTCGTTTTTAGTCATGCGGGGCACAAACAAAGGCACAAATACCCCACGCAGGCAAGCATGCATTGATTTTTACCTAATTTTGTTTCTTATTCGTGGGGCCTCCAAAAAAAGTAATGTAGGTGAAATTTCGAAATCGAAATTTTAATGGAATACTAAGTAGCAGTAAGTTTACCTCTAAAAATTGAGATACGGGCTAACATAATCCCAACCTATCTTCACATATTTCTCTTTCGCTAAAGAACAAGATGGTAATACAAATCCCAACTAGGTTATGTCTCAGCATCTTTCCCTTTTGAAGAAGCAAAAGATAGACTAATGTAACTTCAACTAGGCTTTTTAAAGCATCTCTCTTTTTGAAAAAGTGAAGGATATGCTAATATAAGCCTAATTAGATCTTATCTTACAGCTCTTTTTCGTTTTAAAAAGAGGGGATGCGCATATAATCTCAACTAGGCCATCTTAAAGCACATGCAAAATGCCCCGGTATATGGCATAAAATCCTCACTCTAAATTGAAGCGTTATGAAAACCAAATGTGTGCGGTTTGATTCCATAAACATAGTCACATAGGATTATATATATATATATATATATATATATATATATATATATATATATATATACCAGGAATATCGTGACAATATGTAGATTTTCTTCCTGGAAGAAATATGGAACAAATTCCCTCTTCATGGTGTCAGTACCAAGAAAATGATGTTCCCAGGAGAGAGGAGATGTTTTTCTTTTAGTCTGATCCCTATAATTCAGCGGCATCCTTAGGAAGATTTAATTCTCTAACCAAATCATTGAATTGTTTGAGGTTAATGAAATTATTTTGTCTTCCTTCTAACAATTTCGACAACAAATCACAATATGCAAGAAATATATCAGGGTTATTTTTACACTTTCTGGAAGACATATTGCTTCAAATTCTCAAAATATGTATGATATACAACTGCCTATCACAGAAACAGATCCTCACTATTTGAAAAGCAGTTATAGACTGAGCTAAATTTGCAGGGATTGTACTTAAAGTAAGGCATGTATTGTTGTCTGTTACACTGTTATATTGTTGTGTAAAGCACTTTAATTTCAACAATGAAATCAGCCCTGGGTTTCCAGGAACGCAGTGATGTCTTTAGACGTCGAAAAGGCCTTCTCCACGACATGGCATGCCGGTCTAATCTTCAAACTCATCCAACTGGGGCTACCTACACAGCTAATCAACATTCTACACAGCTTTCTCAGACATAGAAACATTCAAAGTCACAGTAGCGGGGAAAACATCTACACTGAGATCCGTGAGAGGCGGAGTCCCCGAAGGCTCTGTACTATCCCCTACACTTTTTAGTGTGTTCATGGCAGACTGTCCAACTCAACCACAGGTCGAAATGGCACAGTATGCTGACGACGTGTTGTTGTTCTGCAAAAGCAGACACATACTCAGAGCCTTCAACCCAATCCAGAGACACCTTCGTCTCACACAAGAGTGGTGCAGGCGTTGGCGGATGTCCGGAAATCCGGACAAAAGCCACGCCATTATTCTTACTAGGCGCCACAACCCCGCTGACTGCCCCAACTTCCACTTTAGAGGCCGAAGGATAGAGTGGACTAATTCCATCCAGTTCCTGGGCGTTCAACTTGATAGAGGCCTAGATTTCCGCGGACACACCAGGGAACTATCGGCACGGGTACAGGGAGCTATTGCCTCTCTGTACCCAATGCTGGGTTCGGGCTCGATGCCAGTCCGCTTAAAGCTATACCTCTTTCGAGCGCTGATAATCCCACTTATGTTGTACGCCTGTGAAATCTGGGGCATGGCTGCAGATAGCTGGATAGCATACCTTCAGCGTGCACAGAATAGAGGACTCCCGATCCATCTATTCTGTGGGCCGTTCTTTTCCCCTTGAGGTTGCTTCACGAAGCTTCTCTTCTCCCATGCGTGAGGACGAAATTAGGCGCCGGGCGACAAAAATTCTACGCTCAAATTCCAGCTCACAGAAGCGCCCTGGTTCGTTCTCTAGGAGATTACAAAGCTACGAGACCGCCGCTTCAGGCTTTACCGGGTACCCCGTATGGCTTGCGGACACCCGAGGTAACAAAGGAGTTAATCCATACACCAGCATAAGCTGAACTACAAAAATCTCCAAATGAGCTATTTGGCTACAAAACTTATCCCACTTTTTAAATCAAATAAAACAACAGGGTGTAAACAAAAAAGCGCTTTGGCATCCTGTACAAAATAAAGAGGAGCAATAAAGCTACATCATCAAAATTTCTTCATCAAAATATCCCACCTCATCCTGTAATCATCAAAATTTTCAACCTGCGGTCAGACCCAAAACCTGGGTGGGTACGCAGCAAAACCTTCTGGCTGTTAACAGCCTGTCAGTACCGAGTGAGTGGAGTATTCTTTCTGCGTTACTGATTTCTTTTCGGTTCCATACAATATATTTATACACAGAAGTAGGTATATTAAAACATTTTAGGTATTACTACTAATTGTGCAAAAATGGTACGTAGTAGAAAAAAACTGATTACTTTTAGAATCAGCACATCAAATTTAGTAAACTAGATCTATTTTGGAGGGAACCCCAGAATCATGCATAATGGTGTTATTAATGTATTCAGTATCGAGACCACAAGACTTGATTATCTTTAATTGGTTGTTTAATTTTTCATCCTGTTCTCTTTTTAAGTGTCATGGCGACTGAATACTCCAACATTGCAAATGTCTCCGATGGCATGTTTCACATGGTGGGCGCCACCCCAGCTTAGGTTGAGAGTCCCGGCCTGGAACTTACCTTAGGGTCCTATGTCCCAGTGTACATACAAACAGAGCGATCCATTTACCCTCACGAGTGCAGTATAGCTCATGCAAGTGCAATGGCTCCTACCCGGGACTAACCTTTATTATTGGATGTGAGTACGGTGATACATGCTACTCTGAACTAGGAATTACACGTTATCCAGTCACCCCCTACGACAACCTTCCACCATTTCAAGCAAGTGTCCTTCATATATCTGTTCATGGAAGTAGGGTAACTTGTCAAACACGCTTGTAGACCAAAGTTAACGAGGGGTTCAGTATATGTGCTCTATCGCCCTCCTGAATCGAGAGATGGGTTTGGAAATCCGGGAACGCCAATCCGGTACCTACCGCAGGAAGCGCTTAAGCGTGTCGGCCCTCGTAGCCGTGGTCGCTAGAGCGCATGTCTCTAGCATTTCACAGCGTAGATGGTCACGGGTTCGAGTCCCGCCTTGGATATGGGTGTTTATTGTATATAGTGTATATGTTAAGTTAATGTCAGAGGTTCTACTCCCATTAGTCCTGGACCCGTAGGACTAAGGACCCCGGGCCTCCTTCAACCAGGGAGTTACCAAGCTGTCCCAAAAGGGCGCTCGGCGCCTCCATGGCTCTTTCCATAGGGCAAGACCTAGAGACTAACAACCCCCCCCCCCCATCTGGTCCTGTGGACTCAAGACGGGATGGAAGTGGATACGCCACTTACGCGCGCCAACTCCGAAATGGGAAGGCTACCGATATGACCTTGGTGGGGCCGCCTAGCACACCTTCTACTAGTTGTGCTGGCTGATACGTGGGAATATTAATGGCTTCCCTCAACCCCGTCCGGAGACGTACTCGATCTCCCCACGGGTATCGGGAACCACTGCCTCCTCGAGTCCAACCCAATCCAAACAACTCTCTATCAGGGAGGGGCTCGAATAATAGTGGTACAAGACAAACAGTAATCAAACGGAAACAATAAAAAACAGTAATATTAGGAGAATATATATAATTTATATAAAAAAAAAGAAGAGGGCGGATGAGGGATACGCTAATATTATCTAAACGAGGTTATCATTCATCTTTCTCTTCTGAAAATGAGAGGGATGTGCTAATGGCTAGGCTGTCTTATTTTTGACAAGGGCACAGCTAATTAGGCTTATCAGCAGTAATGTACTGTTTTAAGAAAAGGTGAGAATATGGTAATACAATCTTATCTAAGTCATCTCACATCTTTATTTAAAAAAGTGAGGGAAAGGCTAACTTGTGTGTTAGCTACGTTCCTCTCTAATTACCTGGAGTATGAAGAAGAAGTATTGCGTTCACAAGAAATTCTGTGTGTGTTTGTGTGTGCGTGTTTTTCTGTGAATAAAACTCAGAAAGAGTAAGTTCAGTATCTTCCAAAGATGAGACACGAAGAATTTAAAAGAAATCCTCTCACCCCGAATCATCTTTAACGTTAAAGTATCTTTGATTGAAAAATTTAAATATAAAAAAATGTTAATGATATTTCTACCCTTAAAAAATTAAAAGATGGTTATAATTTTTAAAAATTTACTTACCCTCCTTGGGTTAATAAACATTTACAATTTTTTTAAAGAAGTTGGTATAGCTTTAGTTCCTCAAAATAAATATAGTATTAAAACTTTAGTACATTTTTCTAAAAAAGATAAAATTCCTAATAATAAAAAATATGGTATTTATCAAGTTAATTGTTTAGATTGTGATCAGGTTTATATTTAAAAGACGAAATATAATTTGGAAGCCATAACGGAAGAACACTTTCGTAACATTAGGTATAAACAAACTGATAAACGGGCCGTAGCAGATCATTTTGGTCATTTAACCATGAAATAAATCCTGAAGTTAAATTATTAAAACAATTACATTGTGCGATAGATTTAATAGTTTGGGAAAAGATAGGTACTTATTTTAAAAAATAAACATCGCGTTAATGAATTTTGAAATACCAGCATTTGATTCTGTTTTTAGGTTTGTTCCGTTTTCAGATGTTGGTAATCTACAAAAACATGGTAACTGGAATCCTTGACTACGAAGTTGGCTGATGATGAAAACAATCTGTTTTTGAAATCGATCTCCATTAGAGAGAAGAATTAACACCATTTCCTTAAGATAAGTGAAACCTTTTGTTACAAATATTTATATTTGTGTAATATTCATTGCTTCACTGTAGCTAGCTTCATTTTCTACGTTACCTTTGATATTTCTGATTTTCTCAAAATGGCTCAAACGTCTTGGATTAAAACACCGTATCTTTTACATACTACTATTTACATGATAAATAAATAAAATCTTGAATATTTTGGCAACAACACGTTAAATACTCTTCATTCAGAAAAAGTTGTGTAATTTTGTGTAATATGCATACAAATAAACTGTACAAAAGATGTTGATCTCTTTTAACACTAATTTATTTCAACTCTTATGACTCAGCATTTCTTCGATATATCTATTTTTTTGTGGAAACGTTGAGTCAGACTGAAAAATTCAATGCCATAGCCGGGATTTGAACCACGGATCTTCTGGTTTCCGTCCAGCCGCACTACATTGTGCTACTATGACATTAAATTCTCCAACTGACTCGTATTTTCCTGGTAAACTACTTAGGAGTTCTCATAAACACACGAGACAACTACCTTAATGGCGACTTACTATGCTGTAAGTACTTTAAGGCCCGGGCTTTATAGTTAACCACTATTAGGTTAATTAATGGAAATTAATTATTCTTTCACAATGGCCGTGTGTAGGCTAAATTGTGGAAACGTTGAGTCAGACTGAAAAATTCAATGCCATAGCCGGGATTTGAACCACGGATCTTCTGGTTTCCGTCATAATGTCATATCGGCAAGTTGGCCATAGTAGCACAAAGGTAGTGCGGCTGGACGGAAACCAGAAGACCCGTGGTTCAAATCCCGGCTATGGCATTGAATTTTTCAGTCTGACTCCACGTTTCCACAATTTAGCCTACACACTGCCAGTGTGAAAGAATAATTAATTTCCATCTATTTTTTTGTTTTATTTCTTCAGTATTTCTCTTCCTTAAAGTGCTGTCGCTATTCAATTATTTTTTGCGATGTCAGGGAAAGAGTATTTATCGTTCAAATTTTCAGAAAACGTCACCACTCTAAAACTCTAGGAAATTCTTTTGAAGGTTTAAGTGATTAGCAGAAGTATGTGAATTGGATACGTTCTCCATGTTAGATTAACAGTTCACATGGTGTGGGCCAGCTGTAGGAAAAATTGGAACGTCTGAGAGGAGAGGAATATGTCTGCTTGTAGTGTGAGCAGTCTTGCAATGCAAAAAGGGCCTACGTGTGACTATATTAGAGTTATTTGAGTTATGAGGAAGAACCTAAATATAATTAAAAGTGACAAGACAAAACAAAAGGCTTCTTAATAATGATATCGGCATGCAAAGCAAAAATGTTAAAACATTCATGCTCCACTTTAATGAACATATGTATGACACAGTTCCATGGTTATGTGTTTGTCATAGACTGCGAATATGGTTTTGTTGGCCATGCTTGCTATTATACGTATACTGCTGCGCATATATAAAGTTCATTAATAAAAATTACTACTTGAAAATTATTACTTGAAGTTTCTTGGCTTTGAAAGTCACGCCCCGCCACTGTAAATACCATATATCTATAGGGTTTTGCATAACTGCCGACTATAAGATGACAAACCATATGTACCACATACAAAGATAGGTAGGTATGTATCTTTAACACATAGGTATAATTTATTTCATATGACTCTTTTTTGTGGTATCAACCATTTCCCAGATATCCAACATTATTTTTTTTTTTTATTTGTTCCATTAACTGGAACATTGCCTTTAACTGCAATGGCCATATTGGTGGCAGTTCTCCTTTGGAACATTGAAGGTTTGAAGGTGTTAACTCGTATTCGTTGGGTTCTAATCATTAGATCACACACACACACACACACACACACACACACACACACACACACACACACACACACACACACACACACACACACACACACACACACACACACACACACACACATTCGCACTCTCATTCGTACTTTCAGACTGGGAAGATGAATTATCTTGGTTGGAGAAAAAATCCCACCAGGAATCGAACCCGGGACCCCTAGCACGGCAAGCATGTGCTTCACCAACTGAGGGAGCCAGCCGATTCGAAATTATTGCTTTGAATGCTTTAAAACTATATGACATTATTGTTTTAAGTGCTGCAAATCTTCAGTTGTTTCTCGAGATGTCAGGTAAAGAGCATGGATTTTCAAGGTCAGGATAAGGAAACGCCTGTTTAAACATTTGAACATCGGTATCTCCTTTGACTTACAAGATTGTGCAAACGTTTTTGTCAATTAACAAGAGGTAGATGCAAGTATACACTTTTGCAAGTGAGCCGTTTTAGAAGCTAGTTAAACTACAGTAGATGGTGAATGTCATTTGTATGTATCACATCAGTTGTTAAAAGTACTATCCTTATTCAGTCGTTGCTCGCGATGTCTGGCTAGATACATGTTCACATCTTTCCTCCAATTGCTTTGCACGCACAACGAAATACGTAATGAAGCTATTTTTGCACAGATATGTTTCATTTAACATAAAATAGACAGAAAAATTACCGTCTGCAAGAATAATATTGTTAATGTTCATACACATTCACACATCGTGAGACACGCGTGAATCTTTTTAAAATGCTCTTTATGAATTCGGGGAGCCTCAAAACGTGCATTTGTGGAGCAGTCTAAATGTAGAATGTTTGGAGGGTATAAAGTAGAATTAAAACGAGCTACTTTCAGCTCACAAATTATTATTATTATTATTATTATTATTATTATTATTATTATTATTATTATTATTATTATTATTATTATTATTATTATTATTATTATTATTATTATTATTATTATTATTATTATTATTATTATTATTATTATTATTATTATTATTATTATTATTATTATTATTATTATTATTATTATTATTATTATTATTATTATTATTATTATTATTATTATTATTATTATTATTATTATTATTATTATTATTATTATTATTATTATTATTATTATTATTATTATTATTATTATTATTATTATTATTATTATTATTATTATTATTATTATTATTATTATTATTATTATTATTATTATTATTATTATTATTATTATTATTATTATTATTATTATTATTATTATTATTATTATTATTATTATTATTATTATTATTATTATTATTATTATTATTATTATTATTATTATTATTATTATTATTATTATTATTATTATTATTATTATTATTATTATTATTATTATTATTATTATTATTATTATTATTATTATTATTATTATTATTATTATTATTATTATTATTATTATTATTATTATTATTATTATTATTATTATTATTATTATTATTATTATTATTATTATTATTATTATTATTATTATTATTATTATTATTATTATTATTATTATTAATATTATTATTATTATTATTATTATTATTATTATTATTATTATTATTATTATTATTATTATTATTATTATTATTATTATTATTATTATTATTATTATTATTATTATTATTATTCATCATCACAATCATTATCATTATTAAGCAGCTTAGTCGTCAAGAATTTAATTAATCAGTAATTTAAATTATATATAAAAGTGTTGCATTGTTTTTATTATTCCCTTTATTAAAAGCAGTTTTCTTCTTCATTTTGCGACGGATGTAGTTTCACAAAATTGTAAACATCTTTAGTGGACTAAGGGATGCGTCGTTTTTGCATTTTCTATATTGTAAACAAACATAAATATTTGAACCATCACTTTTTCATACCATCCGCGCGCGAAAAGGGTGACCGGAAGTGATCTACTAATCCCGCTTTCAGCCTGTGATTGATCTTTTGTTACTTTGAGAATGGAAACAGGTATGATTTATAACTCTATCTTTCAGCTCGTAAAGCAGTGCAGGCAACTTAACCTCAATGATAACGCAATTTCAAGCACTGAGGTTACGAAATACAAAAGAAACCGCGTCACAACCTACACACGATGAGGCACTAGCGTGTTAAATTCGGCGTGTGTTTCATGACCGCGATGGTGGTTAGGCCTATCGGGCATCAATCGGGTTGGCAGGCTAGGCAGCAGAGCAGCCGTGCGCAAAAGCGCGGAGTGAGGACCGATAACTAGTTAGTGTGGTATTCTCCTGAAACCAGGTGGGAATAAGAAGCTAGGAGGCTCTTTATGTGGTACTGTCAGTGTGTGGCACTCTCTGTGTTGCTAATGAAGTATTTTTAGAGCACCTCGGCACATTTCATGTTCGTGAATATGGCCGCTTTTTTTTGTGCGCTTTGAAGTTTTCTTTGCAGCCATGATGGCTAAGTGAACCTACCGGGTCATAAGCTGGTAGGCGTCGCACTTGGAAGGTCGTGGCTTGAAGGAAGGTCGGTGTGTAGCGATCTCCCGGCTTATCAAGGGATGAAAAAAGGCAAAAAAGTGTATTTTTTCGCTCTGTATGATAGTGAAAGTGTATAATATCGTATAAATCAAGATAGTTTCAAGATTATTTTTTCGATGTGAAGTTACTACAGCTATGTCAAGTGATAGTTGCAGGAATTGTTGGAGACAGTGCTTTGCTAATGTGCGCGGTGTAATGAAGGAGCACAAGGGCTTTCGTTTTTATTGATCGGCGATCGCAATAATGTTCATTGGCAGAGGGAATCATTATAAATATCGGAATTGTTTTTATGGGTGTGCTTGTAGAGCAGGTTACAACAGTTTATGTAATTTTTAAAGATAACTCGATATCTTTTACGCGAAGACGTGTGTACAAAGCGTGAAATACGTGTGTTTAAGTTTTTTAGGGAAAAACAGTAGTGATCGTTCTTACGTTTACTGCCAGTAATTTTGTTGTAGACGGAAAGTAAATATTTTTGTGTACAGAATGTTGCATTTTAATATTGGAAACCTGTGAGTCGTATACGTTTTAAAGCAGTTGCGTAGCTGTGTGTTTTGTTTTCGTCCTACAGTTTTACTTAGATCGATTAAATTTTAACCTACCTTCTTTGAGGTGACAGTGCAGCATTAATAAGTATGCATGTAAATGAAAACGAAGTTTTATTCCATTCACAACAAGCACAGATTTTGCGCTAAGGCATTGCAAATCCCTTGGTTAAGAATATTGGGTGAACAAATTTTGACAGTGATGAACTAGTAATATTAACAACACGAGTGTATAATATTGGGGGAAAAGTAACATTTTGGGTTAACTGCGCATAAAACAGTAATTGATTTTGGCAACCTAGATAATATAGCATTTAAAGCCGTATTTTATGCCTGCATTTAATAGTAAAAGGTTGTTCACAGTCTGAACTCTGCATGAAAGATCAGGTTTTTGGTTAGGTAAAGCGGATTTAATGCATGGTTTCATAATTAAAACAATTTTCTGTTATGAATTAAACCGTTTGCCATATGTTTCCCATGTGCAGCTGCAACTGATCCTTCTTAAGTAATTAAAATAGAAAGCCATTTTTCAGAATTTCAAAGCAGAAATTTATAGCAATTTTTATGAAATGCATTTTTTTGCTATTTGTTAAGAGTGGTACAAAGATAGCTAGAGTAATTAAATATACGTAAAGATTTTAGGTAGAACATGTATGTTTATCAAGCATGGTTCAGGACCACATACTTTTATGGCATACTTAGTTTTTTACAGCTTGCTAATTTTTTACATTGCATAAAACACTTGAAGGTTCATTTGAAAAAGTAAAAAAAAAAAAAAAAAAAAAAAAAAAAAACAACTTTGTACATTTATATTTCAAAAGTTTAAAGATAATATGCCTGAAAGTAAACATTTCTGGAATTATTTTGAAAATTTGTTACTGTTAACAGGTGTATTTACATAACATACAGAAATTCAAATAAGATACCCGAGTATATATAGGAATTTATTTAACTTGGTCATTTATTAATGCAAGATAGATATGAGTGCTCTTACTGAATACCCATTTAATTCTCAAGTAATATTTTTGATATATAAAGATAAATGACAAGTGACGGAAGTGTTGCTTTTCAGGAGACAAGCCCAGAAAGGAGACTCCTTCAAAGAAAATAATGAACAGCAGTAGGACATTAGGCTAACAACAAGAAACAAAAGGAGAACACAACAAAGTATCGGTGGTGTATGAGGAAGGTAACTCTAAATCACGACCCAATGCACTGGTGAAGTATCTTTAAACCAGATGGGAGAGGCATCGGACCCTGAACAGCAGTATAGTCTGCGCTGGAATGATTTCCACGCCAGCATCCTCTCATCATTCAGACATTTGCGTGATGAAGAAGACTTTGTGGATGTTACACTGGCCTGTGATGGTTGCTCATTCCAGGCACACAAAGTGGTGCTGTCTGCATGCAGCCCATATTTCAGAAGACTCCTTAAAGCAAATCCTTGTTCACATCCCATTGTGATTCTTCGTGATGTCAGGGAAAAGGATATGGAATCGCTTTTGCGATTCATGTACAATGGTGAAGTGCACATTGGACAAGAGCAACTGTCTGATTTCCTTAAGACAGCGCAGATGCTTCAAGTTCGTGGACTTGCAGATGTTCCAACCAAAGACAACCAAAAAAGTACACCTGTGAGTATTGCTGTGCTACTTCAGTAATGTTGATATTGAAACATTTGGTTGCACAGTTGCATGTTTTTTTTTTTTTTTTTTTTTTTTTTTTTTTTTTTTTTTTTCATTTAACCTGCACTTTACTTAACAGAGGCACATGTGGCATGTCTAAATCAGGAAAACAGAAGTATGTTAGTAATTTGATATATGCAGTATTAAACTTTTCACTAGATGTGACTGTTGTATTTTTTAATTTTAGATGAGACTGCAATACAAAATATGTTGTTTTAAGTGCAACTTCATGAATGCCTAGATTGATAAATTTGAAGTGCGATAGTGTTATATGTTAACTGTCAAGATTACTAGTAACAAATACATTTACAAAATACAAATTGAATTTTTGAGATGTTCAGTACCAACAGATACTATCAAGATTTGTGTATAAAATTGCAGAGCGACTTATGTGGAATATTCACAAAATTCTTTTGCTTTCATGGTTCATAAATAATGTGAAGTTCAGTGTAATCGAGTAGGTTGGAGGCTGTCTTTAACATATGCCGAAATGTATTTCACTAAGATAACTGAGAAACATTTAAAATTAACTAAAGTAAGACTGTGACATATAAGCGATAGAAGCATAAAGTTAGTTTCTTATTTCTGTGATGCTTTTTACAAAGCATAGGCCTTGACTCCTCAAGTATGTATGTAATAAATGCTTGGTTAATTCGCATGACAAATTTTACACGTGCATAATGAAAGCGATTATCCCACCTTTTAAAAGAGGAGCAGAGAAATTGATTAGTAATTAAAGAAAACCAGCTGTTAAATAATTTTATCAATATATATTGTGAATTTGAAGATCTATTAAGAGAGAAATGTGTTGTTTCTTTTAAATTGTTTTAAGCATAAGCATAACTAATGTTATTGTTACTGCTTCACAAAATCAATACCACTAGTCATATTTCAAAACAAACAGGCAGAAAGGTATTAAAACTTTAAAAACTGCAGTAATATGTTAATATATGTATTTATTAAAAGTTAAAGCAAGGAGTAATCTTGCCCATTAATAGAAACAGGTACCATCTAATGATAAGACCTGAAGCTTTCCTGGTGACAAATATACTCAATTGCTTCTCGGGCAGCAAGCCAGGTGTAAAGATGAGTAGAAATCCACATTTCGGGAGTGTGCATCTCTCCCACCATCATGATATTTATTAAATGTTATAACCACAAATGAAACTTGGATATAACACAAATATAAACAAAGACAAAACACTATCAAAATTCGCATTACTGAACAAAAGACTATTCAGTAAATTAAATGACAGGTCAGAAGATGGCGTGAGTATAGAAAATTAATTGGGTCAAAGAAACGTAACAACTTAACTTGATTATCAAGCTGTATTGATCTGTGCGTCTTAAATCGACGGATTTCCACTTTTAAGGCCGGTTTCTAATCGTCTGTTCGCGTGGCTTGCTGTCCGAGAAGGAATTGAGGTATCTAATGATATATAATAGTTTTTATTACATCATGAACATTTTATTTTTTACTTTTCTTGGTTACAAGATATTTTTTGAGCAATGAACAAATAATGTTCTACTTACATAAACCAAGCTGTTTTGGAAGGACTCGTACCGGCTATAATAGAACTTTCATCTTTCAGGACATTACAGATGTTCTTAAGTTTTTGTAGATCCCACACTTTTTCCTTTCTTACATGGTGCTTAAAGGAGTTGACTTAATGTATCTTCAAAGACTAGTATGGTTGATGACAGCATATCACGTTTTACTTCAACTCTATGTGCTTCTAAATAATGATTACAACATTTTTAACTCAAGCTGAAGCAGCTTTGTTTTCTAATACAGTATGAAGTATCTTGTCCACAATGTTCCTGTAGTATATGACAGATTCTCTGTTTGTTGAGAACTGACTGTAGTGAGCTCTAATGCCATGTGCTTGAAAACCCCAGTTTTGGGAAGGTGATTTTAGGAAGACCTTGGTGTTCAGAACCAACTTGTCCATAATAGGATCAAACTTCTTACTTCTTCTTTGGTGATTCTCTGCAGTTCATGTGCTAGACATGTGAAATAGTTTTTGAAAAGCGAATTTACAGCTACTTTTGTCATATAGTGTGACACATTTGTGACAAAATGCAAAATTGTATTCTCATGTCACAGAGTAACAATACCGTGCCACTGTGGAACTGTTTACTCAATCATAACAAAATACCTTAAGGTCATTTTGTCTTGCTTCATAGTTTAAATGACAACCATTAATGTCCCATTGTTTCATTGAGAGAGATACAGGTTTTTCTGCTCCAAGTCTGTTTTGAATACTCTGCAAGACCCATTCTTAGAAATATTCAGATAGGTTCTTCTGATCTTAATGCAGATTCTGATGTAATCTCTTAATGTACATTGTTATATTGTAAGGATTTGATTTTACATTCTCCCTGAATCTGTTAGGCTTTACATAGTTCTAGGGAAAATTGATTGTTGCATATTGCAACTGCTAAATTAAACTGAATGGGCAGTTATTAGTTAATTGCAAATGCTGTTGATAATAAACTTATCTTAGGAATGGCCATTTTAAAAATACTAAATTTGTATATTTCTGTTGTCAAATTTGAGGTGTAAAGTACTTTTTCTTCATGATTAATAAATTATTCTCAAAATTTGCAAAAACTATTGCATCATTAGAAAATCATCCAAACCAAATAACTTATTTCAGCATAATAAAAAAAGTCATCACGAACACTCGAGTTGCCGTTAAGTTTAATTTCTATATTTAATCTAGAACTGCTTCTTTCTATTTTTCTTTACCTTACTCTTGAAATTGGGTCAAACCGAATAATACATTGTTGTAAGAGGATGTGAGTGAAGCAAATACTTCTTTATTATGACTATAAGTTACATATATAAACATGTACATTTTTTTTTTTATTTTTTTTTTTTTTTATTTATGAGTCACTATGTTCACACTCAACTTCACTTACTATGTTGTATAATTCAGTCACCTAACAGCGGAGGATGAGATCGGATGATCTTGAAAACGTTTCAATTATACAACAGCATAGTAAGTGAAGTTGAGTGTAAACATAGTGACTCATAAATGAAGAATACTTCACTGTTAATAATGCTTCTGCTTAATATATACAATTATGTTTCCGTTTTCAACCATGGCTGTTATGTCCAAAGCTCTTGTTGCCAGCCTGACAGTTCTAAACGAACTGGCATCAGGTGTGCCGTCTCTGGGCAGATGTACCCTTAACCAACACATTGGGCAACTAACTGTCCCAACATTGCTTAGTGTAGAGTAGCTGTACTTCCATAAATTCCCTGCATTTAAAAAGCTAAGCTTAAGAGCAGGTACCGTCAAGCTCAGCTGGGGTATGAGGTGCAATGGTGCACTAATCTTAACAGAATTGGGAAAGCTGTGTGAAGTCATTCAAATCATTGCTTTGCTCATATAAGAAACAATATCAATCTCACATGATAATTTCTGTTTTGCAAGCATTGCCTCACATCACCAGCTTATCCCTCTTTTCCGCATCCAGCAACCACACAGAGCAACACACTGACTTTTGTGCAGACAGGTTTGCACATGTGTTGGCTGTACGGCTCACGTATTGGAATCACCGCCATTGCTAGGGACATTATGGAAGTACGGCTACTCTACTTCCCTTGTAATCCCTTTCTTATTATGTATATCAAATTATTTTTTTTTAAATTAACGCCCACAACATAAGTCAAATTGTACAGTGAATGAAATGGGTGAAATGATGCTTAGAGTTGCCTAACATTCATGCTTCAGGATAAGGGAAAACCCGGGTAAAAACCTTATTCAGTTATACTGTGAGTCGACTGGTACACCCTGTACTTCACATACCACAAATTTTCATTCAACGCATTTCACCTCCACTTGAAGGCATTATCAACAAATTGTCAACACTTGACAATTTCTTGATCATATGATTTAGTTAAGTGTGTTGCTTAGTGTTGTAGTTTATTCATAATGCTTGGATTGCTTCACTGTCAGTAGCTCCAGTTTATTTACAAATACCCACTGCAATTCTTACTGTGACTGTTCAATTCATTTCCCAAACTTGCAATAAATGTTACCCTAAAGATTTGCTGCTTGCAGTAATTTATGATAACAGCACTATGTCATTTGCTTCACCTTCTGTGGTCCAAATATAGGACCTATACCTTCAGGTTTAAGGGGCAAATATTCCATACTATACATAAAAGTTGAAGCTGTTGGCAGTAAAGCAATACAAATATTACAGTATAATAAATATTTTCTTCACTTGTGTAATTTTACATTTTTTGGGATTTTGCAATTCATTCCGTTGGCATCCAATTTTGTCTGTTTATGTTATGTTAACCACCGAAAGGTGTTGGCTTGTGTGTTATTATACTGGAATGTATTAAAGTAAAACAAATTTGGCTGTGTTGCAAAATCATTACACAATCCATGTTTTAAATGAAATATTTTCTCCCATATCTTTAAATCTATAGATTTTAACACTTTAAATTTATTTTATGACTAAATGACTAAAAATGATCTGCCACAGCTGAGTTGTCCATTTATTTACTGTTCATATTTCTAAAATGTTCTTTTACTCAGTTTTACTCACTGTCCTTTCCTGTCAACAAGCTAAACTTATAAATGCAATATCTTTCATTATTTGAAATTCTCTTCTTTTTAAAAAGAACTAAGCAAATGTTTGTTATACTGTGATCATTTTGCTGAACTTCACCATCCTCTTCGAACGATTTTGTGAATTATTTGTTAGCCCAAGCATGATAACTATTTTTTTTAAGTTATACTTTATTTTAAAGCAAAGAAACGTCTTGTATAGTTTTGATATTTAAATTTCTCAAACTTTTTATGAATAAAATCTGTATTAAACCATTCATTAAAGCAATGTTCATAATGGCTTAGGTATAATATTGTACACAGGGGCATCGTTGTAGTGGAGCAAAATCCCTCGCAGTCCTGTGTTAGCAGCAATTAATGAAACTTTTCAAGAACCAATGGTAAAAAAGCTATTTGTACCAATGTCAGTGATTATACTTTCTTTTGCAATGGAGTGGTAGCCACATAAGGAGGTTTACAGCAGAGATTGCTACCATTTTCTTCCCAACATTGTGTGGATGCTTCACTTTGGTAGACAAATGTCATCTGGAAAGAAATGTAGTCAACTGACACCTAATCTCCAGGTCAAACTGGTAAATTCAAGCTTTTGTCTTTGTAACATTAATACATGTACTACATATGCATTTTTTTGTTGCAGACCTCAAACTCGCTCCCATGGTCACAATCAGGGGAGCTGAGAGAGCATTTCCAGGACGATGCCCTCTCACCACCTCCTAAAAGAAATCGCACCAATGAGCATCGCTTTTCGCCATCACCAGCCTCATCTGCGACCAACAATAATAACAACAATGGTGATTCTATAATGAGAGATACTCTGCTGGGACAAGCCCTGGAGGGGAGTTCTGCATTGCATAGTGGCGGCACACAACACCAGGTAAGACACTTAAATGCCCTGTCTTCATTTATTGAGGAATGTTAAAATCTGCAGTAAATTCATCAGCTTGAAATGGGAAGTTGTATTCTTAAAGACTTAATATTCAGTAAGTTTTATGTTCCTGTTGCTCTTTGTTTTCAAAATAAATACAAGGGCCATTCAATAAATAAGTTTCCCTATTTAAAAAAATACAAATTGGTTATTTCATTTGTGAAATATTTTATTTTCATTCTACAAATCGTACGCTGCTTCTCCACATAGCTTCTGTCCAAATACTTTGGTATCTTGGCTATAGTTTTTAGATACCTTCATCATAGCAGGTCAGGTCCTTTCTCCGCAGCCACTGGTTCACTTCCACCTTTTCATCACTCGCAAACCGTTGCCTCCAAGGTTCGACTTAAATTGTGTAAAGAGATGGAAATCACTTGGAGCAAAATCTGAATAATACGGTGGATGGGAGAAAGGTGCCATTTGAAGTTCTGCAGCAAATCTTAGGTCATGTGAGCTGAACGGGGGCACACATTGTCATGAAAAAGCAGCACCTTCCGAGAGAGAGAAGGCCAGGATGTTTTCGTTTGATTGCAGCTCTGAGCTTCATGAGAACCATACAGTACCTCTCAGCTGTAACTGTAGTGCATCAGGGCAGGTAGTCAACCAGTAGAATGTCATTACAGTCCCAAAAGACAGTAGCCATAACTTTCCCGTAAAACCCGAGGACTTTTTTTGCTGCACCTTCGCCAAGTTTCTTTCATATCATGTTTTGTCGTTTTGTTTCTGGAGTTGAATGATGCACCCAGCTTTTATCTCCAGTGACAATATAGGAAAACAGTTGATCCCTCGATTTGCTGCATTTGTAGGAAAGTTGAGATCGCCTAGAACCGTTATTGCTTGTGAGCATCAGAAAGCAAGCGTAACACCCATCTTGAACAGACTTTTTGATACTGCAAGACATCTGAGAGGAATGTTCAATTTCGATACTAGGCGGCAGTCTATTCATTATCTAATCAATTTTCCCTGTAGTGGCAACAGGCCTGCCACTGTGCTTTTCATCATGCACATTTTGCCATCCTTCCAGGAACCATGAATGCCAGCGGTGAACCATTTGTACGCTCATGCATCCTTCACCATAAATACACACTAAATAGTGATGAATATTGATAGCCATTTCATTTTTTGCAGTGAGAAAGTTGATAACAGTGGAGTTCATAACTCTTATCATTATGAAGTAATAGCTCTATTGCAGCTGGTACCGTACCGGCGAACATGGACTATTCAGACTATTTACAACACATATTTTGTCAATTTAATTATGAGGCAGTTACATACCTCTTTGCAATTAAGTATCACAGTTAGTGATGTTAGTGTGCAAATTAGCTTTTGATTTGTAAATGAAGCTATACCAAAACATAATCACAATTGAAGATAAAAAGAATAATGAACAACTCTTTTTATGCTTTGATGTATGGTGTTTTAATGGTATATGGATGCTGAAAGGGTTTTGTGGCTCCCCATTGGGTATTCTAAGATAATGTTGGGTTGAGGAGTTGAACTCAACAGGAACAGATGCCTCATTAGGTTTCTCTGCTGTGGTAGGCTTCACCGCTTGGTATTTCAATGATGTTCTGAAAAGTGGAAAATCTCTTGGTCTCCTCTAAACTCAACTACTAGTAGAACTTTCTCCAAATCCAACAAATTCTGCCTCAGCTGATACAGTACTTTTCAGGATTGCTTCACAAAGGTACTTTTGATCACTTTGTCATTGGTATTGCTAGCTAGGTGCAATACTATTTAAATAATATCTTTGAACAAATGTATTTACTCACAGAATTCAAAATATGAAGATGCACGAATATTAGCAGTACTTTTTTTTTTTTTTTTTTTTTTTTTTTTGTAATTTACATCCTTTAACACGGGCCCAAATGACCTGCTGTCAACGGGCCCTAAAACCCCACACACTCACTCACTCACGTCCTTTAACCCTTTACCGATATGAACGTCATATGACGTCCAAGTTAAAAAGCCCCAAACTGATATTGATTTGTATAGATGTCCTGTGCATACATGCAATTAATCCGTATTTAATGCTAATTATTTTAAACTTTGTTTTACAGTAAATTTAAATAAATTATATGAGAAGTAAAATTTACCTTTAAAAGTTTCTTCTTGAATGGTACACTTCAATACAGGGATAAACACACAAGGGCACATCTCCACATTCACAGCAAATAGTACTAGTTTCCTTTCGGACACCTTTCTTGCAGCACACCAGACATTTTCTAAAGGGATGCGACTATTTTGCTGTGGGTGCAGAGGTCTCTGAATTTTATAGTGCTCAATTAGGCTGCGAGCTATTGACATGCGAAAGTCCAGGTACATCATTGTCTTGCATGGGTTTAGAGCTCTCCAAATTACTAAACAACTGTATATGGTTATATCCAGCTGGTGTAAAAATACTTTTTTATACCATTTGATTGTTTTTAGCAATGAGGGATATGCGTGTAATACCTGATCTACAAGATTCACTCCAGCCATATGCACATTGTATTCCTGGATAATATCGGGTTTGAAAATTGACATTTTGTTACGAGCATCAACCATCAAAATTTTAGAGCTGCAATTGGATAATGCTTTAACAAACCTCCTATCTTACCAAGCAACATAGCTCAAGGGTGGGCGCTGATGCACCTGCATTTCTGGCCATGAATAATTTAGGGGAACTGTACAAAATATCTAAATATACAGTCCTACCCTGATCAAGTACAGGTTCCATCAGTCGCATTACTATGGCTTCAGATAACCCCAAATCTTTGTCTCCGATGTTATCAGTCCCTTGGCCAGTGTGTATGCAGCTATTGTAAAGATATCCTATTTTACTTTCACATACATCAACTCTTTATGCCAAATCTGGCCCTCTTTGTTTTGATGTATTGTTTCCGACCTAAGCGGCTATTCCAAAGCATCAGGCTTTCATCAACAGTGATCTTTTCACTAGGCACGTAATTTTCTTTGAATTTTGAAATAATTTAATCAAAAACTGGTCTGATTTTGTGTAGTTTATCATTTACATTTTCTGTGCAGATGAAATGAAGGAAGCGCAAAATGGCAGTAAATCTGTTATTTAACATGCATTTCCCAAAAAAAATGTAGCTAGCATGTCATCTGTAGACCAGTAGATGTCTAGCGTAGGTTTACGAATAACACCCATGAGCATAATTAGACCAAGTAGTCTGTAAATCTCATTCATTGTTACTTCTGTCCACTTCTGAATTCTACTCTTAGGTCCTAAATTGCCTTTAGAAATCAGGTCTACCCTACTCACATATACATTTGTTTCCGAAACAATGGGAAATCGTAAGTCAAAAGTAAAAAATTTTGTGAAAATGTCAATTGGTTGGCTGTCAGAAGTTAAAGCGGAGTATGCAGTTGTACACCAGAGATTGTGCTCATGAAGGTATGTCTATTTATGTTAGTTATTTTGACAACTCCATAATGTTGATTCTTCACAAACACCTGTCGGAAATGAGTCGCTTTCCTCCTCACTGCTACCTATATCCTCAACACCCCCCTCAAAATCTGAAAACTTGCCATCAATATCCAAATCACTGTCACACAGCAAAAAGTCTTCCACATTTTCTGAAATAATTTCAGAAGCCCTTACACTTCCTACACAAGCTAATTTATTTGCTACATTACTAGTTGAAGCCATGATTAGCACTGAGGTAACAATTTCAAATGTGTTTTAGCTAAACAAATCACTCAGAACTCTGACACAGTCAAGATTACTATATGAGCTGAGTGAAGAAAACAGTTACGTAAACCTACCATGAACTTCAGTTGTGAAATACAGTAAGAAGAGAGATGCTGACAGAGTGGTTTCTTTCCAACATGTGTGTGTGTGTGTGTGTGTGTGTGTGTGTGTGTGTGTGTGTGTGTGTGTGCGTGTGTGTGCGTGTGTGTGTGTGTGTGTGAGTGTGTGTGTGTGTAATACAACATATACAATTATTATTGTGTGGTAGCATACACTGAAACCTATAAACCTTGAACCCAACACTTCACTTATGCAGCTGATATACACATATAGTTTGTATGCACGATAAAAAAATTACTCACCATTAGGTGCATTCGATGCAAAGAATGGCTTTCTCTACAGCGATACAAAATAATGAAATTTCAACAATTTATTAATATAGTCTCTATTTTAATGATACTGTAGATGTATGCTGCCTTTAATGGGCTTTAAACCAGTTTTTTTCTCGCTAAAATAACTTAATAAATGCGGAAGATACAAATATGTAGTTATGAAGCATTTTTGCAGCTTTTAACAATATAAATGTCTCGTTCTGTTTATTGGGTATCCGTTCCCGGCCGTGCAGGGTTTAAATGGCCATTGGCAAAGCGGTTAACTTTTTAAGTGATATCGGACAATGAATGGAATGGGTGAAATAATGCTCAAATGGCCTCAGGGTCCATGGAGCTTAGAGTTATCTTACATTCATCTTTTTAGGGTAAGGGAAACCCCCTGGGAAAAACCTTATCCAGGTACCTCACCCTGACGAGATTTGAACTCGGGACCTCTTGAACGTGAGGCAGACATGCTACCATCTATGCTACCAAGGTGGGCAGTACCAATATTTATTGACAGAAATAATATTTCTATAAATTCCAAGATATTGGTACATATTGATATCTTACAAAGGAGTGTCAAAAAAACCAGATATTGTTTTTAATTATTATACTTATTTACGTCCTCCAACGTTAAGTCATATCAAACGATGAATGGAATAGGTGAAATGATGCTCAAATGAGCCCAGGGTCCATGGAGCTTAGAGTTACCCGACATTTGTCTTTCAGGATAAGGGAAAACCCTGGAAAAACTTTATCCATGTAACCCACCCTGACTGAGATTTGAACTCGGGACCTCTTGAATTTAATGTGCTTGAGATTGGTGTTGGCAGCTTCGGAGAGTATGACCTTCAGTAATGTAGTACCATATGTATCATTCTCTTGGCTGTAAGCAGTTGAAGGGAAAGTGAACAGGTGTGTTTACTGTACCCATTATGGATCTCAAGTTGCAACGCGCAATTTATTAGATTTTGTATTCTTTACAAAATTCCATCAGAAACATTGGAAAAATTGCAACAAGCCTTCAAAGAGCTAGCCATAGAGAATACACAAGTTTTTGAGTGGCATAAACTATTTTGGGAGGATCAAAATGGCCTTGCAGATGCTCCATGCCCTGGAAGCCCATCAACTTCGAAGACTGAAACCAAGGTCAGCATAGTTGATTTCAACGTTGCAGTAAGATCATCATTTATCGTTAACAAATATTGCAGAGATTGTGAATGTATTCTATGGATCAGTAAATACATTGTACGAAATGTTGGTTGGTTACCAACACTCCACACATGGCAATATTGGCCTTTGGGGTAACCTCGCCCCACCACGTGATGACCGGACCCAGTTCTCAGGTGGTGGCACCCAGAGGACGGTGTCCATTACTTCCAATGATAGGGTGATAGTGAAGATGACTGTGAGGAGAGAGGACCTACAGCTTATGCGGTGGACTGCGAACCACGTTGGGCATAGGGGACACTTTACATGTGCTAGAGAAACTAGTCCCTCAATAATATAAAAATGCAAGTGACAAAGTGTCAAACAAATCGACTACAAATAGCTTTTTCAATTAATTTTGATGTCACTGTGTTACTAAATTCCTCTAAGCACGCATAATCATAAAGGGGCTTCAGGAGTGGATTGAATGCTGGAATTGTGTTGTGTCCAAGGGAGGTCACTGTGAAGGTCTGTAATGAAATTTTAATAAAGGCAAGCAGTATTTTCCACTAAAAGAATAATTCCATTACTTTTTTGACACAACCTCCTATGATACATTAACCGCTTCGACAATGGCCATTTAAACCCTTCAGGGGTCGGAAATGGGTACCCAATAAACAGAACAAGACATTTAAATTGTTAAATGCTGTAAAAGTGCATCATAAATACAATTCCATATCTTCCGTATTTATTAAGTTATTTAAACGAAACAAAAACTGGTTTAAAACCCATTAAAGGCAATATACATCTACAGTAACAATAAAGTAGAGACTACATTAATAAATCGTTGAAATTTCATTACTTTGTTTCACTGTAGCAAAAGCCATTCTTTGTGCCGAACGTGCCTAATATTTGAATCATTATGTTTTGTGTGTATACGAATGTATGTATGTATAGCTACGCAAGCGACTTCTCTGGTTCCAGGTTTAATCTTTTAGTTTATGCTATACCAAGGGATAATCATACGAGTGTATGTTGCGTTACACACACACACACTGGAAAGAAAACTCCCTGTCAGCATCTGTTATTACAAAGTTTCTGGTAGCCTTATGCAGCTGTTTTTGCTCAGTATTTTAGTTATTTATACTCCCTCTGTGTTCAGAGTGATTTCTTATAGCTATCAAGAGCTAAATGAATGGCACATTTGAAATTGTTAAATTTCAATGTTAACCATGGCTTATCCCGGTAATGTAGCAAATAAATTAGCTTGCATATGATGTATACAGGCTTCTGATATTACTATTTATTGTAAAATAGGAAGATTAAAATAATTGGTGTTAAATGAGCATTAAATGCATGTATGCGCAGGACGTCTATACACGTCCATATCGGTTTGGGGTATTTTAACTTGGGCGTCATATGACGTCCATATCGGTGAAAGGGTTAATGCAACTTTTGGAGCAATAAGGTATGTAAGATGCTAGCCACATATAAATAGTATGTGTAAGCTAATGGGTGAATCATAAAGAGGAGCTAAATTATGACTGACTGGTTATAATGGAACACTTTATGACAGCTACTTTAGAAACCGTAGAACTGACTTGTTGGTACCAATAGGTCAATGCTTCTTTACAGTATGGCATCACGGGAGCACCGATGCCATCTTCAGTCTCTTTTTAAATAGCATTAATCTAAGGATTAATTTACTAAAGAGATTTGGGTATGACAGTAAACCCCAGTTCTAAATATATATGTTGTCCTCTGTAGTTTATAGAGTAAAATGCTAGCCTCTGGTTCCCAAGGTCAGAGGTTTAAACCCAGTGGAGGGCAATGGATTTTTTTCGGGCTTAAAAATCCTAGTCTGCCTTCCTTCTGAAGGGAAGTAAATCCTGTTGTCCATGTCCAGATTTACAACACATAAAAGAACGTTAAGCCTGATAGAGGCAATTTTAAATGTCTTAATCAGTAAAGAAGTACAAGGTAAACTCAGCTACTCTGTTTGCAGGAAATCTGTTAGCACCGATCAGTATTTATACAAGAATCTTAACCACTACTCAACAAGAACCAGGGGTTTTATCAAACCTTAGTTGCATGTTTAAAAATGATAGTGAGTCATAACACCTAGATAATGAACTGAAGTGTCTCAAACAAGCTTAAGCCAATAATCACTACTACAAAAAGTAATTTCCATGTGTCATCCATTCCAACAAATCTTATAAGGAAAGCATAGATTGACATAATCTGAGAGCTTAAGTTTTTCTACCATACATTAAAAGTGTCATTACAATTGAAAAAATATTAAGCAACTTATTAAAACTATATAAATCCCTGCACAAAAACTAAATATGTAGATTAGTGAAAAACTCAATAGATCCACTCTACTGCGGTGTTAACAAGAAAAAGCCAGCATAAAAATGTGTGTTGTCAAACATAAAGTATGTCATTAAAATTCCTAAGATTTCATGGCCGGTGTCAGTATAACATAAAGTATTAACCGTGGTTGTGGGCCGTGGTCTACTGGGCTCCTGCATCTGCCCAGACGTTTCGTCTGCAGCTGCGTCAGACGTCTTCAGTGGCAGTGCGATTGAGCGTTAACAAAAGCCAAAGCCAAGGATTTCACCTGCTCCAATCAGACATCAGCAGGACGAAGCACTGTCCACTCTCAGATCCAGCCCACCACCAATCCGATCCAATCACAGGCAGCTCTCCGACCAGCTCCCGGTACATATACTGCAACCCAAAGAGCAAAAAGCACAGTTGCTGTTGAGACTTCCATCAGGACACTTCGATCGCACTACCACTGAAGATGTCTGCCGCAGACGAAACGTCTGGGAAGATGAAGAAGGAAGTATGTCACCTCAGTCACACAGCAAATAAGCAGTTGTAAGTCGTGCCTTTGTAATAAACGTAACATTATGTTTGAGAAAAACGGAAATCCATGATACCAGCAAACAGTACTGACCTAGAATGCTCACAGTAAAATTATCTTGCTTGTTTATGATGCTGTCAATTGCCAGGATCCATACAGCGAGAATGCTAGAATTTCGTCTCACAAGAGTTCTTTAATAGTTGTAACTTTATAAATCATGCATTTATAAAAAGTACGAGGGGCAATCAAATATAAACAGGCCTTTTGTTCCAGAAAATTTATTCATGAAAAATAATTGAAATTAACATTGTTCTTACTTTTCTACATATTCACCCATCTTTTCTTATCATTTGTTCCAACGGACAGGCAGTTTTTAATGCCAGTTTCAAAGAAAGTACGACAAGGGGTGTGGAGCCAGTTGCGCACAAAGTCTTTCAACAGCGGTTGCTCTCTACTCCAGACTGTCCCTCTTTGATATGGGTGTGTAATGATGCACCCATGTCTCGTCACAAGTGATGATTCTGTCCAGAAAAGCATCACCTTCCTCTTCGTAGTGCGTTAGAAGCGTGCGACACACTTGAACTCGCACTGCTTTCTGTTCTGCAGTGAGATACCGCGGAACCCAACAAGCTGACACTTTTCTCAATTTCAGCTCCCTTCAAATGATTGATTGGGCACTCCCCCATAGCTTATGAGAAATTGTCGACAAATCTCAAGCACTGTGATGTGGCGATCCCCTTCAATGATGTCTTGAACGGATTGGATGTTTTCTGTATGGATGCTGGTGCATGGGTGGCAAGAGTGGGCCAAGTTTTCAACACGTTCACGTCCTTCATTAAACTCATGGCGCCAATGTTTAACTCTGGACCATGAAAGGGTTCTTTCCCCAAACTGTGGAAGTAACCAACGGCAAATTTCAGGTGCACCAACATTTTCATTGACAAGAAACTTGATTATTACTCGCACAACAGCTGGATGCACCTCTCTCTCAGACATCTCGGCAGCAACTGAGTGAAAGAGCCAAACGAATTCCCAAGGCCACTGTGCCCTTCCAGAGACCTTACTGCATGTGCTGTAAAAGCCTCAAACCCATACGGCCCTCTATGCGTGCGCAGTAAACAAAGGCCTGTTAATATTTGATTGCTCCTCGTATATTATGAAGATGTTGCAAGATTTAAAATAAATAAGCTTATGTGCAATAAAGTAAATTTTCAGATTATCAATAATATAGCAAAATAAATTCTGTGGAACTTTGCATTTAGTAAATGTTTTTTATTGACATGCATAATTAAAAATAACTTAATTCTTTTGGGCATTAACAAGCAAGGTATTTTCAAATAGAAATAGTAACTGAGCACTGCTGTTCTTGGTGACACAGTTATTTGATTTTTACCTTTGATTTTATGTAATTTTCTGAAAAACTGGGTACAAATAGTTTAATCAAATTAATTTTGACTTCACTTTTAAGTTCCTCTAAACATGCATATTTTCCAAAACTTTGAAAGATTTGAAACTTTTGAGTTGAAATACTTATATAAATTACACTTCAATTCTTTCTGTTTCACTGTTTGAATCTTCTTTCAATAAGATTATGAAATTATTTAAAAGGTTTATAACTTTAATGATAGTAATTTTATGAACATATTAAAACGTATAACAGCACCATGTCATTCCCTTCATTTCTATTTAACTTAGCTCATTTCAAAGATAGGCTTCCATTTTTTTTAATTTTTAAGGCGCAACTGTTAACTGTCTACTTTTATTGCAACAAATATGTACTCATAATCTTCAGTTTTTTTAAAAAAGAAAATTATGTACTTTACCTTTGGATTCACTAAGTAGAAAGGGTGTCTGAAGAACAGCTGCACAGTGTGATCCTGAAAAGAAAAGTAAGATATGTATCATTGCAAGATTTTACTATTATGTGTTAATACTTCCTTGTACTAGATTTTAGGTATCTGTACCAGATACCTAGTTCTTTTGGTTATTTTAAAATGTTAGTAGGTTATAAGCTGTTTCCTATTTTTTGGTTTGTGTGGTGCTAGGGCTTGTGGTTTATATGACTCATGAATAGCGATAATTATTTTTCTTCATTGTGTATCGCTTCCAACTTCTTTATTTATATTACTCATTCATTTATTTTTTTAATGTTTCAGAACAAAGGCAACTCGGATTCCTCTTTGCAGGCCCAGTCGACTGGTGAAGACAGCAACTCTAGCGATACAGCTTTGTCAGATAGAGGTCCTATAGTAGACCTGATTAGACCTAAGTCAGAACCAAATGATTACGGCTCAGTGGACGAAAACAACCATCATCCTGGAAATGGCAATCTTGGAATGGACGTAACCAGAACTCCCACTTTCCCTGCTGCACTTCTCGGACTTCAAGGTAACAGTGAACTAACATCCATCTGAGTAACTTGCAGAAAGAAATAAGCTAAACTTGTTGCTTTGGATTGAAAATGGAATGAGATCCAGGAAGCAAAGGCTAAAATTTACCATCAAGGTTCTAACTTATCAGCTAGTTGTTTCACTTCAAAGCAATAAGGAAGCAATTTACAACAAGCTTAGGGAATTGTTGACAGTACTTATTGGCATGTAAAGATACCAATGAGCTATTAAATTTTCTTCATGGAATCAATTTCTTTTTCTAATTAGCAATAGTTGATGTGAAGAAAAAAATTCACTTGTACTCCACCCACCTCTTACGTTTCACTACAAATCTGTAATGACAATGCATTATTTATTTTATCTAAAACTATTATAGTTATTGATTTCTTTCATACATCCTTAAAGTAATATCTGTCTATTGTCTTATTACTTATTATCTTATTATAATTACTTACGAACAACTTTGTAAGAAGATTGGAAGTGACTGGAGTAGGGAGGAAAGGGAATAGACAGCAATATATATCCCCTTCTGGATGGGCATCATCTGCCACAGCCCAATTAAAACAATTTGACATTTTATCGAGATTTAACTGTATTGGAACACCACAGTGAAGCGAAATAATTATTAATTTATAGAGGAGTCGTATTTATTACACATCGCGAAACATGTCCTCAAAATAGGTACGTAAGTGAAGCCGATGTGTAATAAATACGACTCATCTATAAATTAATAATTTGACATTTCATATTTTGACTAAAGAAAATCATTGTAATCTCAAGTATTGCTTAAAATATACAAAACTACAGGTACATTTTTTAGTTTATATGCATTGAAATGCACAGAATCTGGTTGACATGCTGTGATCTTGTTGGTGATCTTTCAGCGTTTCCCAGGAATAGCATTCTTCTCAATCCAAACTCATGAATGTGTGCCTTGGAACTTTATGCAAGTTAAACTTTAAAACATGCTTTCTTTCTATTTTATTTATTAAATTAATGTCCTCCAATATAAATCAAATTGGATGAATGAAATGGGCGAAAAGTTGCTCAAATGAGCCCAGGATCCATAGACCTTAGAGTGACCTAACATTCATCTTTCAGGATAAGGGAAAGCCCTGGAAAAAAAAATGTTATCTGGATAACTCACCCTGACCGAGATTTAAACTCGGACATCTGACACGCTATCACCATGCTACAGATGCATGATCATCTTACGTTCAGCCTAATATTTAGATACTCATTTTTATGAACTACACTGATCTTAGCACTGGGAGTCTTCATATGCATTGTAGATGAGTTCAAGGTTATGAATAAGTTGGAATTTGTTGAGCTTTGACAATTGCTTTCTGCTTGATCTATTTGTTCTGCTTGGTCACTGTTCAGTCATGACAGATAGTTTAAAAAGAAGAAATTTCTCTGACACATTATTTGACAAGAGAAAGAACAGGTTGAACAAATTATAGGTTTTGCTCTAGGCAAAATGTACGAATAATGTATAAGCTGCAATGAAATTAGTGTTCTAAGTGTAATGTAACAGTGAAAAAGTGAAAATTTAATGATTGCTGGCATATTAAGAAAACCATTCAAGAGACCAGAAACAGGAACATTTGATTAAATTGATAATGCTTGTCACTCAGTTTGTGTAGAAGAAACAAAACAAGATATTTTCAGTATGTTATGAGTATTTTCTATTTCCATTCATTCTTTAGGTAACTTTTTTAACCTTCCAAAAAGTCAGGAAGGTATTACATTGAAGCCAATACAGTACATTACGAATGCAAACACAGCCTGGTTTTCAACATGAATATTTCTTGAGAAGAGACCGAAGCATTGCATATATTTTCTTTCAAAATAATGGCACCTACTCCATTTACTCACACAGCTTTTCAAGGCCAAAGGAGGGAGAAGTGAAAGCTACAGAAAATTATGTGCAAGGAAACAATACACAAGAAATGAAGATAACACCGAATTACTAAAATATGCACAAAAACATAGTGAACTCGTCATATGGGAGAGAATATACATAGAAAAACATAAAAACCAACTAATGAACTTTGAAATCCCGCCAGAAGAGAATCCCACATTTAAGTTCATCTTAGTGATGTTCACCAACAGATGGCAGCAGCAACTCCAGAATTACCCACACCACTGGATCAAGCTTTAGTCGCATAAGAGCCGAAGATGCAAACGATGATTTGCAAAACATGTCCTCAAAATAGGCACGAAAGTGAAACAGATGTGTAATAAATACGACTCATCTATAAGTTAATTATTTCGCTACACTGTGGTGTTCCAATTCAGTTAAATCTCGAAATACACAAGAAGATAAACATGGCCAAAAGAATGACAGGCACATGTACTTAATAGAAGAAATTAGACACTCAAAATTCTCAGTGATAGCAAATGTCACATTTTAAATGGATAAACGCTCATGTTGGTATATATGGGAACAAGCTAGTAGACAAACTTGCCAAACAAGCAACATACAAAACTGATGTGCCAATGATCTATGGTAAGACACCAAAAAGCATAATCATAAAAGAGGAGGGAAAGAAGAGCAGTGAAAGGTGGCAGCAGATATGGAAAAACACAACTATAGGACTATTGACAAAACATTTCTTCCCATCAGTGCAAGATAGCCTCAAGATTAGCCTACCAATTATACCAAACTTTACAACAATGGTGACTGGATTGTACTACTACAGGTTCAGGATATTTGAAAGTGCAGAATGCCCATGTGGTGGTCCTGACCAAATGGTACATCTCCTGTTGGAGTGCCCTATTTTAGAGCGACAGCGCAGTGACTTCAAGATACCAACAAGATCTATAGGACAAAAGAACAACTGGCCAATAGGATATGCGAAAATACTAATAAAACATCTGAAGCCATATGTATATTTTGTGAATGACATGGTCTTTAAACAACTGTGGTCAATCAAAGTATAAACTTGAAAGAAGCGTAGGGACAGTGAAGCACAAACTAGTACAAAATTGAATCGAGAATATATTGACACATTGCTTCACTCACCTGTTTATTCACAGGACATGTTTCAAGAGCTCTTGCTCTTATCCTCAGCTGATACTCGACTAGTGCAAGTTGTAGTGGTTTCTTCTTTCTCCGTATTGTCAATAGATGGCGTGATGTACTTGTCAAAGATGTCCGGTGGTGGAGTTTCAAAATTCATGACTCTATGACGATTTTTGTTAATGAAGATTTTTTCCCATACGGAAAGGTCTATGGGGTGATTAACGTATTTTATTAGAGATGTTTCCAAATTGATGTCATGTCTAGTATTCAAAAAATGAAAAGCCACTGCTGATTTTTCTGTTTCACCATTTTTAATGTTTCTCATATGTTCTTTAGTTCTGATGTTAATATTTCTTTTTGTTTTTCCTATATAAATTTTAGGGCAAGTTTCACATTTGATCTCATAGATTCCTGGTTTTTCTTTGGTAGTGATTGAATTTTTGGGAGGGCCTTTTAACAAATTTCTGATATTAAACCTATTTTGAGGTGCAAGAGTTATGTTGTGTTTTGAGAAGATTTTTTGGAATTTGTTATAGGCTGATGGGTGGAAGGTGAATTTTTTAAAAAGTTTTTTCTCTTTTTCTCCTGTAGGTTCTAGGGTGGTGGTTTCTTTTATTTTCTTAGCTTTGTTGAGTCTGTTAACAGTTTTGTCTACTAAATTTGGGTTGAAACCGTTGGATATAGCTACTTTTTTTATGTGTAGGTATTCTTCTTGATAATCTTCTCTGTTTAGTGGAAAGTTGATCATCCGAAAGATTAAACTGTTGAAAATGGCATGTTGGTGTTGTTTTGGGTTGAAAATGTTGTTCTTAATGTAATTATCTGTGTGTGTCGGTTTCCTGTAGATACCAAAAGTGAGTTTGTTGTTCATTTTTTTGATTTTGATGTCCAAAAAGGGGAGCACACCATCCTCTTCTGTTTCCAATGTAAATTTTATAGCTGGATTTTGTATATTCAAAAGTTTAAGACAATCTTGTATGAGTTTTTTAGGTACTATTGCAAAAATGTCGTCAACATAGCGATACCACACTTTGAAATAATTTGGAAAAGCTTTCGTGATATGTGTTTCAAAAGCACTCATGAATAAATCTGCCAAGAAGGGAGACAATGGGTTGCCCATAGCTAGGCCCGTTTTTTGTTTATAGATTTGTCCATTAAAGCTGAAAAAATTTTGATTGATACAAATTTCTGTAAGTTGTGAAAGTTCTTCTATTTCTTCAGGTGTTAATTGTATTGATTCCAGCCATTTTTTGAGAAGTGGAATAAGTTCATTGGTAGGTATACTTGGATAATCACCCCATAGACCTTTCCGTATGGGAAAAAATCTTCATTAACAAAAATCGTCATAGAGTCATGAATTTTGAAACTCCACCACCGGACATCTTTGACAAGTACATCACGCCATCTATTGACAATACGGAGAAAGAAGAAACCACTACAACTTGCACTAGTCGAGTATCAGCTGAGGATAAGAGCAAGAGCTCTTGAAACATGTCCTGTGAATAAACAGGTGAGTGAAGCAATGTGTCAATATATTCTCGATTCAATTTTGTACCAACTGTGGTCAACTCGCAGAACTGACAACTGATGATGAGAAAGAATTTCCCAGAAACTAGTCTTCATAAAAAAAAATACTCATAAGTGGAGAATAGTGTATACAAGGTTGACTCATTTGCCTAATTTTAATAACATTGGAAATAGTGCTCTAAGACATTAAGACATGAATTATTGTCTCATATATGCTACTCTTATTAATTTCTAAATTAGGTTTTCTATAAAATAAAAGTGAATCACCGTGCTTCACTGTTTCTATGCTTCTTTCAATTTTTATACCTTGGAAATTTTATATGTTTGTCACAGATACCTTAATCGGAACAATCCAAATAGCCATTATTAAAGCAAGATGAAAATGGAAAGCTAAACAAACGTCATTGTTCAAATTCTGACTACATTCAAGTATACTTGTGGTAAAGAATGAGACAGGCCCTCATAAAATAACTGCTGGGATAATAGGTTTACATTTAACTATAGTTGCATGGATTTTACTTTATGTTATGAAAAGCTACAATGATATTAAATAAACTAACATTTATTTGTGATATAAAGTATGGTGTAAAAAATGTACTTAGTTAACATCTATGTTCTAAAATATGTGTGAGGGCATAGGGGAAGTGCATAAAAGGGAAGCATGTGCAAGTGGTGATATACATAATATTGATCTTAAATACTGCTTTAGTTTTATTTATAGTATTGCGAGTATGGATTTGTAAATAGTAAAATATTTATTGAGTCCCTTATAAAAAATGTTTTTACAGGAATTCCTGGATTTCCCGGACCTTCAGGACTGCACAACAGTAACCAAGATACCAGCTTCGGTAAGTTATAATTTTTCTTTCAACCTTGCATCTAGTCTGAAAACGTTTTCATTAACTTCACTGCTTATAGATACATAATACCTAATATACTTCTCAGACAAGGAAAGAAAGTGATTTGCATACTGAGTATTCAATGTTTTTGGGTTCTTCCTTTTATTCATAATAGCCTTTGCTTGGTGACATATAGGATTCATGGATGCAGCAGAAAGCCTATTACTGTAATTAAATTTTTTTAAATTGTTTCTCTGCCATTTCATGTTTGTTTTGTTATCAAAATGAGTTTTAAAATAGTTTGATTTTATTAATATAAATTTGTTCACTGCAACTCAAATGACTAGGCTATGGAATATTTATTCTTTGGCATTACGTGAAAGGTTGGGTGTTTGTAAGACTCCCCAATAATTTGGAGGCATTGCAACACAGGTTCTGGCATAGTCCCATAATCTTATTGCATTTATATGAATCTTGTGATGAAACATATTCTTTCCTTTTTAATTAACTAAAATATGCTTTGTTACTCCTCTTAAATAGCAGGTGATTTAATATGTCTATTTTTGTAAGAGTGGTAAAACTCATTCTATGACTACAATAAATCAAAAAAATAAAAATGTTTTACTCCCGGTTTAAGGCAGTATTTTTCAGCTCAGAATATGGTGCAGTACTTTTCATAAAAGTTAAAAATTAAAGCTGTTAATAGTGAAGCAAATATAATACAATAAACTATAATTGTAACTAGTACCATTATCATATATAATATCAAAGATAAGTTTAGTCACAGCTATTATTATGGTTTATTGTTGTATTTTTCATGTTTGTGCAGCATGTACAGTCATATATGTTATAGCTATGACTATCTAGAAACTTTAATACGTTTTGTAACATCATCATATATGCCTGTGGAAGGTAGTGACTCTGCCCATGCTACTATCTACAAGAGAAGAGGGAATGGGATAGGTAACATTGGGAAATCGAGATTCAACTGTATTGGAACACCACAGTGAAGCGAAAAATTATTAAATTTTAGATGAGTCGCGTTTTTTACACATCTGCTTCACTATCAAACCAGACAACCCTACCCTTGCAAGAATATATGGTTTGCCTAAAATACACAAACCCAACATACCCATGAGACCCATTGTAAATAATATAAACACTCCTACTTACCTTCTGGCAAAATGGCTAACCAAAAAATTTCAGTCCTTTCCACAATTCCATACTCAGAGTATAAAAAACTCTTTAGACCTGGTAGAAAAAATTCAAAATCTTAAACTTAAACCTCATGACACTTTAGTATCCTTTGATGTCCGCTCCCTCTTCCCTAGCATTCCATTAGACAAACTTTTGATTCAACTGAAAAAATGGCTAAATTCTATAAACCTGGATGCCAATGCAATAGAAGAATATGTGGCAATGACTGAATTATGTATACATCAAAATTATTTTGTCTTCGATGGAAAATATTATAAACAAATTTCAGGACTAGCTATGGGAAGCCCATTATCACCATTTTTGGCCAATCTATACATGAGCTTTTTCGAAACACATATTACTAAAGCCTTCCCTCATATGTTTAAAACATGGTACAGATACGTAGACGACATCTTTGCAATAGTGCCCTACAAACTAATAGATGATGCTTTGAAACTACTCAACCTGCAAGAACCCAGCATACAATTCACAGTAGAAACTGAAGAGGACTGTACTCTACCTTTTTTAGACCTTAAAATCAAAAAAGGCAATGAAAAACTAGAATTTGGCATTCATAGAAAAGCAACACACACAGATAATTACATCAAAGCAAATAGTTTCAACCCAATTCCACACAAACATGCAACCATCAACAGTCTAACACACAGATTAGTAAATCTACCTCTCAGCCAACAAGAATATCAAAACGAATACCATCAAATCTTAAAAACTGCAATCAAAAATGGATATGGAAAAAACCTTGTAGATAAAAAACTAAAATTATTCAAACTTCAAAAGAAATTAAAACAGATCACAGCTCTCACACCAATAAAACAAGAAACTAGATTTGCTAAATTTACTTACCACCCCTGGGCCACAAAAAAGTTCCAAAAAATATTCAAGAAACACAATATAACATTGGCACCAAAAAACAATTACAACATTAAAAACCTACTTCACAGTAATAATACTGATAAGATAAAACCAGAGGAAAAGTCAGGCATTTACAAAATTAAGTGTAAAGACTGTGAAAAAATTTACATAGGAAGGACAAAAAGGAACATAGGCACTAGAAAGAAAGAACACTTCAGGCACTTAAGATACAAAAATATTGATAAGTCCGCAATAGCAGCTCATTTCTGGTCTGAAAATCATGAAATTGAAGATAGCACAAAATTACTAAAATACGTACAAAAACATAGTGAACTCGTCATATGGGAGAGGATATACATAGAAAAACATAAAAACCAACTAATGAACTTTGAAATCCCGCTAGAAGAGAATCCCACATTTCAGTTCATCACTAAATCAACAGATGGCAGCAACAACCCCAGAATTACCCACACCGCTGGATCTAGCGTCAGTCGCACAAGAGCCGTAGATGCAAGCGAAGATTTGCGAAACATGTCCTCAAAATAGGTACGAAAGTGAAGCAGATGTGTAAAAAACGCGACTCATCTAAAATTTAATAACATTGGGAAAGTTGAATTAAACATAAGCACATTTCATACCTCACGTAGTCCCCCCACTAGTTAGTATTATTGTTAGCACAGAATTTTTGCTTTGCATATACTTAGTGTAATAATGGTTAGATACATGAAATATTCTAAAAGGAAATTTTATATATAAAGCTTCATTGATTGGTTATATCATAGTCAGAAAATTGATTGTGCTTTAACTCTTAATCCTCTTAATCACTCTACACTTCAATCATAAGTCAAGGGAAAAAAGTTTACAATACATTGATATTTATTTTCTTTATGCAAATAAAATTTTTGTGCCATTGGTCGACAGTTTGGATAATTTAATTAGTTGTGACTTGAAACAAAATGAAAATCTATATAATGTATATGTACAGTTTGGTCGCTCTATCTCCGGCTCTGACATTTCTCGAGAGGGGGAAGCGAGCTGTTGCCAGTTCTTTAGCTGGAATTTCAATTAGAGGAACCTGCATATTTTAAATATTTCACACATTTACATATTTCACAAAACAGTAGCCATAAAATAGTGATGATAATAATAAGACTTACGGACACTAAAAGTCGGAATTCACGCACACACTTCACCAGCCCAAGTAACTAAAGCAACGTGGTCCAGACAAAATTAAACTGGCAACGCGGTGTTGGATACGGAAGCCACGCCTAGTAGTGACAATGCTGATTGGCGCTAGCAGACAGTTTTAACTTTCTGACCATGACACCGGATGTAAAGACTCCCAGTACTACCAACAGAAGCAGTTAGCGCACGTAAAAGGTGTGAAAGAAGTATTCGAATAGAGTGGTGTTGTAATGAATATCCTGCATGATAATGAAATTGCAAGTTGGTTTTCAGTGTTTTAAAGCTAATATAGTCCTATACTTTCATTCTAAAGATAATTTTGACGGTATGTTTTCAATTGCTCATTACTGTATGTTGGTACTATTAACCTTCGCCCTCCACCTCCTGCAATCGCAAAATGTTAGAGCCGGAGATCCAGCAGCCATAATATACATATGAATATTAATTAAGCCCCATATCCTTTTATTTTTTTTAAGTTATGTTGTGGTCACATTTCCAAAATTCTCTGAATAAATTAAATTACTTTTTGTTATATCATGGTTTGAACACTTGTGCATACATAAGAGTTTTAAGTAAGATTATTCCATACTTCATGCAGCGTTGCTACAAATCTCTATTGAAAAGAAACTTGCAAGGGTTATCAGAGACTTGAAGCTTTCCCGGCATTGACTATGAATGATTTCTTCTTGGGAGATCAGCCAGGTAAGTGCTAAATCGCTATCCAAGCTTCCGACAACACACTCTGTCGCCATCATCCGCACAGCTATAAATACAAGACTTGGCAAGCCTACATCCAGTTCCCTGATGTGTCGTCGAAAGCTTGGGCAGCGATTTAGCACTTACCTGGCTGATCTCCTGAGAAGAAATCATTCTTAAAAAGGGTTGTCCCAAAAGTACCTAATCTGATGCATAATAACAGTTATTTCAAAGAAATGACCACTGTAGAAAGTTCCATCCTTATAAGGTTTGATGCTACATCAAAACAAATGTTTAGTATTTGGTAGCCATTAATAGTGAATGCTCCCAAGGAATTTGTAAACATGGATAAAACTGATCATCATTATACAATGCAATACTTTCATTTCAAATGTCTTCGTCCAACTAATATTAAAACTGAGCTAGATTCTACTCTGGAGGAATCCACCCCTTTTACAGTAAAATATTGGATGGCGGAGTTTATATGAGTCAGCTATTTGAACTACCAAGATGAACATTACAATAATCAACAATGAAGTGTTATGACAGAAATTGTGAAGAAAATCCACAACATGCTATTGGAAGACCATCAACTGAAAGTGTGCGAGTGAGCAAACATTGTAGGCATACCAAAAACACTATATTTCAAATCTGACTGAAGATTGGACTTAAAGAACATGATTCATCCTTCACACCTCAGACAAAACAGCATCAGAACAGTCGAGTGAAAGATTAGAATTGACTCCAAAAGAAGTGAAGCTTATATCCACGTGCATTCAGTTTTTTGGCGTGCATGTGCTATAATTTTAATTGATTATCTCCTGAAAGAAAAATCAATCAATAGTGATTATTAGCAAACTTGTTGCAGTATTTGTGTGATGAAATCAGGTAAAAATGGCTGCATTTAGCAAAAGTATAAGTTTTGCTCATCAAGATAATGCACCAGTGTTTCCAAACTTGAAGAAATGGCTTGGTGGTAAAAAATTTGCCAGCAGTAAAGAAGTGCTACGGTTGATGCCTATTTTGCAGAGCTCTGTAGTTCTTCTTACAGAGTATCAAAGCTATTGAACAAGCTATTGAAAAGTGTATCAAGCTGAAAGGAGACTATGTACAGAAATAAATGATTTTTCTCAAAATTTTTGTGGTTAGGTCAGGTACTTTCAGGACTGCCGTAGTACATATTATTCATTTTCAGCATGTTCATTAGATATAAATTCTTATACATATTAATATAATTTTGAGTCGGACTAGTACTTGATGCTCCATATATTGCTAGTGTTTACCTAGAACTCATAAGAATCTTATATATATGTTCTTTTTTTTTTAACTTCAATTTATTTATGAAAAGCTTGATTATATCATACTGTTCATTCTTATATTTTGTATTTCTTTCTTAATAGATCCTGATCCTTGGCAAAGTACCCAGATAACTACCAAGCCGCAACATCCTTTCTGAATATCATCCTTCTTCCTAGAAGACAATACTGTATCTCCTAAGCACCTTAAATGATTTTAATAACGTATTCTGCAATTATATAGCTAAAAATATGTTCTCTATTAGAGAAAATATGCTTCAACATGAACTCTTTGTAATCATGGAAATTTGCCTTTCTGTTGAAAAGCATGATTTGTAAGCATTCCTATAATATAATGCTTCTTTACAAGTAAATAAGTGTAATATATAGTGAGTTTTATTAGTTCATAAAGTGAATGTTAAATCACTTTTTCAAAATGTTGTGACAGCATATTGCATGTGAATTTTTTTTCCTTCATTTTTCTTATACAGTTTTTAGGAAACACACTTACATAACAGCTTGAACTTTCTCCTAAGCGAATCTTGGCTGTTGGTAATACTTCAAACATTGTTGGGTAAACTAAAGCTAAGAAAAACCTCTATTTCTAACACTACCATTAAAATATAGGAAATGCTATGAAGTCCTCTTTATTTGGAAGGAATTTTGTATAACTAAAAAATCATAAAAGATAGACAAAGGCTTACTATGCAAAAAGTTAACATCCCTCTAAAGCTGTATTAAATTATTTTACAATAGCATCATTTGTTTCTGAGGTCTTCCATTATTGGTTTGAATTTGTCATATCTTTGTAATTTTTTGAAATGCTGCCACTATTTGGTTCTTTCTCACAAATTTCAAGGCCAGCACATAGGAACCTACTTTTAAATATTTATCATTTCAGTTTCCTGTATTTCCCTTGAACCTACTATTTCTTCTTCTTCTTTTTTATTTTGTGTGTAATTTATGTCCTCCAATGTTAAGTCATATCGGACGATGAATGGAATGGGTGAAATGGTGCTCAAATGAGCCCAGGGTCCATAGAGCTTAGAGTTACCCGACATTCGGCTTTCAGGATAAGGGGAAACCCCAGAAAAAAACCTTATCCAGGTAACTCACCCTGACCGAGATTCGAACTCGGGAGCTCTTGAACGTGAGGCAGACATGCTACCACCACGCTACCGAGGCGGGCTTCTTCAAAGTTAATATGAACTATGTAGAAAATGAAGCTAGCTACAGTGAGGCAATGAATATTATACAAATATAACAATTTGCAACAAAAGCCTCACTTAACTCAAGTTAAGTGAGGCTTTTGTTGCAAATTGTTATATTTGTATAATTAACATGAACTGTTTATGATAAAGAACTGTTAATAAAAAGATTAATAGCAATTAGGAGATACAAAAGTTTATCATTTCTGAAAACAACTAAAATATATATTTAAGCCCTGTTTTATGGTTGATTTACATTCAATATAGCAAGTCACAGTTGCCATTGCATAATGTGCCATGTGTGAAAAAAATAACTTTTTTTTTAAATTTAGGTCCTCCGTTATATCGGATGATGAATGAAAAGGTGAACTGATATATACACATATAATTTGTAACTTGAAAAACTTGACATATCTTTTAAGAAATGACTGTATTTCTTACAAATTGAATAGGATCGCGATTTCGTGAATAAATAACCCACATCAGCTCAAACCATCAACAAACTCGTTAACATTACCATCGCTAGATGTCACTATGTTTATTTTAGTACTACGAACATCTGAAAATGAAACAAATTTAAAAACAGAATCAACTGTCAGTATTTCAAAATTCATTATGCAATGTTTATTTTTTAAAATAAGTATCTTTTCCCAAAGCATTAAATCTATCGGACCATTTAATTGTTTTAATAATTTAACTTCTGTATTTATTTCATGGTTAAATGACCAAAAATGATCTGCTACGGCCGATTTATCAGTTTGTTTATACTTAATGTTGTGAAAATGCTCTTTTGTTCCGGTTTCCTTAGAGCGTAGAGTTACCTGGCATTCGTCTTTCAGGATAAAGGAAAACCCTGAAAAAACCTTATCCGGGTAACTCACGCTGACCGAGATTCGAACTTGGGTCCTCTTGAACATGAGGCAGACATGCTACCATCTACACTACCGAGGCGGGCAGTAAAAAACAGATGTTGTATGTTTGGTGGTGGTGATTTAAATTAAAAAAAGCATTTTTTGATGTGTGATGGTAGTTAAAATGATTTATGTTGATTTGGTGAGGTGGTTTTCTGTATGACATGTTCAATGTCCACGAGTGTTGTTCAGTGATGGGGACCAAACAAAAAAACACACAGATCCCCTCCCCCAGAAAAAGCAGTCATATTGCAATTTTTGTTGTTTAATATGGACATGCTTGAGTACGGTTGTAAATTATTTCTGTAGCAGCTAAAAGATTGATGGATTTAAGTAGCAAAGATAACTAGCAACATATTTGAAAAACTTTAGTGTGTGTGTGTGTTCGTGTTCGTGCTTGCATGTGGAAGAGAGAGAGAGGACAAGAGATGAGAGTTGTGAATCAAGAGCTATGAGCCCGTTACACTGAATTATTTGTACACATTATACGCTTTATCTTTTAAATTATTGTCATACTAACAAACTAGAAACTTGCAAATAAGTTGAGCATAAAGTATTTGATTTCCAAGAATAACTATATTAACATTAAATAAATAAACAACATATATGTACAAACTAAATTGAAAATGTATTTATATGAAAACTAGATTTTAATATTTATTTGTTCAGTAATAACCTACTTCTATTATAAGTGTATTCAGAGCGACTTTGTAAATTTTTACTGACTTAAAACTTTTTATTAATATATTTACTTAATACCTTTTCTGGTAGTTCGTTATATACCTATTTCATTATGTTCAAAAGTGAATAAATAAGGTTTTATTATAGCTTAAGATACATTGGTCTGCTCTACTTCTTGTATTATATATCTGTATTTTATATTTGAGATCAAATACATCTGTTCAGTACCAGGACTTTGTAAATATACACCCATGGAAACGATAGTATCTTAAGAATTCTACAATAAGGTTTGCAGCTGGGAGAGGAAGAAATACATACAATAAATCATATTGCTCTTTTTTGCAATCAAGATCTTTTTTGTGCATCTTTTGCATTTCCCCAGTTTGATATGCCATGATTATTACAGAGTGAAAGTAAGTAAAGTATATTGTTCTTGAGAATTAAAGGAAGTGCATAACTTAATATTGTATGAATGCTGACCAATGCTCATGCTGGACATTGTTGCTAAATGTATTAGGGACATACAGACAGCTCCAAATGTTTCCTGGACCAATCAAAACTTACTGTGAAATATAGTAGGCACGTGCAAATGGCTTCTAAAGTTTTCATACTCGTAAAGTAATCATACTCAGCCCTTTGAATTTGGAAGCTAACATACAACCACCGAGGCAGTCAATTCAATTGTTGCATGTTCACAGAACTGCCATTTAATTTACTGTACTGTTATAGTGATTTTCTTACCTGTGGTAAGAAACAGTGGTATTGTGGTTTATTGCTGTATATTACAACTGCTGTGAACTTAGTTCTATTGATAATCTAAAGGAGTCTTACTTATAACAATTCTGATGACACAGTAAATTGACATTAACAAATGTTGTGTACTGACAACATCCATGTAAAATGTTTTAGCTATTTTATGCATTCTGGTATCTCAAAATTGGTTTGACTAAAATACACATAGTTCATGGCAAAGGGTGGAAGCATATCGGAAAATATGTGTAACATCAGAGTAGTTCACACAAGCCTATTGCACTTACACAGAGAGACAATGTAAGTACACTCTGTTCAAGTGCAATCATGTCTTCTGGATAACGTGTTATACAACGGTTGTTGTGAGAAATCATGTATAACATGATTGAATATTGTGTCAAGCAAAATGAAGAGGAAATCAAAATCCCTTTGCGTCAAGTGAAAAACAGCTGCAATGGTAATTTAATAATTAGAGTCTGTGAGGTTTAACTTGGCGTATTCTCTACTATCCTTGTCTAACACAGAATGCTGTCCTTGTCTAGCACACGTGGGCGGGTCAGCAACCACTGCTTTGTCGTGATTCGTGGAAAGTAGACGCTGGCAACCCCCACTCCGCTGTGTGTTGATTAAAGGTTGTCAGTGGCGTATGAGCGATAGAACTGTGCATTTATTGTTTTGTGGATTTACACGACACACAAAATTTTTTCATTGTTGCAACATATGGATATAATGTTGAATTATTTTCTTGTAGTTTTAGTTGTGTTTGTGTTGTTTCAAGTTGAATCTCGAGGGAAAGTTCTAAAATCAGATTCTAGGGAAATTGTAGTCAAAGTTCACGGTTTCTTCAATGGTGAATGTGAAGCTTTTAATTGTGGAAAGCCGACTATTTCAGTGACGATCATCGTTGAGAGAACTGCTGATGCTACAGGTATTTCTTCTAGTTCTGTCCAACGACTTTTAAAAGAAGACAAAAATGCAGATGCTAGTGGCGGTAGACTGCAAACACCAGGCAAGAAGCGCCCTAATAGAAGACTGCGAAAAACAGAAATTGATTCACTCACAGTTGCTGCTATTAAGTGAACAATCTATTCGCTGTATCGTACGGACTTTCTACCTAGTTTGCTGGACATATATGAGGCTTTAAGAGCTAAAAACTTAGTTAAAGGAAGCGTGTGGCCCTTAAACAAATTCTTAAAAGGCTTAATTTCAGTTACGGTAAAAATTCAGAGGGAATACACTTTTTAAAGGAACGAATGGATATTGTTTCTAAAAGATTTAAATTTTTAAGACGAATGTAAGAACTGAGATCTACAGGTAGGCCTATAGTGTACTTTGACGAAACTTGGTTAAATATAAACCATACGACAAATACGGTGTGGAAGTGTATTGCTGATGAAAATGTAACTGTTTTCCCTCTTAAAACACCAATCGGCAAAGGACAGCGATTTATAGTTGAACATGCTGGATATTCACCAGGATTTATTCCGAATGCTTTGCTAACTTTTAAGTCATTCAACCAAAGACTACCATGAAGAAATGGATAATAATATTTACAAGGATTGGTTTGTTAATACATTTCTACCTAACATCCCGTCTAGTGATGTCATCATTATGGACAATGCCCCTTATCATTCCATAGAAATTAATAAATCACCCACTTCATCTTCACTCAAATCCCATATGCAGGAATGGCTTCGTTATAGGAATATTGAGTTTGATCTACAAGCGACAAATCCAGTGCTATACAAATTAGTTAAACTGAAAAGGATAATTTCAAAATGTATGAAATAGTCTCGCAGAGGTACACGGTCATACCGTAGTAAGATTGCCACCTTATCACTGCAACTTTAATGCTATAGAACTTATTTGGGCACAAGTGAAGAATGATGATGCCAAACATAACATTTCATTTAAAAGTGTCGATGTAAGAGCCTTGTTTCATATTGCGATTAGAAAAGTGACCCCAGAAAGCTGGAAAAGCACGTGTGAGCATGTACAAAACACTGAATAGTTTTACCGGGGAAAAGATGGTCTGATAGATGAAATTACAGACAGATTAGTTATAAATTTATAAGACTTGGAATCGGAAGAAGAAAACGAAGATTTGTTTGAAATTTCTGACTGTGTATCGGGGGATGAGCAACAATCGGACGGAGTGGTGAAGGGGCGCTCCGCCACTGATGCACGCTTGGCTGGGGTGTCTGCTTTGCCCGCTACGTCAGAGTGAGCGGCCAGTATTCCTTTCTCTTTCTAAAAGGCACACGACTAGTTAAACCTCACAGACTATAATTTGCTAACCTTTCATATCAGACAATCTTCTAATAAAGAATATAGCCAGTGAATGCAACAGTCAATGCACCCCAGCACTGTCATATAGTACTGTACCTTCCTGGTGTCATTTGTTTTTAATGATGGTAAACTTAAGCTATGTGTGCAGGATTTGTGTGCTTGTATTCCCATTAAATGTCCAAGGCTGACAGGATACATCAATATTATTGATCATGACAAAAACAAATTCATGCCAGCTGTAATGCTCGTTTATCTTTTAATGAAGTATTTGTCAGGGATAAAGTGTAAATTTATTCCATAGGATGAAATATTGCTTTGTGTAATTCACTCATATAATTGGAAATAAAACTGTACCATTGGTTCACTGATACATAATAATTACTGAAAACTTTTGAACATAAAATATTTTTTATTATCATCTGTAGAAATCTGAAAAAGTTTTTTGGTCTTTCAAGGATAAAATATATTAAGTTTGCACACATTAGCAGATTGCATTACTATTTTTTTATTGCTTTAGCTGCCTTGAATGTTAACGTAATGCAGTGAACACAAAAGTGTTTCGTTAATTCTAGGTTCAGTGAATTCAACTCTGCAGATTGCTACATTATGATGGCATGAATTAGCTGAAATATTTAGTATGTGGTATTTATTGCCTTTCACTAATAAACTTTGTGCAACTGGTGGAAGATTATTTACGGTTTACAATAAGAACAAGCTGTGATTCATGAAAATATTTCCTAACTTTGGAATGTGTAATTGATGGACTTAAGTGACAGTTCAGTTTCAACCCCACATAGACTATGTGCACTATTAATATGATTCTGCATGTGGTATCAGATTATAAACCAAAATACATCTTAACAAGGTTTTCTGAACCAACCTATACATGTTGCACCTTCTTTCAATTTTGAAATAGAGTTGCTCAAGAAATACTAATAATGGGTGTACAAAAATAGAATAAGAACAGATACCAAGTTAGAGCATCACGCACAGAACTTTTGCTAAAAGATAGCAAATGAAAACTGTATTGTTTACAAAAATGTTTTCTAGTAAAACGATTGCCATATCAAATATTAAACACTAAGTGATGTTTCGCACAAAATTGCATGAATGTGTAGCTAATAACATTTGAACAGAACCCCATAAAGCTCTTTTAAACATGATGTGCTCTTGCGTAAAAATCTTAAGAAATCAAATAAATTACAATAATTTTTATAGCTTCATTTAGAACAAGCATGCATTGTGGGATTATACTGCTGTTTTGTTCTCTTTTTTATCTCCCACTATTTCTGTTTGTCTTTCTTTTCCCCTCTCTCACCCACACTTTTACTATCTCCCTTTCTATTCTGTTTTCCATTCTGTATTTCTCTGTCTCTGTAAATGTACATGCAACTGACATTTTGAAAACTGGTAATAAATCTCTTCAGGGTTTTAATACTGTAAGTAAAGGTCCAATAGTACACAAGCTTGAGCTTCATTCTTATGCTTTAAGTGTAGTTGGAACTGTATAGTTTTTCAATGCTAGCAGTGGATGTACACAAATAGTAATAAAGAAGAATTTATTAATTTTATACTCATACTATTAAAGGGTGAATGAAAAATTTTGTCCGAAACATTAATTATAAATTTCTGTTATGTAACATTTTTTTTAGAAAATAGGTTTTTCATTCACTTGATCCTTTACCCACAATTGTAATTTTTCTGCATCGTCACACAGATTTTACAAATATTTATTTTTCCAATTATTTTATCTTAAGCAAGATAAACATTGTAGATGTAGAACAAACCTGAAGTAATAGCCAGATTTTTAAAGTAGAGCCTCTTATATTCTGACTTTCGAAATAATTTATACCCTTTGTATGATGTCATTAGGAACAAAAATATTGGCCCAGCATTAAAAATATATATATATTTTTTTTTTTGTGTGTGTGCGTGTGTGTGTGTCATTTACGACCGCCCCAACGTTAAGTTATATCGGACGGTGAATGAATTGGGTGAAATGGTGCTCAAATGAGTCCAGGGTCCATGGAGCTTAGAGTTACCCGACATTCGTCTTGAAGGATAATGGAAAACCCCGGAAAAACCTTATCCAGGTAACTCACCCTGACCGAGATTCGAACTCGGGACCTCTTGAACGTGAGGCAGACATGCTACCATCTATGCTACCGAGGCGGGCTTACATAATGAAATATATAAAAAATGAAAACAATTGCAACAGATATCTCATGATGGTTATTGCTTCCAAGAATATATTTCACAGTAGTGTATACTAAAGTGAGATGTGAGTTTTTTCCTATCTCTTATGTTTTTTCAGTTATACACAATTCAAAATTAGTATACAAGCTATTTGCAGAAAATTCAGATTTTATAAGTTGTGAAAATATCTAAACGTGTTATTTTAATCAAAATTATAAGAACAGTTTCTTTTTGAGAAATTTTGATATAGTATTTAAATAATGTTTTCCTTGAACTTGAATGCCATGTAGAGTGTTTATACAATATTTCTATTAGTTATACAAACATTTGTGTGAAAATGCCTTTTATGAATTCATGGTGCCTTGAAAACAATATTTCTGAATCTCTATATCATCAGATTTTTGGATGCATGCTAAGAAAAGTAAATAAGAGAGTAATAAGTGAGATCTGTTTTTATTTTGAGCTTCATTATATCCTCCCCTTTGGGCAAATAAATAAAATGTCATGCAGGCCATTTTAGGGTATTAAGTTATCACTTACACTTGTGCACAACATTTTGAAAGTGCCATTTTTTACCTCAAGATGGACTGAGTCCAGAGGTTCTACTCCCATTAGTCCTGAACCCGGGTCTCTTACAACCAGGGAGTTATCCGAGCTGTCCCAGAGAGCACTCGGCATCCTCCGTGGGGCTTTATGGACTATCATATTCATATCAGTTATCCATCCAAAGTCGGAAATTGTGAAAAAAAGTTTGTTTACATGTTTTAATATTTGAATAGAAAGAGGCAGATAGACAAATACTGTGTTAATGTGTTTGTGTTGCCAAACTCAATACCTTCAGCAGTGATCCCATATTAAGACTCAAAATAGAGATTTGAAAAAGCAGTTGTGTGGCTAGTATTGGAAATTACAAATTCTGTGCTATCAGTGTCAACAAACTACCCATGAGCTACTACAGCAAGACCTTTGAGCATGCAAGTGAATATATCATAGAAAGCTCCGAGTTACAGTCTGAGTGTAAATGAAACTCCTTTGGAAGTTAGCTGAATGTATAAATACAATGCAAATAGATTGATGTATACACAGAGATCTTGTTGGTACCTCAAGGGTTGTGCATTGGCATGGAAAGCGATAGAGAAAGTGATGAAGTCTGAGCTTTGGCAGTGGATTTACTTCCTTAACCTTTATGGAAGAACAAATTAATAGAAGAGCTGGTGCTTGTAAATAGCACAAAATTAACATAAAAGTTTACTAATGTAACTTTGCTTTGCACAGTTTAATATGTCTTAATTGTATTTTATTCTTAAGAGTAAAATAAACAATTGAAGGGAAAGAACAGTAGGATTTTGTCATCACAGACACGAGAGGGACTGGCGAGCATGGAGCAACCAGAGAGATGCAGCAGGGAAGATCCAAGTGTCCATATTGCTGTCGAGAATACAGCACCTTTTCGAATCTCAGGCAACACATAGCAAATGTACATACATATTTGACTGAAGATGAAATGGAGCCTTGTTTTCTCTGCGGTAAAAGGTTCAAGACCAGACAGTACTTGACAATGCACCAATATCGTGTTCATAACATCAAGCATAGAGAGAAATGAAAAATTGTGGTATTTGATAGAGTCGACGTGAAAAATTCAATGCCATCAAAAACCTTAGCCTATATGCAGCTAGTGTGAAGAAATGATTAATTTCCATCACTTAACTAAAATAATTGTGATATTTAGTACAAAATTGAATCGAGAATATATTGACACATTGCTTCACTCACACTGTTTATTCACAGGACATGTTTCAAGAGCTCTTGCTCCTATCCTCAGCTGATACTCGACTAGTGCAAGTTGTAGTGGTTTCTTCTTTCTCCGTATTGTCAATAGATGGCGTGATGTATTTGTCAAAGATGTCCGGTGGTGGAGTTTCAAAATTCATGACTCTATGACGATTTTTGTTAATGAAGATTTTTTTAACAAAAATCGTCATAGTCATGAATTTTGAAACTCCACCACCGGACATCTTTGACAAATACATCACGCCATCTATTGACAATACGGAGAAAGAAGAAACCACTACAACTTGCACTAGTCGAGTATCAGCTGAGGATAGGAGCAAGAGCTCTTGAAACATGTCCTGTGAATAAACAGTGTGAGTGAAGCAATGTGTCAATATATTCTCGATTCAATTTTGTACTAGTTTGTGCTTCACTGTCCCTACGCTTCTTTCAAGTTTATACTTTGAATTGTGATATTTGTTTGTCCAGATTACATTATAGCTGTACTGCCGGCCTCAGTTGCACTCATCACCCTATAAGCCCCATATCCTGTCACTAAGTGGTTAAACCCCAACAACGTCAGGCACATGATTGACACACCTCCAGCTATCTTCAGCTTGCCTGCACAATTTTCGTTTTGTTATAGGCACAGGATGCTTGTTAGCAGCTTTGTTTTATGTCACCATGGATAAATAAATATCACTTAATTGGACAATGAAATATTTGTTTGTAACATATCTTCAACAATTAAGGTCAACTTCTGTTTTTTGTTCTTCGTGTTGATCAAGATATGCCTTCAGCATGTGTACTTAGAATGTTTATATTTCAATACCTGCTTGATTGGTCAATTTTGTATGATAAAGGAGGATGCTGTATTAAGTGAGGATGTTCAAATTGTGTCAAATGAATTTTAATTTTTGTGCATATTTCTGCTGATATATTGGTTAGATGTTTTGATAGGCTGTGAATGGTCAGATGTTTCCCACTTAAGCCTTGGTCTCGACAGTAATTTGCTGCTTTTATGAGTACTATGCTGTCTAAATATAAGAATTATGCTTTTACTTGAATGAAATCACATAAACAGTATTTTACTGCAAAAGTGTGAAGCCTGCAGCAGGTCTAAGGCTATACTGCCAAGAACAGGTTGGGCACCTTTTTCAACTTACTGCTCCCTTCTTGGCTCCAGTAATAGTAATTATTACATCCGTCTTTAGTACCACATGCTACATCTTTCTAGCCATGTTTCATTGTTTATTCAGTGTGTTTATTTACCATAAAATTAATTTGGAAGTTGGAACACTTGCATGACTTAAATTTTTTATGCCTGGTTTTATGCCTTGACTGGTTTCAAGAGCAACTTACTTCCATCATCAGAAGTGACTGACAGTCCAAACCAAAGCTACTGCTGCAACACATGAGTTGTATAATAAGTTCTATACCTGTTTAAAAAAAATATTGATAATATGAATAAATTCAGGAAAGAATTAAAGAAATTCTGCTTGGAAGGCTGCTTCTACTCACTGGATGAATATCTTAAATGATTTAATTACTGCTTAAATAAATAGTACTTATGTGAATTGTAATATATGTAAACGTGGTATCTTATTGTATATATGTTTACTCTAAATGTTTGCTTTAGTATATATTAATCACTGTGTTATTATTTCTGTACATGTACATAAGTGTGATGTGACGATGCTATAAATCATTTGTATTCCTTATGAAGATAATAAATGAATGAATTGTTCATTAAAACAGTAAATTACTATCAGTGGAGCCTTAGCATAAAAGAATTAAATCAAGATCCTCTTGGCAGTCTATTTAAAGGAAGCTCTTCAAAGACGTACAGTCAGAACGTGTCACATTTGAGTTCCTTCCATGGAGCATTGTATTGTTCTGATGTTGATGTAAAATTTATTTGTTTGTTTTACGTTCCTGATTAGTCATGATTTTTAAGCTAAAAGCATGTAATTTCCTTATTTGAGGTTACAGTGCAATATTGAACACTTGAATTATTTAAAACACAAATGATAGAACATTAATCTGCTTGAGAACTGTTCGCTTCATCAAGCTTAAAATTGTGGATTGTTATTAGTAAGCATGATAAATTGAAATTCTACCTCATTTCTAGTTATTTAGTGTTTCCTATGGTAAGATTTAATGCTCATTCTTACAATAAACAACACCATATATTGTGGACCTTGATATGTGAAATGATAAATATTTGAAATTATTTTATTACACATTTCATTTTAAAAGTGGTCTCTATGTGATGTTTTTGAAATTTTATTCTCTTTGTATAATCATAAGCAAAATGAAAATGAATAGCACCTTAGAAATTGTAAAAAGGGTATGAAGTATTTTATAAATCAAACCAATAATAAAGAAAGTCTGTCATCTCAAAAGTGGTTAGTATGAGGACTGTTCAATAAAGAATGATCATAATTTTTCGCACTAAAATTCTATCTTATTATATTCTGTTAGCTTAATGTGAAACAAACACACCATAGTAGTTTCATTGTTGGTACTCCTGGTTCCCGCCTGTGAGACATGTTCAGTATCGCCTACCGCTGCAATGGAGGTAACATGCAGTTAAAGTTGATGTTAGAGAAAGATCCGAAGTTTCTTTCAAACGTAATCACTGCTGGTGAAACATGGCTACATCATTTTGATCCTGAGAGCAAACAGCAAAGCTCAGTGTGGAAATCTCCTTCATCACCAACCCCCAAAAAAGCGAAATTGGTTGCTTCTGCTGGGAAAGTTATGGTCATCTCATTCTTTGATATTCGTGGAATGGTTTATCAGCATGTTGTTCCTGCACACACATCAGTAACTGGACAATACTACAGGGATGTTCTGAAAACATTGTAAGTCCATATCAGGCGCAGAAAATCACATTTCCGTGAAGCAGGCTGGATGCTGCACCACGATAATGCGCGGCTGCATATTGCCAATGTTGTTGCTGTATATCATGCAAAAATCAACGTGAAGTGCATCCCTCACCCTCCCTATAGTGCAGATTTAGCCCCGTAACTTAAAGAAACGCCTTCGTGGAAGGTATTATCCATCGTCAAAAGCGGTGGTTTAGCCTGCGGAGGCCATTTTGAAGGATCTCTCAAAAGATGGTTTCCAGCATGTCTTTGAAGACTGGCAGAAACACTGGGACAAGTGCATTGCATTCAGGGGAGACTATTTTGAGAAGGACCATCAAAATTATGAGGATGAGTAAAGGTTGTTGTTGACTAATGGCACTGGGGATTAGTTGATTTGCATCATTTTCTCCCTAGCTTCCCAATATAAAGCCTGTAAGTTCCCACTTTTGAGACTATTACATTTGTCCAAATGGTGTTTGTTCGTGATGACATCTCTTTACAGATAGGACATTTGGGTGTAGGTATGCAGTGTATTTTATAAAGGTGTTCTGCAAGACAATCATGGCCAGTTTCCATTCTAAATAGGGCCACTGCAGTTTTTCTTGGTAGTTTTTGTATGTCAGTTTTGTCTCCAATGTTCTTATAATCCTTGTCATTTAGTTTATCTTCTTCATCAGTAAAGGTACATTGTCAAAAAAAATTGTGATCATTCTTTATTGAACAGCTCTCGTATAACAGGAAGAATTTTTCTCTTGTGCAGATTTAGCTTTGCATATTTTGAGTACTAAGCTTTATCTCTTACAGTGTGCAAATGATGCAGTATTCATTCTCATTAAGATAAATTCACAAGCTATTTGAAAATTAAAAATATAAATTTTAGTTTTCTTGCAAATATTATGCATGCTATTTTAATTAAAATCATTAAGAGCTTTTTTTTTTTTTTTTTTTTTTTTTTTTTTTTTTTTTTTTTTTTTTTTTTTTTTTTTTTTTGGAAAACTATATAAAGGATAGTCTGGGATTAGGAAATTTTCCTGGAAAATACTTGTATCACTTCCTAACAAGGCACTCTACTTCAATGCCAGGTTTGGTGTTTACCTCTTTCCTTTTGAGTTCACACACAAACACACACATAAATTCTCTCTAAATATACTACCATAGGAAAGTAGTAGAGAGAATAAAAAGTGTGTTTATAGTTTGTTTGCATTATATGATTGGCAACTATGTGTAACTGAATTAAATATGGACTGCAGAGTTGGATGGTTTAGGAAAGTCTGTCATTGTTATAATTTGGTTATTAGCTTTTACCTTATAGAGTATAAATGTCATGGCACGTGAAAATTGTAATATAATTCTTGTGTATTGCAGTTTTCCTTTTCTTATTCTAATGGATGTTCTTAATTTTATTTTTTGTTTTGTTTATAATTTCTTGTCTACTTTTTATTCTATTCATTTATAATTCAAGTTCCCAGCGGTCATGATGTCAAATTTTGATCATGTTTTATGTTATATAGTAAAACCCTGTGATTACACTCCTGTTTATAATGTTATCTGCTTTATTATCCTCTATTTGTGAAGTTCCTGGATGTTCCATATCATTGCTATATAATTTTACCCTTTATAACGCATCTAAATCCTGCTATTACCGCTGGCTTTTTAATCAATAAAAACATATGTTGTACATATGTATATACCTGCATAAATTGCAAAATTTGTAATGTTTTAAAAGTATCATAATAAAATAGCTTGTCTACTGTACTTAGACGTCCCTGTAGCTCGTGTTTTACTGGAAAATCCTTCTGGTCTGCATCATCGGTACCTTTTCCTGAAAAGAATTTACACTTTCAAAAGACTTGCTTTCAATATGTTCCTTAGTGTTTCATTGAATTTTGTGCAGTGTGTAGCAAGTTTAGTACAGGCAAAAATGGCAAAGCATAATTGTTTCTCTGTAAGTGGGAAATTACAGATTCTTCATAAGCGTGATATAAATTCCACCCTAAATCAAAAGAACTTTACAAATCTCTAGGGCATCCCTCATCTAGTCTTAAGAACTGGGCATTGCCGTTTCTGCTTCATGGATTCAGGAAAAACATGGGGTAGTGTATTGGCGAATTAGTGTGAATCAGAATCGATTAGTGACATTGATGTGAATGAAATATAATTCATGAGAATGAGTACATTGAAATCAGCAATTGAATTTTTCCATAACAATCTCTTGCTGTTCATTTTCATGTGTACTGTACCCAAATCTTAGGAAATAAAATTCATTATGCTGATTTCATATTGTGTCAAAATTGCTTTTTATACCTAATAAATCATATTCCATGTGTAATGCACTCCCAGTTATTATGCATTTGGACCACAGTCCTTTTAAGACCACAATTATGAGGTTTTACTGTATATCTGTATGTGTAATATTTGTATTTTCCGATCAAAGTTTTCTTACAGGCAGAGAGTTCTAAAGAATGGTTGGTGTATTTTATTAGAAATTGCATCTCTATAATAGATGTAAGTTGTATGAAAACTGTAAAGACTGCTTTAAAGTACGAGGGCTGTTCAATAAAGAATGATCATAATTTTTTTACGGTCATATTTTTTTGCACTAAAATTCAACCTTATTATATTCTGTTAGCTTAATATGAAACAAACACGCTGTAGTAGTTTCATTGTTGATACGCCTGGTTCCTGCCTGTGAGAACCAGGCAAGTTCAGAAATGTTCAGTATCGCCTACCGCTTCAGTGGAGTTAACACTCGAGAAACAATATGCTGCTTTGAAATTCTGCTTACGTCTCAGCAAATCTTCAGTTGAGGCCTATACAATGTTACAGGAGACCTATGGAGAGTCTGTTCTTCCCTACAGCACAGCTCGAAGGTGGTTTAAAATGTTTAAAGAGGGCAAACAATCAATTTCAAAGGAAGATGGACCGGGTGTTCCAGTTACTGCTCTTACGGAAGAAAACATCAACACTGCTGCTGCCATTGTGAGAGAGGATCAACAAATTACCTTAAGATCACTTTCTGAGATACTGAACATTTCATGAGTGCCACCCACACGTTGGTGACAGAAACATTACACATGAGACGTGTTTGTGCGCGATGGGTTTCAAGACTGTTGATTCCCAAACAAAAGGACATTCACATGCAGGTCTGCATGCAGTTAAGGTTGATGTTAGAGGAAAATCTGGAGTTTCTTTCGGACGTAATTACTACTGATGAAACTTGGCTACATCATTTGGATCCTGAGAGCAAACAGCAAAGCTCAGGGTGGAAATTTCCTTTATCACCAACCCCCAAAAAAGCGAAAGGGGTTGTTCTGCTGGGAAAGTTATGGTCATCTCATTCTTTGATATTCATGGAATGGTTTATCAGTATGTTGTACCTGCACACATATCAGTAACTGGACAATACTACAGGGATGTCCTGAAAACATTGCAAGTCCATATCAGGCGCAAAAGACCACATTTCCGCAAAGCAGGCTGGATGCTGCATCACGATAATGTACGGCTGCATATTGCCAATGTTGTTGCTGAATATCTTGCAAAAATCAACGTGAAGTGCAACCCTCACCCTCCCTATAGTCCGGATTTAGCCCCATGTGACTTTTTCTATTCCCTAACTTGAAGAAATGCCTTCGATGGAAGCATACATATCAGAAGCAGTGGTGAAGGCTGCGGAGGCGATTTTGAAGTATCTCTCAAAAATGGTTTCCAGCATGTCTTTGAAGACTGGCAGAAACGCTGGGACAAGTGCATTGCATTCAGGGGAGACTATTTTGAGGACTATCAAAATTATGAGGATGATTAAAGGTTCATTGTCAAAAAGAAAATTGTGATCATTCTTTATTGAACAGCCCTGGTATGTACAGGGAGAAACAGTCCCTTCAAGACCATAATTATGGGGTTTTACTGTATATCTGTATGTGTAATATTTATATTTTGTGGTCACAGGCAGAGAGTTCTAAAGAATGGTTGGTGTATTTGATTAGAAATTGCATCTCTGTAATAGATGTAAGTTGTATGAAAACTGTAAAGACTGCTTTAAAGTATTTGCAGGGAGGGGAGAAAAAAATACACAATAGTGCACACTTCTGAGCATAGTATTCAAGTGGATAGATCTGTGGTTACTACACTTTTCTAAAACTAACCACAAAACAAACATAGGTGCAGTTCTAGTTTGTCACCCACCCTTCAGAACTCTTCTGTATGGGAAAAAACTTTCAACAAAATACAAAGATTTAATCATAAACTTTGAAATCCTGGCATGAAACAGATTCACTGAATTCATTATATAAATTTTCACCTCCATACCTGAAATCACAATGGCATTGACTTTAACTCAGAATCAAAGAAATGGCTCCCAAAACTAGTGCTATGTTAAATTATTATAGGTGAACTATAGTATCATAAATTGACTCAAAATATTTCTGTATATACATTTCTTCTGTCTTTAGCTTCTTATGGTTATATGTAACAATCTGAAGTACACACACACACACACACACACACACACACGCACGCACGCACGCACGCACGCACGCACGCACGCACGCACGCACGCACGCACGCACGCACGCACGCACGCACGCACGCACGCACACACACACACACACACACACACACACACACACACACACACACCATGATGATGATCAAATACTGATAGAAGCAACATAGTTTTAGTAAATATGATTGGGAAGTTTATTTCTATGAAGTAATGGTTTTGTTAATGGTGTAGACCATCACTGAACAAAAAGCCTCAGTGTTACACGAGGACTAATTCCAACAAAAGCTGTGGAAATATCAATTAAGACAGCCATCCAGATAAACTAAACTTTCAAGCATGTCAGTCATGTTACATATGGGGGAAAGTGTAAATATGTGATATAAATTATATGAAAACTGCTGACATGAAAAAATTTGAGACTAATAGTCTATTTTATAGGCTCTACATTGTTTCTGTAGTAAATTTTTCCATTTATACAGTATGGTACAACATTCATTCAATCAGTATGAAGAGAACTTTGCAGGCCATTTTGGGGAGGGGCTTGAAGTTTAATATTCTTTAACGTGTTAGATACATTGAACAATGAATAAATGAATTCACAGAAATGATGTTTAAATGATCTGAAGGTGCATAAGGTTAAAGTTCCTAATATTTATCTTTTCAGGCTAAAGAAAAATCTCAGAGAAAACTTTGTCTGGATAATTCTCACTATAAGATTCAAACTTGGCAGACAATTTACCCCCCACACCTGCTGATAAATGGGTTTAACTAATTGGTCACACTAATAGCTCAGATTGTTTATATTTTAATCAAAATGTTAGAGCTGTTTTTGATAAAATGGCAAACAAATAAAAAACTTATTTGTGAAAAAATAGTTTGCAGTTGAAGAATTTATTGAAAATCTTTGCCTGACGTACTTAAACTGTCTTTGAAATGAAATTGTATGTATCAAAACATACATTTCTGGCAAAATACAAATTTATATTGCATTTGTGGATGTCATACATATATATTCCTAATAAATATGTGGGGAAGAAAAGTATTTTAATAAGTTCAAATTGTTCTACACTATATATCAAATGCCATGTGATTGTATTTAATGAGAATTTGGATAACATATTGCTGTTAATGGAGTGTGTTAAGATTTACTCATGTACTTATTTGGCCACTATTTATTATAGTATGCGCCAAAATATACAGTACTGGAAATTACGTTACTCTTATTGTCATTACCTTACGTATAGAGATTATAGTGTAAATGTTCAAAATGTGCTCCATTGCGCTGTAGGCAGTATTCATAATGATCAAGCAGATTTTCCAACATATTCCAGAATGCAGGTTGCTGCAGAGTCCCGAAGAATGAGACGATCTTCTGACGTAATGCAGACACAGTTTTGGGTGGATCTGGACACTTAAAAACTTTCTCCTTTAACATTCCCCACACGTAAGCATCAGGTGGTGTTAGATCGGGGGAATGTGGTGGGTAGGGGAGCTCAGCCCCGCGGGAAATTACTCGTCCCCGAAAGGTTTCTTGCAGCATATCCATAGATTGTTAAACGGTATGGTAGGTCGCCCTGTCTTGTTGGAATCACTGTCTATTCATCTGCATGTTCCTTGCACGACAAAACCTTCCTAGATCCTGAATAAATGCCCCGATCACCATGTTCCTATAGCATTTCTGGTTAACAGTAAGAGTTGGACCATCACCATTCTATATGAAATACGTACCTTGCGCACTATTTCTTGACACTGCACACCAAATCATCAGACTTTGTAGCGGTTTCTGGACTATAGTGTCTGGCCTCTCGAAACCAAGAAAGTGAGTTGTTTGGCGATTGATAAAACCATCAAGTGAATGTGACTTTCATCAGAGAACCATGCGTTGAATAAGAAATCTGGATCCTCATACACCATGACCATAAATCGTGCACAATGTTCTACCCTGACATGCCTATTATGTTTCGTCAGTCATTGCCCAACATGTATTCGGTACGAAAATACACGTATGTCTTTAAACAATCGTCGAAGTCACGTATTGCTGATGTTCAATTTCAGGAATGTTTGTCGAAGCTTTACTTTGGAGACTGTAACACCTGTTTGAGGACATGTCCATGATTTTCATTTGTGAACACAGTTACTGGCCTACCAGACTTTCTCTTGCATTGACACAATATACTACCCATACGATGAAATTTTATAACAAAGATAACATACCTGTGTTGCTAGGTACTGGTTTATTGAAGCGTTTACAAAATTGTTCCACCTCTAACTTTAAACTAAACCTGCCTTGATAACTGTTTCCGTATGAGCGAAAGTAATACTCCACTATAAACTTTTTCCTCCATCATGAGACCCATTGTCACTTCCAATCACAGAGCACAACGTTCTTTACACAACTAACTATACATCATGGCGATGTAAAACATGCAGATGCTCAGGCGTGCGCATGCATGAAAATTAGTACTGTATATTTTGGCACATACCATATATAGTGTTCTCCTATAAGCTCACAAAATATCTTCAGTAATTGCATAAAAATAATGTTATTATAGTATTACCTTAAAAGAAAGTACAAATATAAGTACTTTTATACTAATTCAGAACTCATCACCTTTTCAATTTCAAATACTTTCAAAACAGTAAAATGCAAAATACAAAATGTTAGCTTTTATAGCACGAAACATAAGATAAAGAGATGATTTCAGACTGAAATTTTCAATTTCTATAATTTAAGACTATGATTATGAAATTTAATTTACATGCTTAAACAACTACCTAATTATAAGAATGTAGGAATATTAGTTCCAAAGTTATTAATATTTAATTTTAATTGTACCCTATATAAAAAGTTTATTGCATAAAATTTTTATTTGATTTACGTGAAAACTCCTGGCATTATTTATCAGATGTAGGTAAATAAGATATTCAGGGTTTTAATATCCAGTGTATAGTTACTCCACAAAATTTTATAAACTATACTTCCCTGAATTTTAAAAAAGTGCAATTATAATTGAATACATAAATAAATAAACTATGCATTTGATAGATAGTCAACATGAAAAATTCAATGCCATGGCTGGGATTTGAACCACGGATCTCCTGGTTTCCATCCAGTCGCTCTAACCCATTGAGCTACCATGGCCAAATTTGACTACAGTCGCAGCTTTCAATTTGATATATACCAGATTTTTTTGTTATATAGAATGGCATCTTTGATATTTGAGCATATTAGGTATTTTAAAGAGTAATGGTTGACTGGTGTTCGTTGATTTTTTTAGTATTTATCAAAGGCCCATGGATGTGACTGTAGTCAAATTTATATTGGAAAAACCAAAAGAAATTTATAAACAAGAGCAAAGGAACACTTTAGGAACATAAAATACAAACAATTAGAAAAATCAGCAGTTGCCATGCACTTTGGGGGGGGGGGGGGGGAACCACAACATAAATCCAGAACCAAAACTACTAAAACATACATCAGGAAAACAAGAACCGTCCACACGGGAACAAATCCCCATCCCAAAAACTAGGAACAAGGCACTCAACCCTGACATCTCCCAAAAAGACCTGCCCAGCAAGCCACTCGAACCACCACCAGAGGAGACCCATGACAAAACATCACCAGCCACACCACCGACAACCAGTCGATGTCCAGCTGACAGTGGAGGCAAATAGCCTCCGAAACATGTTCCAGGAAACCCAAAAGCAAGTGTTGCCCGGTGTCATCAATCGACTCCCCCCAAATCTAATTTATTACAACAACACTGTTTTCAACACTTCCATGAAAGGAATTATAATTATAATCAACTTTTTGAGATAATATAAATATATGATCACAAATACATTAGAAATTTCAGCAGTAAACAATTTGAACAATTTGTTATTTTCCTATGTTTAACTCAAAATGTGACATGTATTGTTAAAGCTAAAAGAATAAATATGTTGCTATTAGAGACTGAAAGACCATTGAAATAAATACTGACAAAGTCACCAAGTTGGCAACAGTATTGTACCTATTATCATAAAATATACATCAAATTAAAGGGGAAGTTCTAATTTACAAAACTGAAGGGCAACTAAAATGTTCTTTTTTCTCTTTAGTTCTCTCTTTTAAGATGGGCTTTAACCTTATTAAAACAAGAAGCATAGTACTAAAGTAAAATATTCATTGCATTATATAATTTTCAGTAGCATCAAAAATGGCATAAATGGTAGGTGTAACTTATAGATACTGAGTAGTGAAACAATGTAACGCAGCAGATATGAAGTTGAAAACTAATAATCAAATGCAAGTCATTAATACTTTAAGCCCTCCAGACTTCCAGAAGATGGACAATAAAAATGCTTATTAAATAATTAAATTTTTATTCTTCTAATTTTTGGTATTGTCCATCTTCTGGAAGTGAAATGTGTAGTGTTTAACGCCCGCTTTTACTACATACGGCACCGTAGGCGATGACAGTGATGATACATGAGATGAAGATGGAGCACCGGTGAAATGAGATGACGGGGGAAACCAGAGATCCCGGAGAAAACCAGCCCCAGCGCCGTGTTTTCCACCACAAATCTCACTTTGCTGTCGCCTGGGATCGAACTCGGGGCGCCTTGGTGAGAGCCAAGTGGTCTAACCACTGAGCCACGGTGCGGCCATCTTCTGGAAGTTTGGAGGGCTTGAAGTATTAATGACTTGCATTTGATTATTAGTTTTCAACTTCATATCTGCTGCGTCATATTGTTTCACTACTCAGTATCTATCAGTTACACCTACCATTTATGCCATTTTTGATGCTATTGAAAATTATATAATGCAATGAATATTTTACTTTAGTACTATGCTTCTTGTTTTAATAAGGTTAAAGCCCATCTTGAGAGAACTAAAGAGAAAAAAGAACTTTTTAGTTACCCTTCAGTTTTGTAAATTAGAACTTCCCCTTTAATTTGATGTATATTTTATGATAATAGGTACAATACTGTTGCCAACTTGGTGACTTTGTCAGTATTTATTTCAATGCTCTTTCAGTCCTGTAATAGCAACATATTTATTCTTTTAGCTTTAACATGTCACATTTTGAGTTATACATAGGAAAATAACAAATTGTTCAAACTGTTTACTGCTGAAATTTCTAATGTATTTGTGACCATATATTTATATTATCTCAAAAAGTTGATTATAATTATAATTCCTTTCATGGAAGTGTTGAAAACAGTGTTGTTGTAATAAATTAGATTTTGGGGGAGTCGATTGATGATACTGGGCAACACTTGCTTTTGGGTTTCCTGGAACATGTTTCGGAGGCTATTTGCCTCCGTTGTCAGCTGGACATAGACTGGTTCTTGGTGGTGTGGCTGGTGATGTTTTGTCATGGGTCTCTTCTGGTGGTGGTTCGAGTGGCTTGCTGGGCAGGTCTTTTTGGAGGATGGGGATTTGTTCCAGTGTGGACGGTTCTTGTTTTCCTGATGTATGCTTTAGTAGTTTTGGTTCTGGATTTATGTTGTGGTTTTTTCCCCCAAAAATGCGTGGCATCTGCTGATTTTTCTAATTGTTTGTATTTTATGTTCCTAAAGGTTCCTTTGCTCTTGTTTCTAAATTTCTATTAGTTTTTCCAATATAAATTTGACTACAGTCAAATCTATGGGCCTTTGATAAATTCAAGAAGAAACAAAACATTCAAGGAGCACCAGTCAACCATTACTCTTTAAAATACCTAATATGCTCAAACATCAAAGATGCCATTCCATATAACAAAAAAAATCTGGTATATATCAAATTGAAAGCTGTGACTGTAGTCAAATTTGGCCATGGTAGCTCAATGGGTTAGAGCGACTGAACAGAAACCAGGAGAACCGTGGTTCAAATCCCAGCCATGGCATTGAATTTTTCATGTTGACTCTATCAAAAACCTTAGCCTATATACGACTAGTGTGAAGAAATGATTAATTTCCATCAATTAACTAAAACTATGCATTACTTACGAAAACCCATGATAACCCATCCAATATTCTTGAATTTTTCTCTGCACTGTTTGCAATGTATTTTTGGACTGCTCTGTAAAAAGGAGTTTATACTAAGAAAAATAGTGAACTGAGAAAGAATAAAAGTAGGGACAAATTTGCAGCAAATATTAAATTGTGGTAAATAGTGAGTGGTTTTAGCTATTTCATCTCTGACCTGTAATAATTCTTCAGAAGTAAAGACGTTTTTAATGTTTGTAAAGCAAGTTCAAATAATTTGTAGTTTTCTGTTGACATAAATGTAGAAGTATCATGGCTATCCGGTTTTCGCTGTGTCATGTTTGGTAAAACCAATGTTTCGGCCATCCTGTTGTGGCTGTCTTCAAGACGCCGAATAGCCAAGATATTTATAAAGGTGGCTGTGGAAGCCTGAGAGAGCATATAAGTAGAAGACTAAAATCAGTTTTGTGAAAGTTGCTGATTGTAATTATAATCAAATTAAAAAGTTTTCTGCTGATTTTACACTAAAGAAACATAAGTTTAGTGTATAATAAAATTTAAAATTCTGATAAGTGAAAATATAAAGCATGACTTTTGAACTTAGCTTACATTCATTTTGCTACGGCTATTTATGGGTTTTCGTTCAGGTTTCCATCTCGAGGTAAGAACACGTTTCGCTTTTGGACATATATCATGTTGAGGATAGTTGTCATTTAGCATGCAGTGATTCAGGGTGGCAAAGATTGTCTTTTAAAAAAACTGAACTTTAAAAATATGGGACATGAGTAAATACTATTATCTGATAAAGCAGTAAAAAAGGAAAGAAAAACAATTTAATTTGTGGCAGAAGTTCTTAAAATTCCAGTCATAAGTTGCCTTAACGCAGGTTAAAGTGCATTCAAAATAAAATATTGGGTTTTGGTTGAGTCATTTGTACTCTGCTGTTTTGAAAGCTTTGTAATAGGAAAAAGACTTAGCTGCAGGTCGACTAATGCTTGAAAAGTTCTGAAACACTTCCTGTATAAGTTACAGAGTAAGTGAAGTAAACATTCCTAAATCTAATATAAAAATTATTTGTGGTTGGTTTATTGACACTCGTCACTTACTTTTTCATATATTTATGAGAGACTAGTTTCAAAGGCCCTGGCCTCCATTTTCAATCTCTTCCCAACTGGCATCTGTTGTTATCTGCTCTCTCTGGTGGTGGAACTATGAACTTTTTTGTCAAATTATCTGCTGGCGGGATTTCAAAGTTCATTACGCGATCCTTATTTTTCCAGATGAATATGTTCTCCCATGTTGTCAATCTATTTTGGTTTATCACTCCTTTTAATAATTTTGGATTTGGATCAATGTCATGGTTTTCATTCCAAAAATGAAATGCTACTGCTGACTTGTCTTCTTGTTTCAATCTGATGTTTCTAAAGTGTTCTTTGACTCTGGTTTTTAAATTTCTTTTTGTTTGACCTATGTAGCATTTTTCACAATTCTTGCAATTTATTTGGTATATTCCAGATTTGTTACCTGAAGGAAAAAGATGAAATTCCTTCAGGTAACAAATCTGGAATATACCAAATAAATTGCAAGAATTGTGAAAAATGCTACATAGGTCAAACAAAAAGAAATTTAAAAACCAGAGTCAAAGAACACTTTAGAAACATCAGATTGAAACAAGAAGACAAGTCAGCAGTAGCATTTCATTTTTGGAATGAAAACCATGACATTGATCCAAATCCAAAATTATTAAAAGGAGTGATAAACCAAAATAGATTGACAACATGGGAGAACATATTCATCTGGAAAAATAAGGATCGCGTAATGAACTTTGAAATCCCGCCAGCAGATAATTTGACAAAAAAGTTCTTAGTTCCACCACCAGAGAGAGCAGATAACAACAGATGCCAGTTGGGAAGAGATTGAAAATGGAGGCCAGGGCCTTTGAAACTAGTCTCTCATAAATATATGAAAAAGTAAGTGACGAGTGTCAATAAACCAACCACAAATAATTTTTATATTAATTTTGACGTCACTGTTACTAAATTCCTCCAAACACACATTCCTAAATCTGTTTTGTATTCATGCTTAACCAGCTGGGCTTTAACTCTCTTACATCTTGTTCTGTGCAAATTGCTTGTTTTTGAACATTTATCTTCAATATTCTTCAACTGTTTAACCAAAGTCCAAGTGATATATAAATCCTGCTTTATGTACAATATTATATGGAAGCAGCAAAGCTTTCATGTTTAAAGTATGTAATTTAGTAGTCTGTTAGTTGCAAGCTAAATTAATATAAATCTAGTGATCATTTAAGTTTCATAAAAAAACTATAGCTATTTTATATATTTTGTTAAATTTATTATGCTTCTCATAAGTGATCGAGAAACTAGTGTGAAATGTACTCAAGAAACAGAAATAATACCAATGACAGCTGTATAATTTGGAAAATTAAAGAGTACGAAGTGATGAAAATGGAATTAAATTGAAACTTAAGAATGTTGACACATGCAAAAATGAACATAGCAACTGATTGAGAATGGCCTGGACTTCCAGGGCCTGGAATGTTGAGCCGGCTTTCGACATCATTATCAGAAGATGGTGGCTCATCCTCAGACAGTCGTCAGCAGTCTTCGAAGCCTGTATGTCCGGAATGTGGTCGAATATACAGCACCAATAGCAACCTGAAGCAACATATTGCAAATGTCCATGCAAATCCAGATAACTGGGAACCATGTGGAGTTTGTGGCAAGGCTTTCAAGACCAAGCAATATTTGCATACACACCTTCTTCAAACACATGGCATTCGACAGAGAAATCCAAAGAGTTACATAATCTCTACAGAAACTGGTGGTAGTCACTTCTCATAGAAGTGGCTTTCAAATAACTGAAAAGGCTGTACATTACTTTTAACTTATCTGCAGTCTTGTTGCTTGTCTGGAACGTGTAATATTAAGCTTTAAAGAGTCAATCTTCCACTGGCTTTAATTCATAATGTATCAATATCAATTTTGGAGCTTTTAAGAGGCATAGGTTTCTAGGATACCCATTTCGGAATATGAAGCTCTGAAATAGCTATTCTACTACGGAAGTAGAAATGTTTTTTAAACCTTAGATAAAAAAATTATCCGGCTCCATTTTCTTATTTTTATTATTCCTTCTGCTTTGTTAACTATTCACTTCATTCATTTATTGTGATAATTGGATAGTTCCAAATAGAGTACAGTCACAACAGTAGTTAGATAGTAAACTAAATTTAAAATACAAGTTGCTACTAAAGGAAAATATAAGTTATAATTTTTCAGCTGTAGTATATTTGAAAGTCCTGTGCCATGGCGTAGTGGATTAAGGCATCATGCCTTGGTTCCCTGCCACAAGATGTGGCCCGGGTTTGGTCCCACCTCTAGGGGTGTGGATTTTAAGTCCCAGGTATAGGACCGGTGCCCGCTCAGCATCATGAGGAAATTGAGAAGCTTGCAATAGATAAGCGACCCTTGTCATGAAAGCCAACTTTCCAGCTTGGGATGTTGAGATGCTGACCACATCTCCTCCCCATATCGCTTGGATGATCGCCCACCTCTATCTTGCATTTGTGGGTGTGAGGCCGACAGGTTGGCAGGCCCTGGTCCGATATGGACTGTAGTGCCATGGGTTTAACTAAGAATGTTTGGAAGTACATTTCTAATATTTGTTAGTAAATTTCACAAGTATTCATTTGCATATGTTTGAAAAGGATTAATAAATTGTTTTTGAGATAGGTATTTTCAAATGGAGTAAACATTAACATTTTTAATTTTCTTTCTCCCCCTTTTTTTGCTTTAATTGTGTTGGGAGAGGAGGGCTGAATTTACATGTGTTAAAAGGAGTTTAATAACATCCTTCACATTACACTTTAATTTATTTGCCAGAATTTGTATTGAACTTTTTAATTGGTTTAGTTCAAAACATATTAGAAAAGCAAATTATGAATTGTCAGATAATACATGAAAACTTTAGTATTCCCTTTATTATTCTTGAAGCTAGCCGTCTAGTCAAATTTTAAATTTATTTTTATGTCTTAAGAAATTTAAACCTTTAATTCTCTTCAGCCCTTCAGAATGCGTAAAATATGAAAATGCAAATATATACAGCCTTAAGACAAATGCAAATATATACAGCCTTAAGACAAATGAGAAAAGGTCTGTCTCTTGAAACAAGGTAGTTGAATAAAATCACAGTCACACTATGAGAAGATTCTTTTATTCAGCCCAGTTCTAATTTAATTATTTTGTTTCACGTTTTTCAGATATGAGATAGCCCCTTTTATTTCTAAATTGCATAGATTTTGCCCCTTTTACACAGAAAATGAAGCTATTTACACTACACAAATAAAAATATTTAGTAAATATTCTCCACTTATCTTAAGAAGCCGATGACAATACTTCGCAAAAACATAATAGAAGTATTGTCATCTGCTTCTTAAGATAAGTGGAAAATATTTACTAAATATTTTTATTTGTGTAGTGTTTGGCCCTTTTGTTTTTTATACATATTAGTCAATACCTTGGTCATTAAATATTACACAGTGAGATGTGCTTTTGGGGCATTTCCCATTTTATGATTACAGTATGTTATGAATGGAATAAGGTATACTTTAATATCAATGTCACCTGCTTTTTAGCATGTAAAGTCATAAAAGAGTTTCTCCGATTGAAAGCTTTATTTAAAACAAAGCTAGCATTAGAGTTTTCTTGAGGGGAGGGTACTTTGGTTATAATGACCAGATAAATAACAAAAACTTTCTTCCTGGGATTTACCCATTTCATGGACATCAAAAAGTTGAGGTGGGGAAAAAATAATTAACAGTACATTCAAGCATTCCAAAAGATATAACCATACATTCTACTAATATGCCCACTTCAGTAGTGGATGGTAGTATGTCTGCCTCATGTTCAAGAGGTTGCGAGTTTGAATCTCGATCAGGATAAGTTATATGGATAAAGGTTTTTTTTTTTTTTTCTTCAGGATTTTCCCTTATCCTGATAAGATGAATGTCTGACTACTGTAAGCTCTATAGACCTTTGGCTCATTTGAGCATCATTTCACCCATTCATTCATTGTCCAATAGACTTAACATTGGGGGACATAAATTTTTTAAAAAAAGGTTTCCAAAATAACCGTGTCCTGGCTTGAAACTAATATAATTGAAATTAATGCTCTGATCATAGAGCATATTGTGTTGTAGTATAGGGGTTGCAAAGTTCGCTTATTATAAGCTGATGTTATGGAACTAACCTTGCTTCCAGGTTTCAATATAACGCAGTAATCACTAGGAGTATTCTGACCAAACACATATTATGTGATATTTGGAGGAATCTAGTAACAATGTACAAATTAATTCATAAAACTATGTCACTTTTTTCTTACCATGTCACTCATATTTTAATTTTTTGAGGAACTAGTTTCAGGAGCTCTTGCTTCCATTTTCAACATGAAAGGTTTGACTTGTCTGCTGTTGCTGCCTGCAGTGTTCTCTCTGGTGATGAAACAATGAGCTTCTTTAACAATTAGTGGAACTTCAAAGTTTATTAATTGACCTTTGTATTTCCGTATTAAGATGTTCTCATGTATCAGTTTATGATTTACCACAGCTTTTAGTAATCATGAATGTGGCTTGAGGTTATGGTTTTTGTTCAAAAAGTGAAATGCTACTGCTGACTTGTCTTCCTGTTTTAGTTTGCTCAATGTAGAATTTTTTTACAACCTGTGCAATTTATTTGGTATACTCTAGTCTTTTGATTGGTGGAATTTCATCTTTTGTTTTTGAATTTATCCATTTTATTACTGAGTACCTATTTACAGATGCCGAGATGATATTTTATTCTCTAAAGATCTCTTTAAATTTATTAAATGTTTTTTGCTGGTATGTGAATCCACTGAATATATTGTCTTCTTTTTTCGTTGGGGAATGTGCTTGCTTCCTTAATAGTTGTTTTTGGGCTTAGTTTTTTTTAATTTTCTAAATACCAGACTTCTGTTGTGTCCATTTTCTTCTCCTGTCTAAAGTATGGCTTTTTGTTCCTTGTAGTGTTCTACTTCATTCATGGGTATGTTGATTAATCTGTGTGTAAGCCTGTTTATTATTGCATTTTATGTGTAATCAGGTTACAGCTACAATTTTTTTATGTAATCTGACTTGTATTGGCATCCTGTAAATTCCAAATTTTATTTTTGTGTTGTTCCGATGATATTTAGGTCCAGAAAAGAGAGTTGTCAATTTATTTCCTTTTCTATTGCTAATTTGATAGTTTTTTCCATGCAGATTGAGTATTTTAATGCTCATCTAAATGTCTGTTTGGAACTATTGCAAAGTTGTCATCAACATATGAGTACCAAATCTTGAACATTCAGTGTTTGAAATAAACTTGTAAATACATTTCCCAAGAAAGGACTAAAAGAAAACTAAACAAAAACAACCAAAATACCAGAGTCAACATTTTAGAAACATCAAACAGGAAGACAAGTCAGCAGTAGCATTTCACTTTTGGAACAAAAACCATAGCCTTGGCCCAAATCCAAAATTATTAGAAGGTGTTATAAACTATAACATACTCAAAACATAGAAGAATATCTTAATATGAAAGTACAGAGAACGATTAATAAATTTTGAAATCCCACCAGTCAGCAATTTGATAAAAAAGCTTGTTATGCCATTACCAGAGAAAAGGCTGTAGGCAGCAACAGCAAACATCAGTCAGACCTTCGAGGTTTAAAAATGGAGGCAAGAGCTTCAGAAACAAGACTCTCAAAAATTAAAATGTAATTGACATAGTGTGAAAAAACTGTCTACAAATAGTTTTATGGGATATAATTATGTTATTGAACTCATGGAATGCACATGAGGAAAGTGATGCTTTTAAATATATTTTAACTTCATAAAAAGTGATACAATACAGTTGCAATTGTGATGATGCTCATATCATGGCGTATATGCATGTATTTCTTCTTTAGTGAATTAACTGAGCAGTAATCATAATATTCATTTAGACATAACATGACATTTGTAACAGTACATTACTAAGAGGAAGAAGGGACAAGAGAGGGTGTATTTCTTTCAATACTCGTAATAAAGCAAAGAATCACAACTTTATGGAAAAGAACTAAATCTGTATTGCTGTAAGGTCATTCATAAATGGTGCATACTCGTGGACATACTCGACTGTTATAAAATATTTTGGGAACGGGGAGTTCCTTTTGTTTAGTATCCTTAAACCAGATAGGCCATATCAGGCAAATGATTGGAATTAATGAAATGATGCTCAAATGAGTCCAAGGTCCATATAGCTTAGTTATCCACTTTTTTTTTTTACTGCTAAGGGAAAACTCTGGAAAACCTCTATTCGAGTAACTCCCTTTAACCAAATTTCAAACTATGAACCTCTTGAGTTATATCTACCCAAACACACAGAAGTAATTTTTTTGGAAATTTTTATGATTGAAATTGTTATTGAAAAATAATTTTCCCCACAAGCAGCGTCAGTGTGTAATTTTGCTGACCTATATTTGTACATTTCAACTCAAAGGATGTAACATTTTCCAAATTAATACATACCTACAATTACAAACCCTCCTCTCCCTTCCATTCTTTTAGGATTTTGCGTTCTGCTTCTATCAGTTTACTCTCTTAATTTTCAAGAAAATAAAGATAAAATATTATGTCCAGCTCTAAGTCTTATTTCTAAACTTTAATTGCTCCTTTTTATTGTTCTGCTGATCTAATAGTGTAGTAGAGAAGATTTAAAAGATAAAAGGTGTTTCGTGTAAATGTTGCATGACCTTCACTGATGTGAATGCTCTACTAGAACTCTGATTTAAAGTGACATTGAAGTTATCCAGGCAGAACCTTTTTTCTTCCCTTCCAAAGATTGAGAATGCTGAGATAAATGAATCATGTGCTTCAAACTGGAATTTGGGTTTTTTCCAAGTGCCTCTAGCAAAGTGCAGTTTGCTGTGGAGTATATATCCTTAGTATACAGATGATATTGCATAAAATTTATCATAAATGTGCTGTAGCAGATAGTACACAATATTGTATTTTAAAGTACTTCATAAACTTGGGCATGTTGACTATGAAAGCTCATGAAGACAAGAGGAGGGGGAGGAGATCGACAAGCTAGAACTCTGAGCCCCTTGTCCCTGTGCATGGTTTTCTTATATAATCTGTGGTTTGAATTTTTTTTCTTTTTTTTTAAATTTATTTACATATCTTTACCTCCCCTTTATCACTTGTAATTCATAACGCTCGCTCCCTGTCGTTGCAGGGGCAGCGATAGTAGGCTCCTCCCCCTCATCTGTTCGCCCCCCGTGCCCGTTCTGTGGACGGGTTTACAGTTCGCCCAGTAACCTGCGTCAACACGTCATCAATGTACACGTTCAGACTTCAGAGGACCAGTGGCATCGCTGTGATGTGTGTGGCAAGAAATGCAAGACGAAGCATTACCTCATCAATCATAAACTGCAGGCTCATGGTATCAGGCAGAGACAGACTACAGGGCCTTAACAATGCAACAAGCATATTCATGGAAGACTGCATCTGCCAAAACTTGTATATGTGCTTTTATATATTTACATATATAGCAGTATTTTTACTAGTGAATATCTTAACTTATGGTTTTTAGAAATATACATCAGAAAACATATTTATCAACAGTAACTGAATTGGTAGGCTTTGTTGAAAGCAGAAGTAATTACTCTTAATATGTTCTCATATTGTAGTTATATATGATACATTATGCAATGAACATTTTAAGAAAAGAAATGTCAACATTACAAGTGCCAGTCTAACAGTATAATTAAAAAATGATGTATATGTTTGTTAATCCTTGCCAGTGGCTACAGACTTGAGAAGGTACTATTGTATCAGAGAATTAATTATGCTGACCACTTAATATTTACCAAAAATTGAACAGTTGCCATACTCCATAGTTGTATTGTACAAAATCTTCTTGTATAATTTTCTTGTATAATTTGAAGGACAGAAAATTTCATACTTGGCATTAGTCTCTCTTTGTATGTAATTCCATTCTTGGAAACAACTTATCTTCCCCCCCCCGCCTTTAACTGCAATGGTCATATCAGCGGCCATTCTCCACAAATTTTAACAGACTATGTTAGACACTGAAAATATGAATTGATTTTTTAAATTCATAATCACTTTTTGAAATAGTATTAAATGCTTCTTCAACCTTATGATTTATCAAATTGTAGGCACTACTTAAATTTAGTTCAGGAGAAAAATATTTTTGTATACATGTTAGTAAATCATTCAACTTTTCAATACGTGTTATGAAAAATAATTGTATCTTAACTATATAGTGCATTTTAGCTACTGCACAACAGTTTTTAAATCCTTAATTTCTGAAGCTGTCCAGAAACTTTCAAGGTGATTGGTTGCAAACTGTGGTCCAAAGAGCTTTTGAAATAATATAAAAATGCTGAAAAGAAGAAACAACGTAAGTCATATTAGATAATGGGTTATCCAGATAACTCACACTGACTGAGATTTGAACTCGGGACCTCTTGAGCATCAAGCAGATATGGTTCCACCATGCCACTGAGGCAGGTTGCTCAATATAATGCTTTACCTAAGTGGTAAAAGGTATATTAAATATTTTTAAATTATTGATATTAAAAAATATACTAAAAATGCAAAAGATTAAAAATCAAAATATTTTATACTTTTTACCAAATTTTAATTTAAAGCTTTATTATTTATGAATAGTACTTAAAAATTTATGAATCTATGGAGGATCAACTAGACTGTTGAAAATGCACAAATTTTTATACATTTATTTCACATGTCTCCAGCTCCTTATTTCCATTTTATACCTAGAATTTTCTTTCTCTTACAGTTTTTTTAAACTGAGGATTCAATATTGTTCACAGTTGTATTATTCACATAGTTATTTGAAGTGAAAATGTTACTACATGACACTAGTAAAATAAAGTGGTTTGTTATTAGAAAGGACGCCATTTATTTTTACTGCCCCCCCCCCTCTCTCTCTCATTCACTGATTTGGCAATGGATACGATCAAGATCATGTGGGACTGCTAAAGATAGTATACTGTTAGAAAATTGGCACTTAAGAACTTTTTGACATTTCTTCTCTTCAATTATAATTTGTGATTTTTATCAGAAGCTAATAACTTCCAATTTAGAATTATTACATGCAATTGTTGGTATCATCTTAGCAAGAATTTAAGGTATTAGTGGATCTTATTTAATGGTTGAAAAAATAATTTAGAACATGGCTATTGTTCTGGCAATAAATAGTGACCTCAGAGCAAACTAAAGGCTCAGTAACAAATAATGACCAACATGCAGAGTATTTTTGGACATGTAAGACTTGAAACTTTCACAGCGAGCATTACTAATCAATGCGTTGCGGGTGATCAGCCGTGTCAAATTAATAAACGTCGAGCTTTTGGCCATTGCAAACTCCATGGCCTTCTTCATGGAGTTTGCAATGGCCGAAAGCTCGGCGGTTATTAATTTGACACGGCTGATCACCCGCGAAGCCTTGATTAGTATTTTTGGACATGACTGATTATTACACTGCCCAGCTGAAGTAGGGAAAAAAGCACAAGATTGAGAACGTCTTTGGGAATATTTCAAATTAATTTTATGCACTGACAATCAAAATCTTTACTTAGGGCTATCATTTTTATAACATATAAAACAAGTATTTCACATGCTTCAAACATACTTTTTTTTGTACTACTTAGAGTAAACTTTGTGTGCAAACAAGCAGTTGTTGCAAGAGAGGACAGCATTATTTTCATCATAATCAATATACATAACATATGTTTAAACACAACACATTTTTATACACTTCATCCTCATAATTATGCAGGATTCCCCTTTCTACTAAAATGTGCACTATTAACTTCATCTCCTTGATTAGAAGTGCATCCAAATATTTATTTTTCAAACCAGTTTTTAAAAGAAAGGTGTTTTCCTTCAACATATGGGAAGAAACATTTCTACTAGAATACAATTTTTTTTCAAGCATATATAGTTTTATAACATTTTCCTTAACATTATTTATTTTAAAGCACTTCAAATAAATAATCTGATGCTCAAAGAGATTTCATGCCTAATGAGAGTTATGATTAATTATTTGACCCAAATAGCAAAATGGTTTCCAAAACTAGAAGGTTTTATACCCAAAAGATTTCTCATAATTTCAGCAGTTATGCAGAAATTTAATAGTGAAAGTAAAATTGAAAAAGAAATGCATCTAAATGCAAATATCTAGAATTTTAGTACTATTAGTACTAAATAGAATAGTAAGTTTGACTTAAGTGCAGAATTACATAATTTATACTTATTTATGTATATATATGAACTATAAGAGTCATATGTTTGGAGGAATTTAGTAACAGTGACATCAAAATGAATCTCAGAAACTATTTGTAGTTGGTTTATTAATACTCGTCACTTACTTGTTTATATTTATGAGAGACTAGTTTCAAAGACATTCGCCACCATTTTCAATCTGAGTTGGAAAGAGATTGAAAATGAAGGCGAATGTCTTTGAAACTAGTCTCTCATAAATATAAACAAGTAAGTGACGAGTATTAATAAACCAACTACAAATAGTTTCTGAGATTATAAGAGTCATGTCGTTATGTTTTGTTCCTTGCTTTTTCTAGTTGGAACTGTAATATTTTACAGAAAATTTGGCTTTACGAAACATATTTCCATATTATCTGTGAAGTCTTAGGAATTTGTTTCAAATGGGATTAAGGTATAGGACCATTGAAGCATATACTAGGTATGTCCAGAAAGTAAGTTCTGTTTGGTAATTAAATTGTGTACAGATACAGAAAAAATATTTATTGCACAAAATTCCACAACTCTTAAACTACTTTTCCACATAACTGCCAAAATTTTGCAGTCATTTGCCATAGCGAGGCACAAGTTTTTGTATACCTTCTGCATAGAAGTTTGCCGCCTTTGTCTTCAACCAGTTGGAAACATTTTCTTTCAGCTCTTCGTCATTGTTGAAGTGTTGACCTCCAAGGAAAGATTTGAGATGCAAAAACAGATGAAAGTCGCTAGGAGCGAGGTCAGGGCTGTACAGGGGAGGGGGGGGGGTCAAACACGTCCCAGCCAAATCCCTGTAGGATGTTTTTCGTCGCATTTGCAGTGTGTGGTCATGCGTTGTCGTGAAGAAACACAACACCTTATGACAGTTGATAAATTTCAATTAGTTTCACTTTCCTAGCATTCAGAAAACGAATCACAGATCTGATTTCACAAGCGGCGAGATTTTCAATCAACACCGACATTGTAAACAAGCACAACAAAGCGTACGTGGCTGACAGCGATCTCACAATGGCGCACGTTTCTTCTCCCTGATACAGAGCATCTACAGCACATGTGCGGAACTGCGATCACAGCGCTGCAGCGGAGATAAATTGAAACAGAACTTACTTTCTGGATGCCCCTTGTAGTAATCCATTTTGTGGGATCTCTCCTTTGTCTCAAAGAACCAAGAGTCACTAGGAAAGTTGTACTGTCAGAGGCACACTAAAATCTTTATTTTACAGTACTGGAGATGTTGATCTTATGCTCTCAAATGGCAGCATATTCATTAAAAATGTTATTTCTTATATGAAGTTATCACCAAGTTCCTGTAGTACACTAGGGTTAGCTTTATCCTTGAAAGAAAGAAAAAATATATAAAAGTTGTAACTAATTTGGTCAATATTTATAATTCTATGGAAATTAATTATTCTTTCACACTGGCCGTGTGTAGGCTAAATTGTGGAAACGTAGAGTCAGACTGAAAAATTCAATGTCATAGCCGGGATTTGAACAACGGATCTTCTGGTTTCCGTCCAGCCGCACAACCATTGTGCTACTATGGCCAACGTGCCGATATGACATTAAATTCTCCAGTGTGAAAGAATAATTAATAATTAATTTCCATTAATTAACCTAATAGTGGTTAACTATAAAGCCCGGGCCTTAAAGTACTTACATGTAGTAAGTCGCCATTAAGGTAGTTGTCTCATGTGTTTATGAGAACTCCTAAGTGGTTTACCGGGAAAATATGAGTCAGTTGGAGAATTTAATGTCATATCGGCACGTTGGCCATAGTAGCACAATGGTAGTGCGGCTGGACGGAAATCAGAAGATCCGTGGTTCAAATCCCGGCTATGGCATTGAATTTTTCAGTCTGACTCTACGTTTCCACATTTATAATTCTATTATGAAGCATCTCACTTCATTTAACAATTTGGTAGCATATGTACTGTTGCACAAACAAATAATAAGTTTTTTTTTAATCAAGCAGTTTAAAAATGACCCTACAATGAGTTTTTTTATATTTTTACAAGATATGCTGCCAGTTTGAGGGTATGTCAATATTTTCAACAGTAAGGATTTTGTTGTGCCTCTAATGGCACAATTTTTCCAGTGACTCTCGGTTCACTTGTGCAGTGTAGTGTGTCTATGGAACCTGTTACCATATGTTTTAATGGCTCTATATGTAACCGATATGTAAAAGGCATTCCTTGGAAGCAACATTTAAACAGAAAATCAAAACTCTGTTTCTGGAACATTGTTATTTCTCAGTCAAATTCATTGTGTTTTAATTATTAGAGTATGTTACTTTTTATTTTCTTTGTTAAGTTTTTTCTTTTATATTTATATCCGTTTATTGTAAGAACATAACATCTCCTATACTTAAAGTAAAATAGTTGAAATAAACTGAATAAAATAGAGGTGTGCATGGTCTCAGGCATAAAATAAAAGAGAAATTAATCATTTGTCACGTTCTACATTTATATTTTATATTTTGTCATGTAAACATCTTAAATATGTGGTATTTTATTCAAAATCATTTTGCATGTTCAAGAAAATAATAATGAAAACCCTTCATTATAAAGGGAAAATTAAGATAAAAAATGTCATTATTTTACAAGAAATACTCGGAGTTGCATAATTACCACGGCATGCATGCACTCATTGTAGTAATAATAAATAAATGTTGATTTAGGGAGTTATGGATAATGTTACAACAGCATGGTAGCTGCCCTCCATCCACCCACAACCAGGACATCCTTGACAAAATATATAATAGGGCCAGAATGTGGTCAATAAAACTGTACTGTCAACATGCTGCTTACAACATGTGAATTCCAGGACTTCTGCTGCTTTCTATTTCCTCAAAGTGGCTCTTTAATTAGTTCCAAGGCTTTAAGAGAAGCAGAGGAAAATAGTCTCCATGCTGTTACTGGAAATCGAACCAGTCTCTTTGCACTGCAGGCAGAAGTGGCTTTTAGGCTGATAATAATGAATAATTGTAACATAATTTTACTTTAAAGTAAATTAGGCAATGTGGCCTGGGCCAACTGGTATGGCATAACCTGTGTTCAGGCTCCATTCAGAATTTCAGTCCATGCAAACCTCTATTATAAAGCACTGTCACCATCTGTAACAACTTTTTGGAGTATTGACAATGAAAGTATTTGAAAACTCCAAACATTTAGTTAGCTGAAACTGCTGAAGCAATGTATTAGGAGGGAGAAGATAAGATATAGCTGGTATCATTTGTGCTAGGAAAGCCAGTACACATTTTGAGCTGTAACTTGCAGGACATATTAGTCAGGACATCTCTTATGGTTGTGAAAGTTAAAGTGAAAGGAATTTGTCATAAGAGCAAGTCTACTAGATATATTCCCCATTGCTTCCTCTGCCTCTGTTTCTGGCTGCTCAAATATACTATCAAGTTTCTTGAATTGCACAGTAAATCATGTTGGGAACTTGCACACAAAATCTAATGATTCTTTATGTAATTTATTTTAAGAATCAAGTTAAGTGTGGATAAAAACCATTAGCTTATACTTACTGCATTTGAAATAATTATTTTCTATTTACTTTTGCTGTGAAAATTAATAGCTTTGTGAGAAAATTCATTTTCACAAATAAACAAAAAATGCTTTAGAGAAGTGGGGTCTAATGAAACAGGCTGTGGGCTCAAGAATGGTTTCAGAGTAGAATTTGTAATTTCTTTGAAAACTAAAATATTTATGCAGTGATTTCTTTAAATGAAAATCCTAATCAGTGATCTTCAGTCGCTGCCAAAAGCAAAACCAAAAAAGAGAGCAAAAATATTAATTACAGTAGCATTATTTTTTTCTGCTTTGATATTGCTAGTGAGTTTGTTTACCATGATTCTAATTGGAACCATTCTTGCTGGCCTGCATTGCAGGGGCAGGCACGGACTCGGGTGGTGGCGGTGGTATGTCTGGGCCATGTAGGAGTTTCGAGTGTCCGCTGTGTGATGCTGTGGTTATCGAGCTACCCGCCATGCGGGCCCATCTTGAGGAGCATTATCCCCGTGACTCTCCCACGTGTCCCGTCGCTTCATGTGCCAAGGCATTCTCCCATCCCAACTCGGTTCGTAACCATATGCGCATGAAGCATTCACAGCAATGGGATAAGATGAAAACGCTCAAATGGTCTTACATGTAGGAGTGAAGTTGAATAGCTTCTGATGAAAATCGTATTTGACATTGTTATAAACTGAAAAGGCATTATAATTTGGATATTCAGTATATCTTAAAACATCAAATAGTGGCTTAGATACTTTGCATTACAAAAGAAGAGCAAAATATGCTGTAAGTGATGACTAGATAATACAGTTTTATTTCATAGCAAGAACGAATATAAGAGTGTACTAGAAAATAGAAAGTGTTTTTAATATGGACAAAAGAGGAGAATATTTTTGTTATAGTTATTCATATTAGTTAAGAAACAAATGTCAGCCTGTTAAATGAATAAAGAAAGTTTGTTCAAGAAATGAACTTTGTAGAGTTCCTTTCTTTATAACAGTAAAAAAGAGCAAAAGCTCTTTTATTCCTATGTAATTGTGATTGTTTTTTGGAGTGGATTTTTGAATTGAATATGAAAACACCTGAAGACTTTGAAATAGACCATATCTGTAGATGACTGATGTGACATTATGGCCTGATGGAATGTTTATGCAATTTGTGTTAACCTAAGATTTTTTAAGAATTTTTAAATTCTTTATTTACGGTTGAATGATTGTATGGGTATGTTAATGTATGCATGTTTTAACAAGCTGACATAAACTGAAGTGCTGTTTAGCTGATACGTTTCTATGCTGTACTTTTATGCAAATTTTGAAGTTGTGAAACAATCTTAGAAGTATTTGTTGGAGTATTGAAGTAGCCACACTTATTTCCACTTACATTTACTTTCAAATGATTCAGTACAAATGAAGCATTTTCGAGGACATTTGTCCACATTATTAGCTGCTGGGGACTGAAGCTGTCTCTTCTTGTTACCCCTTCCTGCTGGGATGGATTGTGCTGCTATCTGGTGTTGGGGCTTAAGTTTTAATATTTTGTTTAATGGTGGAATTTTAGAATTTATAATAACTTCTGTTTTTAATTATGTATATTTTTTTTACCAGATGTTCGATTCCAAAAATTTTCTGTTCCAAAAATTATGTGCTGCAGTGGATTTATCTATTTGTTTTAGTTCACCTGTGTTCTAATATTTAAAAGTGAAGGTGAGGCAAATAAAGTGCCTACTTCAATACTCCAACAAATGAACAATACTTCACTGTTAATAGTGCTTCTGTTTTTAATATTTAATCTAGAGCTAGTCAATTTTTTACTTTTAGTAGTTCTGAATTGGGATGTATTTAAACATGATTCTGTGAACCCATTATAGAATAAGAGGTCAGTAACATGAATTTTGAATAAAATTCTCTTAAAACTTTGCTACTATTAACCATCAAGAAGAGTGAAAACAACTCTACATTGTCTAGAATCTATTTTGTGATAATCAGATTCACTAAACCTCTTTTTATACGTCTTATTATATGAGTGAAAGAGCATATTGTGATTGCATGTGCCATTTGTTTTGTCACTCAATATGAAAGGTAAAATTATAATACTGTGTGTAATTAAGGAGGTGACATTCGAAGCACAAGTTCACTAGTTAAACATTTATCACTATGGTTTTAGGAATCCTCTTCATCTAAAATTATTTTCAACTAGATTTTAACCGTCACATTACTGTATAAGAAAACCCATTTTATTCAAAAGTGGACAAAATCATTAAGATTTTAGTTTTATTCTATACTTTGATTCCTATTACATCTGCTTTCTGTACTGAATAGTCAATTATAAAGTACAGATTATATATTCCACCCAAAAATTTGATACTGAGAAACAAATATTTTCTTCTTAATACAAATTAAATTTACAGCAAGTTTTGTAGCAATCTTTATGCAGCATGACATGCTCAGTTCCCTTTCACATTGTTTCTTTGCATACTCTGAAAATTATTGTTCTTGTATAATTCTGCATCTGGCTACATCTAATGTTTATATTAATTGATTATTTATCCTTGATATTTAACTCTAGGTGTCTGTCACTCTGGGTAGCTCAGTTGATTAAGCACTGGCCTACTGGTACTAAAGTCGCATGTTCAAATCCTGCCCAGATCAATGATTTTTAAGTGTGCTTAAAAGCGACAGCATGATCAGATATACCAGCATGTAAAAGAGCTTCCATGCAACCAATTTCTAGCACAGCAGTAGTGCTGATTGATTTTGGCAGTTAATGGTGTCGTTAACAAAATACTGGATTGTTCTTTCCCCTCCCCCCTTTTCCTTTCCCAGCTTAACTTAAAAGAAAAATTTATTAAATACCAAGAATGTGACACAAAATTTTAAAGATTTTTAAGAAAATCCCCCCTCTCTTCTCAGGCCCTTAACATGGTAAAAGTTTTGAATTTCTGAAAATGGCTCTAATGATTTTAATTAAGATACCATATTTTGAATATATTTTCATTAAAAGTGAAATGTATGTTGTGAGTTTTGTAAGAATAGCCTCTAAAGTCCTCTTCATTATGAATGACTTTTAGATTAAACCGTACAGAAAAACGTAAATCTTAATAAACCAAACATTTTTTTTTTTTTTTTTTTTTTTTTTTTTTTTAATCTCTTGACTATGTAAAGAATGAATTTGCCTCACGTGTGACCAACCCTTAAACAAATTTACAATCGCTTAAAACCTTTCCTGTTGTATTAATAGTTTGTTCAGAATGGCTCTTCTCTCTGGTGTAGAGGTAGCATGTCTGCCTCCATTCAAGATGTTCTAAGTTAGAATCTTGGTTAGGCCCTTTTGGGGGGTTTCTCATATCCTCTAAGCTCTATGGACCACAGGCTCATTTGAGCTCATTTCATTCATTATCGGATATGACCTAAGTTGTGAAATGTCACACATCAACTTTTTAGTTTTAATTTTATGCGTATATTCTGCCTATTGGAGTTTGTTATGTGAATACATGTCACTTTGCAATGCCATAAAGTTAAACCTCCATTTTCACAAATCTCTTTCTGCTTTACTATGTTTCATATCCAATTTACCAAAACTAGGACTGTTTTCATCCAATTTTTCAAGTTTTTGGACCCCATAATTCTCAAATCTTATGTAATTTCTCTGAAAACTTTTTAATACGTACCTATGGGATGAATATATAAATGAAAGTATTCTGCACTTCACTGTGTTTATTTATTCCAATGTCTCAAGTTCAAACTTGGCCCAAACTGATAAATTTTAAAAGTGACATTCTCATGTCAATAGGTTTACTGGCATATAAATGAACTGCAAGATTATATTTTGGGACACCAATTGTGCTGATATGATCCTGGCAATTGACAGCATTGTTAACAATGTTTATACATCACATTTCACAATTTTAAGTATAATAAAAAGTGTATAGCTGACTATTTTAAAAACTGGCTATGTTTATATTTTTTATATTTTGACACTTTTTGTGTTTAATTATTGCATAGGGTTTTATGTCATGTGCAGTTTGTGAACTACTTGTATGTGAACATGTATGTAAAGGTTCAAAGAGATCTAAATTGAAATGCATCACAAGCATTTTGAATGGTAAAAGATATTTTGAGAAAAGGCAAATTTTACATGGAGATAAACTATTAAGAAGATAGTACATGATTAATTAACATTTCATTATTAAGGTCCTCAAAAATAGCCATCTATGAAAAATAATTTTATTCTCATATGAAGAGAATTGGTCATAAAGATATTTGAAGTGAGTTTAATTTATCAGCTGTTATCTGTAGTGCTCTAAAGTGATCAGTAAATGTTAACAAAGATGCTTGATTAAAATTCAAATTGCAAGAGGTGAAAATGCTTGACAGTACCATTATTGGAAGCTTGTGTTAGAATAACTCACTTGTGACTTAGTGACACCACATTGTACCGTGTGTAGGTGAGCGCATGCATTTTGCAGAGATAAGGAAGATGTTCATCAAAAACGTGAAGTTGGTAGACCTCAATCACCAAGTGATGATGTACTTGGGAGAGCACTGCTAGAAGAATGCTGCTATTGAACTTGTATTGAACTGAAAGGAATTGCTACTATGATTTTTCATTTGATCCTTGAATTTCTTAAGAAGATATTAAAGATGAAAATCAGTGAGTTGCACACAATCTTGAAGAGGAAAACATTTGGTAGAGAATGGTTACCAACGAAAAAATATCAGCAAGAACAAGATCTAATCCTTGTTTCACATAAGCTTGCCCCGTATCTCTTAATGGTCACGTGACCTTATACCTCTCATTGGCTGCTATAGTAGTATAGACTGTTGTGCAGTAAAAATTAGTTTATTTAACATGGTGATGTATCTTTATATGTAGGAAGAGAATTGTCAAATTTATATTTTCATAACTATTTGAATTAAGTATATTACGCAACAGAGTTGATTTATCTGAAATGCATGTTAATTCTTAAACGAAGTAAAGAGGAGGTTCCTTTGCTCTCAAGCACATGGCACGATAGCACGTGATTTAGCGGTAGTGATGATATATTTGTTTATATGACTTTTATCACTGACCTTGTTTTGAACTGGATTAGTCATATATCGCCATTCGACGGTGTGTTGTGCCCAGTGCATGTACTTATTATATGTATAATGGCAGAGTCTACCGCCAGTTTTTCAGAGTCTACCGCTAGTTTTTCGCTGAAGTATTGCAAGGATAATTCTTTATAAACAGGCGAAAAAAGAATTGTGCATGTGTTTAATGCATTCATAGAGAAGAATCCGTCTTTGTCAGTGAGAGAAGTCGAACAGCTGTGCTCTGAAGTTACAGATGTGAGTGTTAGATCCGTAGGAACATCGCGATGTGAAATTGAGAAAACAGGAAAACTTGCCACTCCAAGCAAACGCAGGAATAAACAAAAGTGCGTGCTCAGAGAAAATACGTGAAAAGTGTTGTGCGTCGTCATGTGCATAGTTGTTTTGTTTAGAAACGAACTCCCTAACATAGGTAGCCTTAAAGTACTTACAGCATAGTAAGTCACCATTAAGGTAGTTGTCTCGTGTGTTTATGAGAACTCCTAGTGGTTTACCGGGAGAAACACTGGTCAGTTGGAGAATTTAATGTCATGTTGGCACATTGGCCATAGTAGCTCAAATGGTCAGAGCGGCTGGACGGAAACCAGAAGATCCATGGTTCAAATCTGGGCTATGGCATTGAATTTTTCAGTCTGGCTCTACCGTTTCATAAGTAACACTTCGTCTGCTGTAAATGAGGTTGCAGATTTACCAAACTTCAGCAGATTGCTTATACAGCTGGGATTTGTGAATGAAAAAAGAGGCAAGAAAAATGTGCTAAAAGACAGAGGCAATATTGCTGTGTGGCGAAGACGTTATTTAAGGACAACCAGACTGTACCGAGATACAAATCGCAAAATATACACGAAGCACACACGAAAAGTAAGGTATGACGTGACACGACTTTTAAGACTGAAAGACAAGCATTTTTGAAAGGTATGTGTGCTGGTTTAAAAAATCCCAGTGGAAAAGGCCAAAGGCCTTTCATTATAAACTTGTTTCAGTTTCATTGCTCAGTCATTCAACTTAAGTTTCAACTTATCCAGTTCATTATAAACTTGTATTTTTGCATGCCTCCATATCCTTATTTGTATGATTTTATTTATCTTTCCGGCAATTATTATTACGTTTACTGCAGGTTTAAATGTGATGAGAAGGCACCGCCTATGGCCTATGGTGCGAAAGCATTAGTCAATTAAGGTGAGGGGGAAGGTAGTTAAACGTGGAGTGATACATTTCAGCGGGGCAAGGTTATATGAAACAGAGATTAATTAAAATCATGTTCATAGTTGCATATTATGAACGGTGCATATTACAATTCACTATTTAGGATCACCTGTGTGTTAATGTCCAAATCTCCTGAATTCTCATGCTGCTATGCTAAATGTTGATGCTCAGTCTCACATAGCAGCTCCTGTAGTTAATGTATTTTTCGGAAGGCTCTGGAAAATTCCCATATTGCATACTCTCCAGATGAGTTCATGTTATTTTTACCTTTTCAAGAATATGAAATTATCACTTAGGGGAGTTTGCTTTAGAATCATACAGTCAATTATTGCAGCAGTAGATATTTTAAAATTAGTGCAGCACGATGCTGTGAATGGCATGTGTCGTGTCCTGAAGTGTGGGGGCAGGTTATACATGTTGGGGGAGAGTACTTCGAAGCATAGCAACAGTGTGATTGTCCCAAAAAAAGAATTTTTCTGATGCTAATTCAAATGTTGCCACTTTTTATTTATTGAATCTCTCACACACATACACACATTTGTATAATGTAAATGTAATAAAGGCAAAGTCTGCACTTAAACTATATTATGTTCTCAGAAAAAGTGTGCAAATTCCTATTTAAAATTTGCTTTTCATAACCGTAAGAAAAATTAAATGTGACATTGGAATTGTACTGTATTTTTTAACATTTATTATTAGTCTTTTACTTATTTCTTTATATTCAGTCTAGTCTTACAGAGCTTTATCTCATAAATTCGTAAAAATGTGGAGCCTAATATTAGGTTTTTCCTTATATATATGTTATAAATTACTTGGACACTATCACAATTTAGATAAACAATTTAGTTGCAGCCAGAACAAAGAACATATCTGTTAATTGTTTGTTTATTTTAGGCTTTCCTTATGCCTGAAAAATCTAATTTATGTTCTTGAACACCACCTCCTTAATTGCTTGTAAAATTAATGTATTAAGCAGTATCAGCATGTTTAAAAACTTAATCAATTCTTGCATCCCTGTTCAGATCTGCTATTTATATTGCTTCTAAATTAATGACAAAAGTCTAAAGTTACAAGATTAAGCTCTGTGTTGTTATGACACAATAAAATTGCTGATATATATTTTTTCTCTCTTTGGATTGAATATACAGTTCTGTATTACATAATGTGCAAAACATTTTATATCTCTCTGCTTGCTAATTTGTCTGTACTTGACAGCTAACCTTTGTGAGAACAAAGATTTCACCATTTAATGTAAAAACAGGCAAAATATAATATTGCATATATGCTTTGGAACATTATTTCTGTTTTTTTTTTTTTTTATTCCCACTCATTACCCCTTTTCTGATTGAGTGGAATATTTGGGTGTATGACTTTTGAAGAGAAAGTTTTTCAAAACCAAAATGTAGCTGGTAAACATACCCCTTCAAAAATTTGTGTGTGTTTATTCGTGCCATGCAGTTTGAAAGGGTTAATTGTTACAGCTGAAGCATAGATGGAGAATTGAGTATGTTATTATGACACACAAAACTTCAAGAATAGAGGAGACCAAAATTGAAAATGATGACATTTTGTTGCATAGAAAGGGCAAAGATATAGTTGACAAAAGTATCTGGACACCCTCTTCAATATTAAGCACTTTCAAACCTGCCTAAATGGCGAACTTCACTTACAAGGGAACTACCACTATGCTCATACCTGTATTTGCTTGAGAGTTTGATGGCATCATCTCTGCTCTGTGTGAGGCCTGTGCACCAAAAATCTGCTGCAGAGTAGAAACGCAATGCCCAAAACTGAAGCCTGAAAGGTGCCATGTACGACCACTTGCAGGTAGCTGCGGGATTTTGGATACGAGAGCCTAGTGGTCTACTGGGGAATATATGAGTCAAATGGAGAATTTAATGTCAGGACGGCATGTTGGCCATGGTAGCTCAAAGGTTAAGAGCGACTGGACGGAAACCAGGAGATCTGTGGTTCAAATCCCGGCCATGGCATTGAATTTTTCATGTTGACTCTATCTATTAAGAACCTTAGCCTATATACGGCTAGTGTGGAGAAATGATTAATTTCCATCAATTAACTAAAATAATAACAGTTAAATGATGAAGCCTGGGACTTAAGTACTTGCGATAGTAAGTCACCACAAACAGTGTATCTCGGATACAGAGCCCCTAGTGGTTTACTGGGGATATATGAGTCAAATGGAGAATTTAATGTCAGGACGGCATGTTGGCCATGGTAGCTCAAAGGTTAAGAGCGACTGGACGGAAACCAGGAGATCCGTGGCTCGAATCCCGGCCATGGCAATGAATTTTTCATGTTGGCTCTATCTATAAAGATCATAAGTTAAAGATTGCTTTAAGATTAAAAGAAAGTGGAGAAGTGTTTCTTGAAAATGAGAAAGAAATTTCAGCAAGGAAACTTGCTGACAATGTTATTTGTTAAAAATTAAATGAAAATGAAGTAGAAGTCCATAGTATTTGATAATATAGTCCATAATATTTCATTTATGAATGTTTAAAGTGTTAGCATATTAAACTTCCAATCAGTAGCGGGCTAATAAAAAAGCACAACACACTGCAAAATAATTAAATATACAATATTCTGTTGTTATAGATGCTGAGTAAAATGTAGGTACATACGTATTTTGATTTCATTTATTTTACAGCACGTAAATTAAATAAGGTGTTAATCATTCAGTGTGTATATATAGATAGGTCATTCTGTATCTATTCCATGTGATGAATCATATCTCTTTCCAGATAGCAAAAATTTCATAACCTTAATTCAGCGGCTACTTGTACAAAACATAATTTTTTTGGAAGACAGACTGGTGATATTTTAGGCAGTTAAAGCCATTCTCCAATTAATAAGATGTTGATTCATCCTTAACATTAAGACAGTTTCCTCTCACAGTATAATTTAAGTCAAGTAGCAAGTTTTCTTGGATTAAGACAGCCAAATTCTTCATGGAGTGCCAAAATGAGAGGATATTTTGATGTGAGTTAGGTACACAAGTTGGTATTCAAAACATTCCAGAGACATTCAGTGTGATTAAAATCCAGACTCTGCCAGGCCAATCTATTATTGGGATATTGTTGATGTCAAACTATTCACATGCCATGCAGTATAGAGTGCTCAGTCATGTTGAGGGACACAAACTTATCCCATATTCTCAAATCGGTCTTCAACAGTAGGCAGCATGAAAGTGTCAGCGTAAAATTGTAACATAACATTGACACATAAAACAAGGTGGCCAGTCCTTGGTGTAAAGCATGACTACAAAATTTCATAATTAGGGACTACACAGAATTTTAAATTGTGACCAGGCCTTTGCCACATCTGTACTCTCCCATCGCAGATCACCACATCCACTCTACCTTCAGTTCGCCACATTGCATACTGTGTTTCAAAGACTCTACTCAGTTTCAGTATTCCTTACAGCAGTCGGGAGCGACTGGACAGAAACCAGGAGATCCGTGGATCAAATCCCGGCCATGGCATTGAATTTTTCATGTTGACTCTATCAAAAACCTTAGCCTGTATATGGCTAGTGTGAAGAAATGATTAATTTCCATCAATTAACTAAAATAATAAAAGTTAAATGATGAAGCCTGGGACTCAAGTACTTACGATAGTAAGTCGCTACAAACAGTGTATCTCGAAAGCAAGAGCCCCTAGTAGTCTACCTGGGAAATATATGAGTCAAATGGAGAATTTAATGTCATGACAGCAAGTTGGCCATGGTAGCTCAATGGGTTAGAGCGACTGGATGGAAACCAGGAGATCCGTTGTTCAAATCCTGGTCATGGTATTGAATTTTTCATGTTGACTCTATTTATCAAAAGCCTTAGTCTGTATATGGCTAGTGTGAAGAAATGATTAATTTCCATCAATTAACTAAAGTAGTCAAGGCATTGTTTGCATTGAACTATGAGATGTTGGGTTATGGGCAACTGCTTGGCTACGAAAACAAAAATTTGCAACCTCATTCAGTCTTGGTGCTTTGAGTATGGCCAATGAAATTTGGAATTCCTTTGTGATGGTGCTATGAATTATGTTTACGCTATATGATATTCAATGTTCAAGCATTCGCTAAGGGTCACCATGGGAGGTCAGCCAATTCAATGCTAGGCTCCTATGATAAGAAGTTCAAAAGAGTAATACACAAATTTATGAAAAAAAAGGAAGAAAGAAAGAAAAAAGTATACATTTTGTTAAACCTGCTTTCGTAAAGATTGTATGTAAATTACATTGCTGTTGTGTTCTTTCCATTATAACTTAAAATATGTGTTTGTTAAAGATTTCATTATGGGGGAATGTTAAAACATGGTTCTACTGTAATACGTTGTAGTTGAACAATTTCTTATGTAAGCTGGACACATCTCTCTATATTGATTTAGCATTTATTTGTAATGAACTCTGTTATATATTCAGAGGAAATACAACAAACTTTTCTTAAATTAGAGTTATTAAAAGTGTTTGGCTTAAATATTGCATATGTGCTGTATAATTTTAATTGTAATTGTTTTGTTGTGTCTTCTATTTTCTCAGGTGCTAAATTATGATCAACTAGGTGTATTTTGTTTTATTCCTTACATACGTTTTCTGTGGAATAGTAACTTATTTTCTGCTCCATGACATTCTTAATGAAATGTTCCACGTTTCTTTCTAATGTGGACGCCAGCAATTTTTTCCTAAGTCCTCTGCAGTTTTTATACAACTATGATATTTAATATGATTTCTTTAGTTTTTAGTGCAATTTCGTGCTGAAGGGCATTCTTTTAATGTTGCTGAAGTCATAACTTAATTGTTTATTTATTTACTCTCTGCATATGTAGCTATATTGAAGAAATCAATGCAGCCAAACTATCCTTGTTTCTCCACTAAACGCAATGCTGCCAATAGTCTCATTTCTCCCTCAATTACACAACATCCATGTCCTCAGCAGATCCTGATCGAATAATAATTGAAGGCAGGCCTCCTCATTATTAAAATACAAGGACAAGTCCATTTTACTTATTTGTCAAGCCATTTCCCAATTTTCAACAATGCCCTGAATGAATCTGAAATATCCAAAGAATGCACAGAAAGAACAGCCTTCATTTCCAACAGTACAATACTTCTGCTGTACAGCAAGCCTACTTTTGTAAAGCAATAAAACCTGGGAGGAAACATGGTCAGTATTTTCCAATACTGCCCTGCTGCTAATTGCATCCACATGTCTCTGCATCAGTGTTAGACAGATGTCTGGGGCATTTTTGCAGAGGTTGACTACAAATATTACACTTCTTTCTCTTGTTGGCTGTAATGCAAGAACCTGCCACTTGTCTGCTTGTGCATTTGTATACCAGCACTTTGGGACTTAGAAAATATTCTCGCATCACACAAGAGAAAGTTTCTCCAAAAGTTCTTTTATTAATTTAGAAATTGTAAACTGTCTTATAGCCTATATCTAATGGGAAGAACAGCATTTTTCAATGGTGAAAGAAATGTGAAAATCGATTCAGTATTTGCATAATACACTATATAGACACAAGATGCAATTTTCTAACTTTATAAGAATAGTATAGATGGACTAAGAAGGCTTTGTATAAAATTATTTTAAGTAACTTTATGAAAGTTTGATTATGAATATTTAAAACTGTTCCTTTTAACCCAGAAATGGTGATCTTAAAATATGTTTTTTTGAGTGAAAATCATTTTAAAAAATGATCTGTATTCTTTTATTTTATTTTCATCTGTTTTACATCTGCAAAGGAATAAAAAGGTGAACATACATGACAGTTAAATGAAACCGAACAAAATCTAAACTTGTAATAGACTATTAATTTATAGATGAGTCGTATTTTTTACACACAGCTTCACTTACGTACCTATTTTGAGGACATGTTTCGCAAACCATCGTTTGCATCTTCGGCTCTTATGCGACTAAAGCTTGATCCAGTGGCATGGGTAATTCTGCAGTTGCTGCTGCCATCTGTTGATTTAGTGATGAACTTAAATGTGGGATTCTCTTCTGGCGGGATTTCAAAGTTAATTAGTTGGTTTTTATGTTTTTCTATGTATATTCTCTCCCATATGATGAGTTCACTATGTTTTTGTACGTATTTTAGTAATTCGGTGCTATCTTCAATTTCATGATTTTCAGACCAGAAATGAGCTGCTATTGCGGACTTATCAATATTTTTGTATCTTAAGTGCCTGAAGTGTTCTTTCTTTCCAGTCCTATGTTTCTTTTTGTCCTCCCTATGTACATTTTTTCACAGTCTTTACACTCAATTGCTATTGCGGACGTATCAATATTTTTGTATCTTAAGTGCCTGAAGTGTTCTTTCTTTCTAGTGCCTATGTTTCTTTTTGTCCTCCCTATGTACATTTTTTCACAGTCTACACTTAATTAGAAAGAAAGAACATTTCAGGCCTTAAGATACAAAAATATTGATAAGTCCGCAATAGCAGCTTATTTCTGGTCTGAAAATCATGAAATTGAAGATAGCACCGAATTACTAAAATACGTACAAAAACATAGTGAACTCGTCATATGGGAGAGAATATACATAGAAAAACATAAAAACCAACTAATGAACTTTGAAATCCTGCCAGAAGAGAATCCCACATTTAAGTTCATCACTAAATCAACAGATGGCAGCAGCAACTGCAGAATTACCCATGCCACTGGATCAAGCTTTAGTCACATAAGAGCCAAAGATGCAAATGATGGTTTGCGAAACATGTCCTCAAAATAGGTATGTAAGTGAAGCCGATGTGTAAAAAATAAAACTCATCTATAAATTAATAATTATTTCGCTTCGTGTTCCAATACAGTTAAATCTCGATATGTTGTAATAGACTACTTAGCATTATTGTGAGTCAATTTATAAATACTACATCATTTAATAAGTAATGGAATAATAAACAGCACATTAGTGTTATTAAATTATTTAATATTACTCATTCAAGAAAGCAGAATTGTAGTAGACTGCTGGAAAGTAGAAACCTCCTGGGAGAAAACTGATGTTATCTTAGCATAGCTTCCAAGTCAATCTGAGACTGAAGGCAATGAAAAGCCAAAAATTTCTTCACAAAGATGAATTTGTGAAAAAAATAGGTTAATGTACTAGTATGAAGTCTGGGATGCAAGTGTTTATAGCCATGTTAGTCTCCATTAGGGTATATTATCTCATATGAATTTGAGATCTTGTGGTTTACCAGGAAATAAATGTAAGCAAATGGAGAATTTAATGTCATGCCAGCTGCTCCATGGTAGCTCAGTTGGTAAGAACAAACCAGAGTCCAAAATATATATGGTTCAAATCCCACCTATAGCAATGAATTTTCAGCCTGATTGTTATCTGTCCAACCTTGTCCTGCACACAGCTAAGATAAAATAATTTCCAATGACTTGTGTACTTCAAGTTCTTAAATTTTGTAGAGAATTTAGCTGGGAGTAAAATATACGTTTTGGAGCTAGAGTAGTGGGAGAAGAATCTGCATTTGCTTCCTTCTAATATCTAACTTAATCTGGTTTGGTAAACCAGACTGTATACTTCTCAATCAACCAGTCACTCATTAGGCGCCTAAGGACTTGTAGAGCAGAATTTACATCATAGTAGACTTAATGGGAATAGATAACAGTATTTGCATTTGAATCCAGACTCACTTTCAATACAAATGCTAAGTTATAAGGCCTCCCAACTCTTATATGCATATTTTTTGCAATTAACACTTGAATTGTGCAACAAAACTAGAAAAAGAAGAATCTTGAGACTAACACATTGGAAGTTCAAGCATGAAAAAGCAATGAAAAGGTATACATATCAAACAAATAATAACTCACTTCTTCAAAATTAAACGGATGTACTTGGCTGTCAGTAAATAGTAAGGGACAAGCAAATCAGCATTGATTTACAAGATTCAATTTTCAAGTGCCTGTAAGAGCTTGTTAATCAAATAAGTATATTTTTTAATCTTGGTTTGCATATTATTTGTTTTCTTAATTGTCATACAAAGATGGCTCAAACAACTGGATAATCTTCCAACCTTTTACAGCCTGTACAACATTTCAAGAACTTTGAAGATTATTTGTTGCAGGCAAGGTGGAAAGGGCAGGGAAGCTGAAATTAGAAATGCAAAATCTCTGGTATTTCACTGCCTTTTTGTAAGTTTTGTGAATGTTTGAACCATTATCATCGTGAATATCACAGGAATTTTGTGAAATTAAAGTTCTATGAGGTAAAGCACAATTCATCATAAAATGGAATCTTCTAAGTCCCTGTGATGCAACAGTTAGTAAACACAGCTTCATATTGTGACTGCATGGGTTACCTAGATTTGGAAATCTGGCTTGCAGAAATATAAAACAAATTTTGCTGCAGTAAAAAGACTTGAAATTGACAATCAGGTGTCTTCAAGGCCAAATTGGTGCTCCGCCGCATGAAAAAAATGAAAGAAATCATTGTGGTACACTTTAATCATCGACTGTCGCAAAAACCAACACACAACTTCTAACACCTTGCGGGGTATTTATAACCCCAGCCATTGTTTCTAGTATGTCACAGAACTTCGGAGAAATTTCTCGACAACAACAATGGACCAAATGCTCTGGAATCTCTCTCTGTCTCGTTCTCTCCTGCCCACATGCTTGGCTTCAGCTTGTGGCAGCATAACAATGCCACACAGTGAGAATATTATTGCTGTGAAAACAAGTATAACCAATAAAAATGCTAAGTTAGCCACAACAAGCATTAGAACAGTGTTGCTCTTTGCTATAATATGACTTGTAGTATGGACATTTTGTCAAAAGTGTACTAGAAGCATTGGAATTCTATTAGAATTTTAAGCCTTCAAGGCATATAGACTCCTTGAAATATTTCAGCAGCACAAGAAAAATATATTTTAGTAATTATAATAAGAACAACATATTTTGTACTTATTAATTTTTAGATGAGTCGTATTTATTACACATCTGCTTCACTTTCGTACCTATTTTGAGGACATGTTTCGCAAATCATCGTTTGCATCTTCGGCTCTTATGCTTATGATTTGCGAAACATGTCCTCAAAATAGATACGAAAGTGAAGCAGATGTGTAATAAATACGACTCATCTAAAAATTAATAATTATTTCGCTTCACTGTGGTGTTCCAATACAGTTAAATCTCGATATATTTTGTACTGCCCATCTGATGTTACAAACATTTTGTAGTTCTTAAATGCTAAAAAATTATTGCTTCTGTCCTCTGTTAATGATTCATTTCAGATATTTTAGACTTTTTCTCTGTATTGTTATATAGGTTTTGTCTGAAATGTGATTTATCAGTTATTTTCCTATTCATTCTTAAGCATGCAGTAATTTTCCAATTCTCTTGTTTCCCTGCATTCAAATCATGTCCATCTTTTACCCTACATAGAGGCATTCACTCTGTAAATGGCCATTTTGTTGACTTCTTTAGCCACCAAGCTTCAACCATATCATACTGTTCTTTATTAATGTTGTCTATATACCTCTCTTCTCAGGAAAAGACACTTGGGGAAGGAAAAAATACATAAATATTGATAAAGACAAGTGAGAAGATATTGCTTGAGTAAGAACAGGAATATAAAAGGCCTAAGCAAGGATATTCCTCAAGAGCAGTGTCTTATTCAGGATGTCCAGGCTAGAGGTATACAAAAACAAATGTTTATATCAAGAGAACTACACATATTATATTGCTGGTTAAATGCTCAATAGGTAGAAATCACAAAAAGATTTGATTGTCACCATTTCATGGACAGCATTGAGTTGTGTGACACACACGCACATCTTTAATGTGAAGCCGTAGGTGCACATCCAACAGTCAACATGTTAGGGGACTTAAAATCAGTAACATGTATCGAGATTTAACTGTATTGGAACACCACAGTGAAGCGAAATAATTATAAATTTTTAGATGAGTTGTATTTACTTCACATCTGCTTCACTTTCGTACCTATTTTGAGGACATGTTTCACAAATCATCATTTGCATCTTCGGCTCTTATGCGACTCTATAAGAGCATAAGAGCCAAAGATGCAAACGATGATTTGCGAAACATGTCCTCAAAATAGGTACGAAAGTGAAGCAGATGTGAAATAAATACGACTCATCTAAAAATTAATAATCAGTAACATGTGTTCAGCAGCATGCAAGAAGAGAACGGAATGTGGACCCTCCCACACACAGATCAATTTATCAGTGGGACAGACTTGTTCAAGAAACAGGAAGTTTAATTTGTTGTTGTTTTCAAATGCTAGGCTTTGGCAATGAAGCCATTATTAGCTCTCTTGCTGTCCAATATTTCTGTGTAGTGGGTTCGGCAGGTAGGGCTTCACAGATTAGAAGATGTTCTTCAGTCATTTCCTCTTCTTTGTTGCACAGAGGACAATTTGGACTTGTATAAATCCCTATTCTGTGTATGTGTTTGGCCAAATAATCATGTGCCGTAAGTAATCTAAAATTTGGTAGTGCCGCTTTACGTGGGATTTCTGGAATAATTTCTGGATTTTTAATTAAAATGTTTCATTTTTATCATTGATTGGTTTTGTTTGTTTTTAATTAATCTTTTTATGGATGTAAAGGGTAAGCTTTTACTTTTGTTCTGAATTAAATTTGCACTTTTTTTGGCAAGAAAATCAGCTGATTCATTTCCAGCAATTCCACAATGTGTAGGTATCCACTGTAATATAATTCTTTTCGTTTTTGAAGTTGTTGGATCATTTTGTGACATTCTTTAATTTGGATTGACCTCATTTTATATGAACTTAATACATATAAGCTGCTTTAGAATCAGAAAGTATGACAGCATTTTTGAATTTATCTATTCTGTATAGAAGGTGTTGGAGTGAAATATGAATAGCCGTTACTTCTGCATCAAAATTTGTTGTGTGGTTTCCTGCTGGTTGATAGAATTAGAATAGTGCACATTTAATTCCTGCTCCTTAGTTGTTGTCCAAGTTAGATCCATCTGTGTAGATATGTAACCATTCTTCGGGTGGGTATCTATTGTTCACATTTAATTCCTGCTCCTGAGTTGTTGTCCAAGTTAGATCAATCTGTGTAGATATGTAACCATTCTTCGGGTGGGTATCTATTGCTCACAGTTTCTAATGCTAGTGCATTTAGTACAGATTTGGAAGTTTCAGATTTTGTAACTATTTGTTCTAAATCTAATTGAATATTAATTGGTTCAAAAGTCAGTGGGTTTTCTATGATTAAAATGTTTTCTTTAGAATTAGGAAGATTCAGATCTGTTTTTAATTCCGTAACTTTGTGTAGGAAACTTGTTTGTGTTTTCATCTTGATTGGTTGTAGTAATCTTTTCTCCCATTTTGTTGTTTTTAACCGCAACATTTTTTCATGTTGTATTAGTGTCTGCTCCTGTAAAGTTACATGTATTGGATAGTTCTGAGTTAAGGCTTGCATTGCCGTGATTGGCGTTGATTTTGCTGCACCAGTTATTAGTCGCAGGGCCTGATTTTGGCATACTTCTAGGTGATTTATGTTAGAACTGTTTGCTGTAATTATTACCTCTGCATTATAAAGAAGTATTGGCTTGATGAATGTTTTGTATGTGGTGTTCAGTGTCTTCCGATTATTGCCCCACTTGACTCCAGCTAATCTTTTCGAAATTGAAATTTTTTTGTTGATTTGTTTACTACTGCTTCAATATGATGTCTCCAAGATAATTTTGAATCAAAAATTGTTCCTAAATATTTTGTTTCATATGTTTGTTTCAGGTTTGTTTTCTTGAACTGCAGATTTAGTTTAAGTATTTTCTTTTTTAAGCTAAATATTTGGAATGTTGTTTTATCAGTATTTATTTTCATCAAATTGTTGCCAGTCCACTTTTCCAATAGTATCAGAGCCTTTTCCATTGAAGTTTTGGATTTTTCTATTTGTGGAGAAGATGTCCACATGATCATGTCATCTGCAAAAGCGTTAGCGGTATAATATCAGAAATAGAGGAAATGCTATTTCACCTCTTACGCTGGCATGTCACTGCGTACAAATGTTCCACAATTGGTGCTTGTGAGAAAAGCCGATGGACTTTAAAACTCCTCCCGGCCAGGTCCGATGGACCCATTAACCAAAATCAGGTATGGCCCTCCAAACATACTGGGGGTTAAAGTGAGTGGATGATGTAACCACCATTACAAGCAAAAAATTGGTGTCCACTTAAAAAACGGTTACATTTATGCTATTAAAACATGACAAGTCCTTCAGATAAATTTTCCGGAGGTTCAGTTAATATTGTTTCCATCAAACCACTTAGTACTTGCCACTTAGCACCCTATCCATCTTCGTTTGCCCGCCTGGGTAGCATGTCTGCCTCACGTTCAAGAGGTCCCAAGTTCGAATCTTGGTCAGGGTGAGCTACCTGGATAAGGTTTTTTCTAGAGTTTTCCCTTATCCTAAAAGACGAATGTCAGGTAACTCTAAGCTCCATGGACCCTGGCATCATTTGAGCATCATTTCACCAATTTCATTCATCGTCCAATATGACTTAACGTTGGAGGACGTAAATTACAAAACAAAAAAACAAACAAAAAAACCCTATTAAACTTTAGATGAGTCGGTTTTTTTTTTTTTTTCCACATCTGCTTCACTTTCGTACCTATTTTGAGGACATGTTTCGCAAATCATCGTTTGCATCTACGGCTCTTATGCGACTGAAGCTTGATCCAGCGGTGTGGGTAATTCTGGGGTTGCTGCTGCCATCTGTTGATTTAGCAATGAACTTAAATGTGGGATTCTCTTCTGGCGGGATTTCAAAGTTCATTAGTTGGTTTTTATGTTTCTCTATGTATATCCTCTCCCATATGACGAGTTCACTATGTTTTTGTAGGTATTTTAGTAATTCTGTGCTATCTTCAATTTCATGATTTTCAGACCAGAAATGAGCTGCTATTGCGGACTTATCAATATTTTTTTGTATCTTAAGTGCCTGAAGTGTTCTTTCTTTCTAGTGCCTATGTTTCTTTTTGTCCTCCCTATGTAAATTTTTTCACAGTCTTTACACTTAATTTTGTAAATGCCTGACTTTTCCTCTGGTTTTATCTTATCAGTATTATTACTGTGAAGTAGGTTTTTAATATTGTAATTGTTTTTTGGTGCCAATGTTATATTGTATTTCTTGAATATTTTTTGGAACTTTTTTGTGGCCCAGGGGTGGTAAGTAAATTTAGCAAATCTAATTTCTTGTTTTATTGGTGTGAGAGCTGTGATCTGTTTTAATCTCTTTTGAAGTTTGAATAATTTCAGTTTTTTATCTACAAGGTTTTTACCATATCCATTTTTAATTGCAGTTTTTAAGATTTGATGGTATTCGTTTTGATATTCTTGCTGACTGAGAGGTAGATTTACTAATCTGTGTGTGAGACTGTTGATGGTTGCATGTTTGTGTGGAATTGGGTTGAAACTATTTGCTTTGATGTAATTATCTGTGTGTGTTGCTTTTCTATGGATGCCAAATTCTAGTTTTTCATTGCTTTTTTTGATTTTAAGGTCTAAAAAAGGTAGAGTACAGTCCTCTTCAGTTTCCACTGTGAATTGTATGCTGGGTTCTTGCAGGTTGAGTAGTTTCAAAGCATCATCTGTCAGAGCTAGAGTTACAACAATGTATAAAAACAAAGCAGCAAAATGTTATATATGCTCCTGTTTAAATGGAAATAAGTCCCCATTCCTTCAAAATTTTACACAAATTTGATTCCTTCTCTTCAAGACAAAGCTTTTGTGCAGCTTACTGACCAGCACTGAAACTTGATTTCATTGCTAAGTGATTTTTGTTTACTTCTCCAGAATATTTTTGTTTTTGTTTTAGACCTTTGTATATAAACAAATGTATATGCAGACCAGAATATAAAATCTCTTATTTTGACTACATTTTCAAATAACTGCAAGCATCTCTGGAATTACCTGTGAAGTGTTTTCTTAAGCATCTTAGAACTGTTAAGAGGTACAAACTAGTACATCAACAACATAAGATAGTCATAATACATGAAGGCATTGGTGAAATTTCCAAATTTTTGGCAGAAGAAGGAAAATGCTAGCACCTGCAAGCTGGTGAGAGATTTGCTGTCCGGCCTCTCTAAGGATCTCATAGATATTATGGAGTTCCACTATCTCTAAACGGAGTTAAGCAACTCTATCGTTAGTTTCAGTGTGAAGATTGCCAGTATCATGGAAATGTGTACCTTCAGCATTTTTGTCATGCTAATCAGTAATAAAATATATTTCTTCTTTTAAACAGTTTTCAAGATATGGCACTGTTATTCATTTGCAACTCGGGGGGGGTATTGCAAATGCTTGAATAAACTGGGGTTAAGTTCCAAACATCAAAACAAGAAAAATAACTAAATAGAAGTCAAACAGTTTGTATGATTTGTTTATTGTTTGCACTTCTAATGCATTGAATACAAGAGTAAAATTGTGCTATTATTTATCTCTACAGTAAAAATGAACCACTCCAAAATCAAACAGCTTGCTTTTGCATGCATTGTAACAGTTTCAAGAAAATTGTTAATATTCATTTTAGAAACTGCTTTTATTTGCGTCTCCCTCCCTCCCATTTCATTTGAGAAAACAGCTGCACAGTTTGTGTTAGCATTTCCTTTAGAACTTGTAAAACAGGTATAATAAAGGAATAGCATTAGTAGTATGAGCAAATCAAGATTTTAGGTAGGTTGCTGAAGATTATTTGGAGAGTAAAGTTTCTTCTTTTGTATAGCAGTAACTTAGTTTACAAAGCAATATCCTTTAATATTATTTATTGCCAAGCCTTTCACTCACTAGGTTTATGTTAATTGTGTATTGATTGAATGAATGTATGTCTGTTCTGCAGTCTCACGGCGGGGATTGGACATGATGCGGGTGAGAGCTACCGACCCTCGTCCTTGTCCAAAATGTGGGAAGATCTACAGATCAGCCCACACCCTTCGCACACACTTGGAAGACAAGCACACAGTATGTCCAGGCTACCGCTGTGTGCTCTGTGGTACGGTGGCCAAATCTCGCAACTCCCTACACTCCCACATGAGTCGCCAACATCGAGGCATCAGTACTAAGGATCTACCTGTGCTGCCGATGCCATCACCATTTGATCCAGAACTGGCATCACGGCTCCTTGCCAAGGCGGGAGTGAAAGTATCTGCTGCAGAGTTAAGAGCTCGAGCATCTCCGACAGGCCCTCGACGGCCAGACGTGCGCCTTGAAGTGAAGTCCAATCACGTGGGTGCCCCATCGGAAGCTGGTAGTAGTATCTATGGGGGTGACGATCCTGAGGACCTCACAGTTACCAACTCAAGGTTTGGTCCATTGTCTCCACCGCCAGCCGTCCATAACTCTGCTGTAATAAGCAAGGTAGGTCCCAAGCACCATCATGGTGGACCACTGACACCCACCAAAACCATCGACTCTATTGCACAGAGTTTGGTGGTGGGTGGCAGAGGGGAGATGAACCGTGGCCCACCTCCACCTCCTCCACCACCTGCACCATCAGGGTCATCTACAGGTAGTGCCATACTGGATACTTACCTCCAGTTCATTGCAGAAAACTCCAATAATTTAGCTCTCGGCTTGAGTAGTGAGCAGGCAGCTGCACATGCAGCTGCTGCAGCAGCCCATGCTGCTAAGGTTGCAGCTGCTGCAATGAATGACCAAGATGGCAACGCTGGAAAAGCAGAGGAGGACGAGAGGCTTGCAGAGGAGCGAGATCGGAGAAATGAGGAAGAGGGAGAAGACATGGAATCCTCAGGGGCAGAGGAAGAGGATGAATACAGTGAGGAGGAACAGGAATCCATCAAAGCTGAATGAAAATGTCTGTTGTACTCCAGTGTACCCCAGAGCCGAGCCGCACATGAATTCCATCCAACTACCTCACTTTCAGAATATTAGTCTGTACTGATGATGGTTTCTTTAGAGCCAAGCAAACTATGCCAAAAGGAAAAAATACATGAAAGAAGAATGCTGTGTGAAATATTTGTAATTTTGAAGAGAAAACTTCCTTCATGTAGTTTTTCTGATTTTGCTAATTTATTTTTTTTATAATTCTACTCTTTTCTTTAAGGAACGTTTGATAGAAGAGATTAAAATAATAAAACAGAAAAACTAAGAAGGGTAATATGACTGACAGAATTCCATCCTTCTACTTCACATCATAGGTAAACGAAAATATGAAGAGCAATTTGACATTTGACAAATGACTCACGGTAGATAAATGGTATTGCAAACACTTTATTTCTAGGTAAAACATGGGAATGTATACGTTACTGTTAGACATTGGCTTGATGTGTTAGATAATGTGTATAAAGTATGTTTCAGCTATTTAAACACTGCATAAAAGATATATTATATATATAGATATTATACTGGGAGGAACTACCAAAATATGAAGTGAATGCCTTCCATGTGAAACACAAGTCGTAGAGTTATTGTTATTGGCATGATTATTGAAGCTGGAATAGTTTTAGAATTTTAGACATGGACATTAACTAGCAGATGATGCATTTGATCCTTTGTGTTGGGGGTATTCTGACAGTGTTCTTGGAAGAATTTAATTTTATTACATATATTAAAATATGTAATCCCAAACAATATGTTCCGTAATAAAAATTGCTATGTCAAACTGATTCATTATCTCCATAAATTACTTCCAAGAACATCGTCTGTAGAAATTGTGATTAATGATTTTACCCAGGACATAAAGTCACCTGCATTTTATTGTACATGACATCATAATGACATCACCCTGTGCAGGTTCCTAAAGGTTTACACTAGTAAATGATTATATTTACACTTGACTACTTACAGGGGAAGTTGAGGAACAAAATGATGTATATGCAACATCCCTTTAATGGACTGCTGTGTAGTAGAATGGTTCCTAAAACAAAAAGAGTCCAACATCAGGATTGCCAGCTCATTTAATATTTCATTTTTTAAATTGTTTATCTTTTACACAAACAGCTAGTCCAGAATAACTAGCAATTTGTTAGATGAGAATCATGTTCTCAAATTGTTTTGTTTATAGATAGCTAGGAGTTATCCATTTAAGCATGATATTCTATTTAATCCTATTCGATTTTTAAATTCTTGATTACCACAATTTATGCTTTAATATGTTATTGGTTTCATCAATTCTGTGAGGATAAAGAGCTTTAGGCCAGGTTTCATCAACAAATGTTAAAAGTTAACCACTGCTAAATTAGGTGACCGTAGAGCAAATGAAATGGTGCTTAAGCAAGTTTACAAATGGTCAGTCACCCAATTAGTTGTTGCTGTATTCTGTGATAATGTAACATGCTGATGTAAATTTCAGAACTTGAAAAATGGGCTACAATACTGCCTTCTTCTTGCTTCACAGACAAACTCCAATATCTGATTAGACAAAAAATTGGCATTGGACATCACATACAAATAAACAAAAATTTAGTTTCACCAACCTATGTTCTTTTGTTCACTTTCTAAATTGAGTATGTGTAACTTATTCAGTCATTCTGGTTCTCAATTCCAAGCAGTTATACACAAGCTATAGTCTCAAAATCCAGATGCTCAGTATAGCTGATGAGCTTAAACATGAACAGCTTTGTTCACTACTCCTCATTAAAGAAACACAGGACAAAAAACTAGACAGAAGTAATTTGCCATGTTAACCAATGGCAACAAAGCAGAAAAGAGCTCTGTTTTGGCAAGGAATTATTGCACTCAGGCTGGTATCATACTTTTCATATTAGCATAATTGCCAGTGCTTGTTCTGTGTTAATAACAGCAAGAGAATATTATAAAGTTCGAAATCTGTGAACCAGAAAATGAATGACACATTCACAAACCGCAGCTTGTTAACTTCAAGTTGACATTAATTTCCTTTGTGCTAAATCTTGTGAGTGATCATAGATACAGCTGCAAATGCATGTTAGTGATACTTTGAGAAAAAGACCATTCGAATTTGGAAATGTCAAAAAACACTTCAGCAAGATAGTGGATGAAATAAAAGAAAGTAAAGCAGAAACACGTGTCTTTCAACTATACCACAGCAGTCTTGTATAGTCGCAAATCACTGGCTTTCAGTTTCACATGAGGGGCAATTCTGCCCATCTTTGAGGTTTTTTAAGAACATATTCCTATGAATAAGGACTCTGATACAATGAAGCTCAAAGTATAACTTTGAGTCAAACTAGTACTCAGTGCTCCATATATTACTAATGTTTACCTAGAACACGTTTCGTTTGGACCTTCCTGACATCCTCAGCTAATGTCAACCATTGAATGTTCAAACATATTCGACATTAGCTGAGGATGTTAGGAAGGTCCTAATGAAAGGCATTCTAGGTAAACACTAGCAATATATGGATCACTGAGAACAAGAAGAAAAGTCAGCAGTAGCATTTCATTTTTGGAACGAAAATAATGATATTGATCCAAATCCAAAATTATTAAAAGGAGTGATAAATCAAAATAAACTAACAACATGGGAGAACATATTCATATGGAAAAATAAGGACCAAGTAATGAACTTCGAAATCCCACCGGTAGATAATTTGACAAAGAAGTCCATAGTTCCACCACCAGAGAGGGGAGAGCAGACGACAACAGATCCTAGTTGGAGAGGGGTTGAAAATGAAGGCAATGGCCTTTGAAACTGGTCTCTCAATAATATAAAAAAGTAAGTGACAAGTGTCAATAAACCGACTACAAATAGTTTTTACGATTCCATTGAGAACTAGTTTGACTCAAAATTATATTTTAAGAACATGTTAATAATATTGCTCTAAGTTTGGTAGCAATTTTACAAATGTGTCAAGTTACCCCAACTCAGAATCAAAGATGCCAAAGTTGAAATGCACCCAGCTCCTAAAAGTGAACCTGAGCCAAAACAGTGTATCAAAAGTGTCGTAAATTTGTCAAGCCATGCCATGGCCAAAGTGGAAACTTTAGCAATCCTACTATGCTAAAATAAATGAACTAATGCTTTAACACTCTTAAAGCTTTAATAGTTTTAAAGGTTAACTTCACATTTTAATACAGTTTGTAACATCTTTTTTAATTTCTGTGATGATTTTAACGCACTACTGATTTATTTGTAATATTTAAATTTCTCGCTGTAGGCTGTTTTCTTTTGGTGAAAATGAATTCATCCAGTATCCGATCAGCTGTTGGTAGACTGAGGTCAGCCCTTTACAGTGTATGAAAGTGTGCCTATCCTTTTTAGTGCTTAACTTAAATATAGGATGATGGGTATAGATAAGGCTGTTGGTGTAAAAGGGAAGTATCTAGTAACATTTGCTCCTCGACAGCTGCAGTAGTTCTTTAATGGAATTGAAGAAACCAAATCATGAATATAGTAGTGGTATGATACTGTGATGTTCTTAACAATTCAATATCATTAAAGAAGCTAACTTTTACAGTGATAGTGGGAAAATGATAAACATTTTTAACATCTAAAGATGAAACTGGGTCATAGTATGGAAGGCATTAAAACAGGAATTTGAGTTTTAAGCACAGATAAAATTGTTGAAAATTATGTAGTCTACTGTCATAATTAATTTCAGAATAAGCACACAAAATAAATTGTATTGTTGCTTGCAAAACTCAATTCTACATTGTGTACATGCTTTTAGAAAAAAATTATAACAGATTTTGGTGAAACCACTAACACATTTCTTAACCCCCTTTTAAGTTCAAATGTGAAAGAGAAAAACTTTCAGCCTATTACGCAACAAGAAATATAGCGTGTAAGGATGGTAAGCAATGTGGAATGGAATGTGACATCCATGATCTTATCATCAATTGTGTGAACTTTATAAGGCTTCCAGGACAATTAAAACTACCATCAGTCTTGTTTGTTATCACGTGCCCAAAATGAAACTTTTGTAAGCAAGAAATGTGCCGTACACAAACTTGGGACTTTAATTCAATTTTTTTTTTTATCATATAATCAGCCACAAAGTACAAAGTCTTAGAATAAATATTTACTTACAACATTACTTTATACCATTGTCCCAGAGGTTGTAGCTACAGAAACACACCATTTCATTGCAGGTTTTTATATACATGTATACATATATATATAGTTAGGATTGTTACTCATACAAACCTTTTATATTTAAAGGTCTGTGAACACATTACTCAGGAAATATCATTCATAAACACATTCATAAATACAGATACTCTGAATACCTCAATACAAGCATTTTTAAAACCATATCGCATTTTTGTGATGTTCTTTTTTTATTATTATTATTTTAACATTCTCCTCCCGTAAATGAGCACTGTAATATATATTTGTTCAGCTCCTTATTTTGTAATTATAAAAGAAGGAACTTGACTTTACAATGACTGCTTAGCAAATAGTAATCTCCTTAAAATGGTTTATTTTATATCTGCATCTTTAATTTCCAAGATGAGTTGCTGTGGGCACTTACAGACAAAGAAAATAATATAACTAAAGAAACATAGAAAACGATAGTTCCTATATTTTCCAAATGTGTTGTTCCTAATCAGTGCCATAAACGAATTGCCATTATGCTAAGAGAAAAATCTACTAAATGAATGCACACTAGTATAGTTCAACAAATACCCTTGAGAGATCAGCATGTAATAAAAGCATGCCAACCTTAACACAACAACACCTAAGGTGTGTATGAGTTCCAGATGTATTAAATGTCCATATAGTTAATAGTGAAGGAAAACATTTTATTACACATGAAATGTTCTTGAAATACTTTGATATTTTGATTAATCCTTCATTTTATTATTTATATGCATTAAGTAAAAATTTTGAAAATTATTGTATTTTTAATGTAGGTTTTAACATTTCTTAGCAGCAGATTTGGAGAATAATGTGTATTAAAAGGAGTTTTAAGGATCTAAATTATTTGAAGAAATACCTCAATGAGAGATATGTTCTGCTAGCTTGATTCGTAATACTTTTCCACGCTGTGTGAAATTTCCTCTGTAGGTCAGGAATCTAGAATCTGTCACACTAGCATTTGTTTCAAACCAGTCATCTATTGAGTCACTTGATACAGTGTAAAAACATCATTGGCTTAATTTTGTTAGTTTTATCACATATTGAAGCTAATAAATGCCATGCATTAAAGGGGGAAATTCACTTTTTCTATTACCTTTTTTCTATATGAACATTGCTATAGCTTTTATTTTTGGGCCTGTTTACCCATAAAATATTTGCATGAAAGATTCATATGTAATGATAATTTTTTGGTTTTGTTTGCATTTTAAGTGTGTTTGTAAGAATACATACAAAGTATAAGCATTTAAAACAATCTACTTTCTGCATTTGGCTATTGATTAGCTACTTTCACAGTTAATAGAAATAAATGTACATGGGTAAAATGAAAATATGCATTTAAGGCAAATATGAACACAATTTACTTTGCAACTGATTTTTTCCTAACATGATGAGACACATTTGAAAGCCAAAGAAATGTGACATTTGGAGTGGGTACTTCTTTAAACTTTTGAAAAAAATAAAAATGCGCACAATTTGTAAGAAGGAATTCAGTGCTAGCAGAAAGCTTGTCAGTAATTCAGTTGGCTCTTAACTGTTTGTAGTCGGTTTTTTGACACTTCATCACTTATATTTTTATGTTATTGAGGGACTAGTTTCAGGAGCCGTTGGATAGAGGTTGAAAATGGAAGCAACGGCTCCTGAAACTAGTCCCTCAATAATGTACAAATATAAGTGACAAAGTGTCAAAAAACTGACTACAAATAGTTTATCAATTAATTTTACGTCAGTATTACTAAATTCCTTCAATCATGCATCAGTTGGTTCCTATCACTCTAATACACATGGTATCCTTTCCCCTTACAAACCCTGACTGATTAGAATTAAATTTTACAAATTTCAGGGCTACAAACCGTTAATATGGTTAGCAAAATATGTTAGATTTGTAGACATCCATTACAATGTAGAATGGCATCAGTTGTGTACAGAACTCTCCCTAATCTTGCTAATCTGGTTGAGTGATGGCTTTCTTTGTCGAATGTTGTGCTGGTTTGATACCAGCATGTAAAAGAGGCAATGCTGGCATAACCTTCATAACCTTAACAGTTGCTAGCAGCATTAAATACACATCATCATCATCATCATCATCATCATCATCATCATCATCATCATCTTCTTCTTCATTATCAGCATCAAATTATTATTATTATTATTATTATTATTATTATTATTATTATTATTATTATTATTATTATTATTATTATTATTATTATTATTATTATTATTATTATTATTATTATTTGTATTATCAAAGCCTGGATTCCAATGACAAGTAATCTTTTAAATTGTTGCATCAACAATTTGTTAACGTATACATAAATACTTACCATGAGTCACAGATTTTGAAAATACATATACATATTTTTTTGGTTATCTTAAACCATTTTCTATATTTAGAGTGATTTCTTCAGTTGTGCATCATTATTTTCCTGCTCTTTGCAACTTTATTTAGTCATTTTCTCTCATTTATATTGAACAAAAAATTCAAATCTTTTCAGGATAAGGAAAGAGAAAAACCTTATCTAGTTAACTCTTGCTATTTTAATTTGGGTCCTTTTTCGTTTCAATAGTGTTTACATTCAGGTTGCTATTATCTTAGCAAAGAGTTAAAGCTAATTTTTCACAACCATGGAAACAAGAAAATACAGGGTGTTAGAGGTATGAGTGTGCAGATTTTGCGAGCTGAGAGATCCAAATATGATGAATAATAAAGTCCCATAACAATACTGTCTATCTTAAAAAATAAAGGATATAACTGAACATTACGGTAGATTATCTGCACAATCAGTCATGGGCAAGAGATTATCTACGTTGTACGTCAAACATTTAAGTGATGTTTGTTTTTTAATTACTGACTCATTACTTTCAAATCCTCTCTTTTACCCAGGAGCTATCAAAGCTGTCCCCAAAAAGGGGTGCCCTGACATACTCCAGGGCTCTTTCCTTGGGGCAGGACCTAGAGACTAACAAGCCCGCCCATCCATTACAGGGTGGAAGTGGATGTCACTTACGCCACTACCCACCTGGGAAGACTACCAGTTACCTCAGTCGGGCTGCCAGTGAGCTAGCACATTGACTACTAACTCTGCAGGAAGTGCTAGGGGTCCGCAGCGCTCGCATTGCAGAAGCTGAAGTGGATACATCCCCTCCCCTATGGGAACATTATCTGCACAGTCTGGCAACAGAGTAGGATTTCACAACGTGATGTTTTTGTTTTGATATGTGCTCACATCTGCAACGAGTGAAAGTCTAAATAAGGCCAGCACTTGAAAGGCAGTTCGCCATGTGCGTGTGTTCTTATCAGCTACTGCTAGTAATGAGCTACTTGATCAGCTACTTGATCATATTCACAAGAACTAAATGTAAGAATCTACATATAAGATGATCAAGGATAACAAAGTCAAATGTTAATTATGGAAACACTTCATTCAGGTGTATCATTTAAAATTAAATCAAAGCCACATTGATTGCTAAACAAGAAATTTACTGATGGTCAATAACTGCAACATCATCTTGTTTATTTACAGTAGATATTCAAAATGTTCGCATGCTATGACGTGACATCTGAGTGCAGAGGGTCTACTCCCATTAGCCCTGTCCCCGTAGGAACAAGACCCGGGCCTCTTAAAACCAGGGAGTATCCGAGCTGTCCCGTGAAGGGCGCTCGGCGTCCTCCGTGGGGCTTTCCATTAGGGCAAGACCTAGTTTCCTAACAAGCCCCCCCATCTGGTCCGAAGACACAAGACGGGACGGAAGTGGATACGCCACTTACGCGCGTCAACACTCAAGGTGAAGACTACTGATATGACCTCGGTGGGGCCGCCTGGTGATCTAGCACACCTTCTACTAGCTGAGCAGGCTAGTACCCGGAAACTTAATGGCTTCCCTCAACCCCGTCCGAAGACGTACCCAATCTCCCACGGGTATCGGGAACCACTGCCCCCTCGAGACCAACCCATTCCGAACAACTCCCGAAGGAGGGGCTCGGCTGTTCGGCCCGAGGTTCCTCTAGTAACGTCAGAGGTACCACGAGTGCTAAGGGTCCGCAGCGCCCGCACCACGGCAGCTGAAGGGGACGGATCCCCTCCCCTACGGGAGCTATGACGTGACAGTTGTATTTGGAATTCTCCTTTTGGGAACCATCTCAGGTGTTACAGTCGGCTTTGCAATAAGCATACTCTTGATTTGTAAAGACTGCCATAATTCTGAATGCATTAGATGCATATAAAGCGCTGACACAATCTGCTGTTGTGCCATGTATCGTGGCAGGTACTGTCCAGCAATGCAAAGAAGGTCCCTGAAAGGTATGTGCTGCCTTACACAGTGGGACAAGGACAGCAATTGTGTGTGGCAGAGAATGCCTGCTACACAAGGAGAAGAACCGTTAAAAAAAAACATGCACCCTATTCACTCTGTACACTAAAACTGAGAAGATTCATTCACAAAAGTAGAAGCCGTCAGAATGTTTTTGAATGGTCTGTAACTGTACTGACATGGGGTGTCATAAATCTGTCCATGGAGGGTGTGGGAACCTTCGCCAAACCCCCTGCATCTCAGGCCTCGGGGATTTACTCTGCTGTGGAGGACAGTAATCTGAAATACTTCTTTTTATTCTATATAGTAAGTTTACTGTTTACATTCTTGAACTTCTGTTCCAAACACATGCCCACCACACGCCAATGTTACAAGGTTGCCAAGCATAAGCCCGAAACTTTATTGCAATAGACATGCAGGAATCCAGTCCTTTAATATCATTTTGTGGCTAAACAAATCATTTCAGCAGCATAGGTAAAGACACAAGTAACTCATTTGTTTTAGCTGTACTTCGTTATCCTAATTTCAAAAGTAAATGATTAAGATGTGATGACATATTTGCAATTAAAACTTTGATCAAATTTATTTTTTATGTATGCAACCTTGCATTTTGGAGGAAAATGGTACAGGAACTTAAGTTTCAGCATAACATCAGGAAATCGCCATTGAAGTTTAGTGACTCATACCCTTAACACCTTGTATATGTTTTAAATTAATTTTTGAATATCTCATTCTTACATACTACGTTATTTTTGCTGTCATATTGTTTGCCTATGTATAAATTAATTTATAGCTCTCTGTGCACTGTTTTAATAAATTGAATAAATTTAAATTTTAGGTCAATTTAAAAAAAGTTGAATCCATTTGAAGTTTATCTTTCAAATACTTTTAGATTATTAAAATCTGCCCTGCTGCTATTATTATCATCGTCATCATCATCATCATTATTCATCAAAATATTTGTTGTTTTGAAGTACAGGCTCAGCACTTATTTTACATATGCAGGAAGTTGGAAATAGCATATGTTTCTAATGTACAAATAGATGCTGTCGTAACCTGTCACTATAACTTATACTATGGTGCTGCTTGCTAGCTATTATGGGATGGAAGGAAAAGCAGAAGAAATCCAAACAGAACACAGTGTAATTAATGTTACTATAATACTTGAAGTCATGAGTCACCTTTTGCCCACGTCTGATTTATGGTTAAATATTTTTATGGTAGCAAACAGTTATCACTGTATCAGCAAAGAAAATGCATAATAGATAGACCAGGGTTTGGAAAGCTGGCATGTTTCAGTTAATTTGAATGTCAGTGGACTCCATGCTCATTTCTCAGGCATTGCATTCATCTCTCCTAGAAAATTCAGTACGTTAAAAGCACAAACAATTCAAGAAAGCATTAATGTGATTTGTATCCCAATGGCCATAAGTAACAACGTCAGCTATAGAAAAAAAAATTAACTGTTTTACCCACGGTAACTCAAAAATTCATTTTCATTTTAAGCATGGGACCACATGAAACTGTTTTACATCACAATATTCCAATGCTTCTTTACAGTGCTCATAAATAAGTTTTTCAGTCATACATAAGAGTAGTTAGGTAGGTGGCACAAGCATAAACTTACACACAAATATACGTATCCTATTAAACAGAAACCTGAAACTGTTCATATTGTATCTTCCAGTTCATCATTTGACAGACTTCCATGCTACCTATATATAGATCTTCCATTGTTGGATGCAACAATAAAGTGTAATGTTTTACAGGTATTTGCTATTGTTTTTTGGGATTTCTGTTTTTTATGCAGATAATCCACCTCTGATAGTACTTATTTTTATACCTCGCTTAAATATAGTATGGTGGAATGCCTGTAACATTTGCTTTGGTCTTTTCAGACAAACCTCAAGGGACAATCATCCCAGCCTGTCAGTGTTGTACTAAATCAGGTAGTTTTAATACAGGTTAGTGTTTATACTTCACAAAATATGCTTTATATCATAACTGTGAAAAGACCAATAAGCAAATAATAAAAACAATAGTTAAAACATGGAAATAAGTTGAAAATAACTTATGTTGGTAAATATGTTGTTACATGTATTGGTAATTGTTTCTGCGTTGTGATCACCTAAAACAGCAACAGCTTTTATGGAAATAATGTCTTCAACTAATTCCTTAAGCAGGCATTAAAAAAAAATAAATAACAGAAGGGAATGTTGAGGGAGAGATGTTGTTAATAATGGGTTCTAGAAAATTTGCTGTAGCATGTTATTAATCGCTCTGTACCACTCTTGTATCATATGTAGGATGTATGAAATGACAGAGTTGAAAACGGACACTTATTATATGGAGATTATATTAAAATTGTCAGGCTGTTATTACACCGATTGTCTGCAGTGGATATGTGTTGTTGTTACATTTTTTGTTAACGTATCTAATGCAACAAATGACAATTTGACCCAGTTTTTAAAATGATTATTACTCCAAAGTTGTCATAAGTGTCGTCACAATAGGTATTAGGCATGCTTTTTACTGTTCCATAAAAAAAGAAAATTGTAAAAAAGGACAAAAAATAAGGTGCTTTTTATTATCCTTTTTATTATTGCTTGTATAGTTTCTTTATTTTCTTTTAAAGCGTATTTAGAATGAATTGTAAATAATGATAAAAAGCATAGTCTGAAGGAGGAGGAAATTAAGATTCTTTAGCTGATTAAATTTTTTAGATTTGATTATATATTGGAATAGCTTTGTTGGAATATTGCTGGATATATATGTATGATAAGAGAGCATTAGTATTAACCATGCCATTTGTATCGGAATATTGTTTTGTCAGTGTGATAAATCAGCTGTAGCTTCCAACCATTTTTTGCATTAACTTTTTATCTGGTAATCCACGGAGTCATCTCGATCAACCTTGATTAACATTAGTTGTAAAAGATGTATTGTTATTGTTCTGTTTATTGTCGCAGAAGTAGAGGGATTACCATGTGTACTGAAGACTTGCTCTCTGTATACAGCAGAAGCATCAATATTACTCATACTACCTCATTACAATTGTTTATTATTAAGTGTCCCCTAGTTGTAAGTGTATGTTAGGGTTAGGTTAAACAGTAATAATAGGAAAAAGAAAGAAATAATCAACAGATTGTTGTGCTGTGTATAATATCCTTAGTACAACATGCAAACTACTTAAATGTGTGGCATAAGTTATGTTGTTAGTTTTATATATGACATTTTTTTAAGCAGACATTTGGTGAACTTGGCAGTGATATCTGAACTGGATGATCGGTACTACATTTCCAGAGTTAAATGTTATTAGGAATGTGGATATTCTGAGCCAGACCGAGTCAGTATCTTGGCTTTTACAATAACTTCTTTATCTTTGTGCATGTTTTTAATTTTTATGTAGTACTTTTTATTTGTATTGAAAATGAGGAGCATATGTTGCATTTTGTTTAAAATTTTTGTTTATAATTAAAATATAAACCTCATAAACGATAATATGAGAAAAAACCTCAATTTTTGTGGTGTCCAGTTGTAGAAAGTGAGGTACATGTCTACGTGTTTGCGAGCTTATTTAAAAAGAAAAGATAAAAAAAAGTCTTGAAAAGATAACACAGGTGTTAGTACTCAGTGCCATATTTTGCAGAGATGGAAATTATGTTAGTCTTTTTTTTTTTCTGATTATTTCATTGTTGTTTTAAATTACAGAGAGCTCGGCAGGCAAAACATTGTGGTTCCTAAGTGTAGAGTACGGTTCCTCAACAATGGTGGTAATGGTATCACTGTTCCATTCATTGAATGATCAAAAAATGACAGTAGTTTCATGAGGCATGCATCACACTGCATCTGTTCAGAGTTGAGAAATAAACTATCTTTTCTGCTAGATTTTCTTCTCCAGTGTAATATCTGTGCCATGTCCTTAATCACACAGCAAATACTTTAGTGTTTCTGTTAGCATTACTAATTTAAAAAAAAAAATGTTTATACATTCAGATTTACTTTGTTTGATAAGATGCCAGGCACTCGTTGAATGTCTAATAGAGTTTACTAAAATTGCGGTTATTATTAATGGTTTGTGTTCAAGGTTAACATAAATGTTTTCATTCATTCATGCCAGTAATACCCATGTCATCTTAGGTGTGGGGAAACTCTCTTTTTACACTGAAAAGTTGTATTGAATTTAGTGCATATGATTTACTTAGAAACATATTTTTTTTTTTTAATATATTCAGTAAAATAGCTACTGCTTCAGTGTGAAATCTTAGAACAAATGCATGGTGTTGGAGTTATAGCAGTATACTTATTGAATGAGTTTTCTGAAAATGACAATAAGCAGTCAATCATTTGATGTAATTTTTTTGTAACATTTATATCCTGATATTGCCCCAAAACTTTTTCTCAATGAATTTTTCTCTTATAAGTTACCAGCTAATTGACATTTGACCTACTCCATTCTACTTTCTTTTCTTCATTTCCAAATGCAAAAAATGTATTGTAATATTGTTTATTTTCTGATGTCATTATTAGCTCAAAACTTCTAGTTTTACTTTCCCCCTTCCCTTAATCATAATTTCCTCTCTTTCAGGTCTTTTCTTCCTATCCAGTGCACTAATCGGTTTCTTTCTTTTTTTGATCACTTTACCTTGTTTTTTCTTCAGTCTTGTCTTTCTAAAACAACAGTTTTTTTATGTACAATTAACCTATTCATTCTTCTCCAAAGACATGTTTCAAATGTTTCCAGTATTTTTGCTTCACTTCATTACAACTAAGTTTCTGCTTTACACAGTTACACACAAATACTTAATAATTCTATTTTTAAAAATCCACAGGAGGTTTTTAATTTTCTTATGATAGATTCCATTGTGTCATTGCCACTACCAAAAAATGCATCAGACACAATTTATAAACATATCAGCCGCTTAAAAAAAATAATCAAGAGACTGTGAAATGTACAAAAGAAGCAAGTTCATCTGTTCATCCTAAATGTTTGTTTGCACACTGGAAAAGTTTACAAAATTTCACACTTTAAAGCATCATAATAAATACTCTTAAAATGTCTTCCATGACGGAGAGAAGAGGGTGTGGACACACCTTCCATAGTCCATGCAGACAGTGATGAGTGACAAGAGTGTTAAAAATTCTTTGTGCCACTGTAGTGATTTGTTCATGCGTTTCTCTAAGCTCATACTATGTGGCAAAGCATGGAGGCATATTGGGAAATACAACAGATGTTTACATGAGGCTATTGCACATACACAACGAGTCCAATGTTTGTACACTCTGCTCAGATGCATTCGTGTTATGTATAATGTTTAATTGGCTAACCTTTCATATCAGACACAGCTTCCAAGTGCTGCATTTGTGTTTTGTCACATTACACCAAGTTACTAATATTTCTCTCTTCTAATAAACAAGATAAGAAACAAATGCAGCATCTGTCATTGAAGGTCAATATGCCTCA
>CM060956.1:40652927-40980653 GCA_030765055.1 Mantis religiosa | reverse complement strand
AGGAATGAAGAATCTTGCACTTTTGTACTTGGCATTTATCCTTTTGGAGAAAGAAGCTGTTTAGAGAGATTCTCAAAAAATTGAGTACTTTTACTTGCAAACTTGAGTACAGGATGTTTAATTGTATTTAGCATTTATCCTTTTGGAGAAAGAAACTGTTTAGAGAGATTCTCAAAAAATTGAGTACTTTTACTTGCAAACTTGAGTACAGGATGTTTAATAACTGGATGCTGCCAATAAATGTTTGCAGATTTACACTACCTAGTAACAAGTTTTTGTCCTAAATGTAGTAACATAGTTACCTTAGCTCTGTAGGTGAAATGCCATAACCACTTCAATCTCATATTATAATCCCTGAACAGGTGCGTGCTTATTTCTTCAGAACTTAAAAGGGTCATTTCTGCAGAAAATGCATGCCTCATGTTAGAAATAAAATTTGTAACATTTAGTTTGAGGGCTTTTTAATCCCAACAATGGAGAGGAGTAGCTTATTGTTGAGGGACTTTGTGCCTTCTTTGTACAGCATGATGAAAATGATATTAGAGCACGTGTCAAATAGTGTAAAAAATGGCTGGCATGAACTTTTTGGCTGGCTGTTTTTTCAGGTGTTCACAGTTCCTATCTTGCTCCCTAATAAAGAAGAATAATAATAAACTTTTTATAGGCTAGAAAATGTAGAGAAAATCCACACTTACACAATATTATGTATTTTGCTGTAGACGCATGGAAATGCATAATAGGTGTGAAAATGTATAAGGAAAGAGGCAATCATTTGGTTAGCTGTTTATTTTAAGAATGTAATTGGTTTCATTTTTAATGTTTTATTTTTAGTTGATTAGTTATCTGACCTTTACTTATTTTCTCTCTTAATTTAAGACAGGTAAAGAATGTTTGTTATACCATCATGGGGTGGTAATTGGCAACAAGTCCCTAGGTCTTTTTCTGCAGACTAATTTTTTCAATACATTATATACATACACACAATAACTCAGGTATATTTTAATAGAAGCAGTATTTTTGTTACTTATAAGCCATAGCAATATTTATACAACCTTGCATAAGCTGCAAATCAGCAATTTTGTAAATAGGCCGTCCATATGGGTAAACTATATAGACTTAGAGTTGTCTTGCAAGGTTTGCACAGTGTCTCAGTAGTGCTAGACACATTCAGCTCTATTTTCTAAGATTATCATTGCAGCTAAATCAAAATACCTGTAATTTTAGTTACAGGCCAAATATTATATTGAAACTTCTTATGAAATCATAACAATTATGCTAGCATAAGCTTAGAAAATGATCTGATTGTTGCATTATTGTCAACACTCTAAGGCACAGGTTTTAACAGTGAAATACATGATGTCTATATTTTTGTTGATGAGTGTACAAGAGAATAGAGTAGCTTATTAACAGCAAAATAAATATACATAAATATCTAGGAATATTTCCCACTTCACTTAGGTAAATTACCCATTCCCTTGTATCCCACTCTACAATAAATACTTCTTTGCCATTCTGTATACTGTGATTTGTAAGTGTTCACATGCTTAGTAGGTGCAATTTAGAATACAAATTTCAGAAATTTCCAATGAGTGCATATAGCATAACTGGAGTCATTCCATCTAACAGAAAATTGTTTTAAGCAGTTATCAAAGTAGTTTTCCCCCTGGTTATTCAAAGTTGACAATTCGTGTGGCATGGGCTTCTAGCTCAATAGATTAAAGCACTGACAGCTGATCAAAATATATCTGGGAGACAGGTTTGAGCCCTTGGTTGAATGCTACTATATCTGTGCTAAAATATAGAATGGACTAGTATGAACTAAATCATGCTACTAGGATGTTGAAGGAACATCAGTAGAAATATAGTACAACCCTTTTTAGCATTGAAACTCTTTTGCCAGCTAATATCCAATAATGTAATCCAACTGCCAGAGTATGTAGCAGTAAAAATATATAGCAAAATGTTTCTTACACCAGTATTTTGCTTAGCCACAAAATTATTTATAGTGAACCTCCATTAAAAACCTAGCCAAGACAATAATAATTTTAATTAGAGAAAAGCAATAGTATGCCATCACACAAGATATTCATAGCAAATTCTTGGGTAAATAATTACATGTGCCTTACAGTGTTGGAAATCTTTTACCTTGGAAGATACTGTTGGACTTCTGCCAATCACCATTCAATGTTGCAAGATTAAAATACAGTGTTCTGAATCTGTAACCCGCAACTATTATATAAGATGGATATATATATTATATATGTATAGATGCAAATGTTTTGTGCATTTACTGTAAACTATTTTTGTTTTATTTTCTCTTGTTTTTGATTAACAGATGTGTAAAAGCAATCCAGGAACACAAAAGAAAGCTTTTTGTCTCAGAACCTTGCAATGAGTGTTAGTGTAATGAGAGACAAACTGTACTGTAATACTTAGAAGCAAGGCAGCAAATAGAAGATAATGTTGGTAGCATTGGAAAGTGTAGCTTAATTAGATATTGAACCAGTTATTTTACAAAAGTTCCAGGTATTCTTGCCTAAATACTACGTTTTTAATATTTAACTAAGAAATCAAATAATTAAATTGATGTTCCTAAATAACTTGCTTTAAATAATGTTTCGTTTTTAATATTTTATATCAGAACTAACTGTATGGGACATTTTGTTTAAATTATTTGCAGAAAAGTTTAAGGTGGTGCAATACACAATATTATGAAACTTTATTTATAATTGTTTTAGTCATTATTTTCACTTGAAGTAATATAGATTATTTGCCATCATCTTTTCAAGCTAACGAAATAAAGTCATTGCATCTTGCCATAATAATGTGAAAGACTGTATTTGTGTTCATTTTCTTATTTTCACATTGTGAAATAACAGTAATTGGTGTAGATGTTGAAAAGGGGTGTGCAAGCTCAGTGACCTGTTTTATCAAATTATTTCTGTCTAGATCTCAAATAGTATTTTTACTATCCAAGTCTACACCAATGATCTAGAATTGCCCGCCGAGCTGATAGAGTAGTATATATATTTTTAATGAACTTTCTTAACGGCAGGGAATAAAATGAAACACAGTTACAAAGTTCTCTCAGGGATTAAACAGTGCTCCCAACCTTTTCCCAGTTTGCTCCCCTTTTCAGTGTCTCTCCTGTATTGTCAATGAATAAACATGCTTTTGGAATTAAGGTTTCAATGATATGATTAAAGTTATAATTTTGCTAATTTCCTATGGTATGCTTGGTTCCTTTTTGTTATTAAATGTGTTGTTATTATAGGTGTTGGTTTTACCATACTAATACATTAATTTCTGTATTTTATTTCTTAAATCTCTTCCTTTTATGTGATTGGTGTCGGTTTTTTAATTAATCCTTTATATATAAACAATGTGTGTATATATATATATACAGTTTTGCTTTAGATAATAGGGTATAATTAATAGGAGCTTCCCAGTGTAACCTGTTAATCTTGCTCATGAGCTTATACAGAGCAGAATCATGACATGTGAAACCACATCGTATATTTGGGTAAACCAAAGTTTTGGATTAACAATGAAAGCTACAATATTAAAGTTAGTACCAAAATTAACTAAAAAAAAATATCTGCACTAATGAAAAATTTTTACACAACTGCAATAAACTATCACAAAAAGTTTTTGTTAAATAAACGGAGTTTAAGAAAAGCTATGCCATAAAATGTGTACAGCAGAAAATGTGTGTTTTAAAATGTTTTTGATACCACAGAATTGTAGGAAGATAATTTCTGATATTATACATATGCAGAAGTAGCCACAAAAATTAAGAATAATTTGAGAAGCAAATGATTACACATTGGTAATACTTTGTAAAAATATGCAAATGCTACACAGACTTGTGTTACTTTTAACAATTTCCTAGTTGTTGTACTTCTACACATGGCTGTTGGCATTCTTGAACTTAAAACATAAATCACTTAAAAACTGTACATTAAACAATAATGGGTATCATATGAGAAAAGCAGAGGCAAAATGTAAAAATAATTGAATTTATATTTGACAAAATATGAAATAGTGAAATACATCAGAACTAAAAAAATCCATACATCATTTTGAGGTAGTATTTAAGTGTCATATATAATGCCAACCTCCATGGTATTAGTTCGTCTTTTTAGCTTCAAGAGGTCCCAAGTTCCTATCTTTGTTATGATGAATTATTTCAATAAGGTTTATGGAGAGGTGCCGGAACATTGTCATCTAACTCAAAAGTTTTATGAAACCCAGGCTCATTGATCATTTATGCACCATGTGAACCAACCGGTCCATTTTAAAGGATGTGGTAGAAGTAATGTAGAGTGTACAAAATTCATCCTCTTCTTCTTCTTTAACTTCCCTAGTAATACCACTGTTGTGTGTTAGCGGATTCTTGATCGTATGCTCCATGCCTTTAGGCATCTGTTTGAGGAATCGAAACTCTGGATCAGATAGAGAAATTCAGGATGGGTAACAGGCCGATGCCTGGAATGAAAGGGAGAGAAGTAGATGAACAAAGTGACAGCAAAATAGACATGGAAAGAAATAGAAGGATGATAATGGAGCAGTTGGTGGAATGATGGTGGGGATAATTGGAGATCCTAGTGGAAACCTGCCGCGCGCCGTGTTGCCCACCACAAATCTCACATGTGGTCATCTCGGATTGAACCTGGGCCACCTTGGCAAGAGTCAAGCATCTAACTGCTCGCCCATGCTACGGCCTGTATACAAAATTCATCAATGGAAAATAATTGCATAATTAATTTTTTAAGAGGCTGGTACTTAATTCTCCTTAATTTTAATTCATATTAACCGAATTTCAAACAAAGATTTTCATCTAATTCTTAAATATAAATTTGAGCTGTACACATGTAATGCTTCTCTGTTTCATGCAGAAATATGAATGGATAGCACTTTGCAGCAACAATTCATGTTTTAGAAATTGAAATAATAACTTTAACTAGAAATAGTGTATTTTGCAATAAAACACAATGGACTTGTATACATTTTATGACTATACCATTGTACCAAAGAACATTCTAATTACAAAATTCCAAGTATGTAATGGAAGTTAAATTTAAATGTGGGTCGATTAATGACACTAAACAACACTTACTTTTACATTTCCCGGAACATGTTTCGGAGGCTAATTTCCTCCATTGTCAACTGGACATCGACTCTCTATTGTCCAGTTGACAATGGAGGAAATTAGCCTCCGAAACATGTTCCGGGAAATGTAAAGGTAAGTGTTGTTTAGTGTCATTAATCGACCCACATTTAAACTTAATTTATTACAACACTTTTCAACACTTCCATGAAAGGAAATTATGTAATGGAAAGTTAAGTTTAAAAAACATCAGATATGTTTTTGTAACTTTAGCATCATGGTGATACCTATAATTATGTAGGAAGATAAGGCTGGCCCTGTAGCTCAGTCGGTAGAGCACCTGCCTGTCATGCTAGGGGTCCCAGGTTGGATTCCCGGCAGTGGGGATGGAAATTTTTCTCCGACCAAGGCAATTCCTCATCTTTCCCAGAGTCTGGAAGTATGAATGAGTGCAAATATGTGCATAATCTAATGATCAAAATCCAATTAATACCCAATGAACACCCTCGATATGTTCCAAAGGAGAACGGCTGCCAATATGACCATTGCAATGAAACTGAAAACAAAAGCCAAAATATGAAGCATTCACAATATTTATCTGTATAATTTTCTGCTGTACAACATTATTTGCAAAGATAGTATAGTTAAACTCTAGACTGTGAAGTTCTTTTGTGTAAATCTAAAAATTTGTTGAAAGACAAACATAATGAGGTATTTTATAGTTCATAAGAGATGTTGGTTTTATGAAGCTGAAATGCTCTTGGTTCTATCAAAAATTAGTTTCACATATAGATATCCAATGTTCCAAACAGTAGTTCACTTGATTTAATAGCTTGCCCTGAATATGCCTCGCAAGGTAGATTAGCCACAATCATATATGATGTTCATAGTGAAACATTGTATATATATATAACTAACAAGTATAGAATTGTATATTTTTATGTTGTATGCTGAAGAGCTGGGATAAATGTAAAATCTTGGAAAATGTGTACAAATGATTAGCTTTTCTTCCCACCTCCACTAGTTAATACCTTTTCAATTCCCAAATTGCTTCAGGACAAGTTTGCAATATGACCAGAGTTTGGACAAGTAGACACCAAAAACTTAAAAATAGGTAAATAAAAAGGCTTTAAAAGTACCCAAAACAATTAAAGCAACATACACTAAAAGTAATTTTATTGTGATCAGCATCTGCAGTGCTTGCAAAAATAAAGTGCAAATTTTTTAATCATTCTATGTGGCAGAAAATGCAGTTATATACTGGCATACAAAGGATATTACTTAAATGACAATAATGCTATTTGGCATTCATACATAAAAACCAAATTCAAATAAATGTGTACATCAAACTTAACAGTTTCATTTTGTTAGGGTTGCCATATATGCTACAAAATTGGGGTTGTCCCAGGTGATTGAAATAAAAACCTGGGATTTTTATATTTTCCAGCCAGCAGATGTTTCTTTTTCTGGATAACAATATCAATGAATAAAATGTCAAATGTGCATCAGAATTGTACTTCATTAATCAATCCATCATTTAGAAGCCTAAAGTAATTTTTCCAAGTACAAGAATTAACTTATTGAAGTGTACAATAAATCAATGTTAAATGTGAATTCCTTTTTTCCATTTTAAAGTAATAAGTTAGTAATTCAAACACAAACATCACTTAAATTATCCTTACTTGGACGTGTTTCAGATAACGGTTTGTCCCCATCGTCAGCAGTTATCCGACTGGTTGGATTCGTGGTTTCCTGAAGTGAGCTGGTTGTCTGTAGATGCCACCACTGACAACCAGCTCACTTCAGGAAACCACGGATCCAACCAGTCGGATAACTGCTGACGATGGGGACAAACCGTTATCTGAAACACGTCCAAGTAAGGATAATTTAAGTGATGTTTGTGTTTGAATTACCAACTCATTACTTTCAAATGTTAAATGCATCACTGTTTCTAACCTTTTGCTTCAAATAATCCTTTTTTTCTATTTTCATGGAACCTACAAACATTTTCTCTGAAGAATTCCATTAAATGATTAGTTATCTGTTAGGCATAAATGCAAAGAGCTTACCCTTAAAGATGAGGTAAAATTACAAACTTAGAATCTGAAACAATTACAAAAGATAGTTGAAAAGGTAAAGGTAGAGATGTTTCACGGAAGAATAAGTTCAAATTACATGTAAAGTTCTCAACTTAGACTTTTTTTTTTTTGTGTGTGTGTAGAAGCTGTACATATTGTATTTTAATGTGCCATTTTCTATATGTCAACTCTAGGTGGTCCGATTTATCAATAATCTTCCACTTAAGTGTTGTATTTTTTGACTTGCTGTTTAAAAACAAAAAAGTCAGTCTAGCATAATACAAATTTACTGCATCAGACTCAGGGTTCTATGTCACTAATGCTTTTACTGTTTAAACAATTTTAAGCTGTTAGCAATGCAAAGCACCGCAATTACATGTATGTGCCTTTACAAGAGGAAAGAATAATTTTCCAAGATACCTAAACCTTAATAACCAAACTCTCAGTACCTGAGCTTCCAGTGATTGGCTTCTGAGTCTTCTGTTTTTGTACAGACTATCAACCAGACAGAAAGTCAATAACATACACATATGGATAGTACAGAAAGCATAGACCACAAAGCTGTTTGAAATAACAGTGGCAGAGAAGTATACGAATTTTAAGATTAATGCATTATTAGTTTGCACAAATAGCTGTATTGGTAGGTAGGGTGTTTCTCATTTTGAAAAAGCTGTTTCACAAAACATATCCTTTGAAACATTTTACCCAGTTCTTCAGCATTGAGAATGTTAGCTCATTTTTGTACTCTTTTACTTTGTCCCTCTTCTTATTGCTGCCTTGCGACGTTCCTTGGTTGTACCCGGTGATTTACTACTATAAACTGGATTTACAAACATCTGAAGTGCTTTTAATATGAGCATAATACTCCAGGTTGGTACCCATCCCAGTCTTCGTTCAACTAGTCATAAGCTCCACACAGAAATAGCATAAATGTGTATATTTTATCTGTTATCACAACTTTATACATACCGTTACATAGAATCCTTATTTGTTTCAAACCAGGCAAACCTGTTGAAAATAAACTAACATCATCACATTTGTCAATATTTCTTGTGTCTGTTTATTTACTTTTATGAAACTGTAAGCTTAGTCAGTGGTTGGATTACATGTTTGAAAAAGTAAAGTTCATATTAATTTATTTTATCAAAAGAAAGAACAGATGTTATGCTGTTTTGCTCCAGGGTACTTCGCCACATGTTCTATTGAGTATTTTGGAGACAGCCATTTTGTTAAATTAACCATGACTGAGCACCTTATCCTATCCCACCCTTTTATTTTAAGAAATGGTTGAAATGACTTCATTAGTTCATTTAGGATAGAAAGCAAAAGTTATATTTTAGTTAAGTATATCACTATTTTAAGAAGACATGTTAGAAGGTTTTATTTACATATGTATACCTCTGAGAAAAACCAGGAAATAACAATATATAATGTATTTCACTAAATTTAATATCTTTTTATTTTAAATTTTAATTAATAAAAAGTGTTTAATGCTTAAATCACTTTCCCACATTAAAAAAAGAAAGGAATGTAAGGTTACTGAAGGAAGTGCAGCATTTTGTAGAGAATTATAGTTTGTATATATCTACCTACATTAAAATGAAGTAATACTGTAATAAGGAATAAAGTGATTTATTCTATTTCACACAAAAGCTATTGCTTTCAAAAGATCGGGAAGGTCCGTGGAAATAAGTAAAGCTTATAAAACACGATCATAATTAAAGGAAGTGCAAAAATCTATTTTGTGTTATTCTCTTCATATACATCATATAAAAGAAGAATTTTAAGAGCATAACTCTTCTTTCCCTAAATGTGCTTGCTGTTGTATAAGTGAATGCTGTGATGCATTTTTCATTTATTATCTGTGATTAATCTTAGTATGTGGTAAATACCTTCATTAACTAACGTTTAAAGTCCTGGACATGACTGCTAAAAGCTTATATTTTTAGTTCATTGTCCGCTAAGTTACAGCAGCTCGCAGCTTAACTTATTTTCATTCCATTGTGAAAACTATTTTTAACTGAGGGGGATGTCATCAGATTTAAAGTCACTTTCTTAGTTTCCTGTTTTGCTTATTCTTTTTAGAAAAGTTCAATAAAGCTGGTATTTGTGGGTAAGTAAAGGCTGCTGCCTCTCTCTGCCAATGATAGAAATATGCTATGTGGATGCTGCACAAAAAGCATTGGTGTTTTGTAGAATGAATCCTGCTAAAAGTAAAATATTTAAGAGATAAACTTTGGTGATAGGAATATTTTAGCATCAATTGAAACTTGAGAAAAAATACTTTGTACATACCTAAAAATGTATTCTGAGTATTAGATAGTTGGCACACAGTCTTTAGAATTGTTCAAGAGGCATATTTACTTCTAAACAGGGTGAAGTTGCCACATGCACATTTGACAAACATTTCAGGTGCCTAGAATTGGATGGCAAAATGCTGTCAGAGTCAACAACTTGGTTACCTGGATGCATTTATAACATTTCTAAGATTTGTAGATAAGGGGCAAGGGCATGGCAGGTTTTGTGTCTTACAACCACTTAGATAAAAGCACAACATACATTTCCATTAGAACAATTGTACTATCTTCTTTCCCAATGTCCTCGAGTTCCTTTTTCAGAGTGCAAACTATAAGAGGCTTGATCACTAACTTCACAAAACAGTAAATTGGTGACAAAGCTGAAGAAGATATTTGTTAGGATTGGTTATATAACCTGTTTTATTTTTAAATACCTGCTTCATGTGTTAATCATGGAAAGAACCATGATGATACAGATCAGCACGTTAATGGATATCCACCTCTATGTGGTGAAAGAACATTACAGGTAACTTGTCTATTATAGGAACGAAGTCCAATTCTGAGACTTGGAAGGTAAGAATGTCTCCATGCCAAAACAGGAAACAATGTATAGTAATAGACTTCATAATTCTTTTGCCTTAGATGCAGTCAGTTCTGGCTAGGATTTCCAGCTGTCTTTGGTTACTTATCCCTGAGGTATAGCATCAAATTAGCATCACATTTGGTACCTTTGGCTGCAGTTCATATTCTTTTTAAGCCTTATGCCTCGATTAATCAAGTGCATGAATAATAAAGGGCATCAACAAAAACATGCATTGGAGAGTTTGGTATAACACTCACTAACAGTGAAGCAGAGACGTTTTGGATGTATTACATCATCAGAATTCAAAATATTTAATCCTTGAAAACAGTCTGTATCATTTCGATGTAATAACTATATATAACACATTTTAAATATGCAGGGCTCTTGCTTCTTGAAAAACAGCTTCTCACGTGTTCCTTAATGTTTGTAATCTTCATTCAGTAACATACAGATGGATATTGTGTCAAATATTTTGGTGAAAAAGATAATAGAAGAAGCACTTATTGCTGTGTTTGATAAAAATAAAATTGAAGTTTACAAACTTGCTTCCTGCTTCGTCGATGCGTGCCTAATAAAGCTGCGCTCCATGCTATCCACACAACGTACTTCGCTGCAACTTTTGTATTCAATCAAATGGTGTTAGACCGACCGATGTGTTGGCTGGCTGTTTAAAGCCAGAAGGTTTTTGCTGCGTGGCCACTCGTTAAGGGTATTTCTTTTAGGGATGTTGTAGGATGGGTTGTGGGTTTTTAGGTAGAAATTTTGTTTTTGAGGTTACAAATTTTATGTACCTCATGTGGGAATGGATACAAAACCTTGCACCATGGTGTTCTAATTTTAAATTTGTGTTAGGTTGAAAATGTCTATGCCAAACAGCTTAGAAGAATTATGTGCAGCTCAGCTTTAGCTGCTGTTAGGATTAGCTCCTGGGCCATCTCGAGTGCCCGCAAGCCATGCGGGGCACCCGGAACAGCATGGAACGGCGTATAATGGGGTCATAATCTCCCATGATCTAACAAGGGCGATTCTATGTCTGGGGAAAGTATCGTAGAATTTTGATGCCCGACGCCTAATTTCGTCCTCCACGTAAGGAAGACCCGAGGTTTAATGAAGCAATGTGATAGGAAAAGAGCGACCCCCGAATGTATAGTCCGTAGTCCTTGAAGCCATGCCCCAGATCACGCAGGCATATAGCTACAATTAATAGGCCTCCTTAGAAGAGTCGCATGAACCAAGGATTTTTAACTCCTTTGCATTCAAATCAGGAAACCAAGCAAGATCATCAAACCCTGCCGTACAATCCATCGTGAAACTTTATCATTCTAGAAATTATGTATATTCCGAGTGAAATGAGCTGACGCTCCATCGTGTGAATATTTTATTGATTTTTTATATTTACGTCATTTAAATGATGGGAATTATTTCACCCCAAACGTTTAGGCAGATAGCTCTGTTGATATCTGCACTGTCGTAATTAATAGGCGCAATGAGTCTTAAAAATTGAAGATAACCGTCGCAAGTAAACTCTCATCACTGAACAAGGTGCGTGCTAAGAAATTCATGAGTAGAGTACAGTCTTGAAACATGTGATGGTAGAAAGTTGACTCAAAGTATGCCGCATTTAATCCATGCATCCGCTGAAGGCGATACAGATACAGGTGTTCATGTAAATTCTCCAGATAGTCAAGTGACTATAACGCGTTCCCTTACTGTAATGACTTCTGTTATACGATGGATTTGAACTCCTAAGTCAGTGCTTCATACCTCTCTTTTCTCTCAATATCTGAAACAATTGCTGTATCTCAGGTGTTGAATTCGTGAGCAAAGTTCGGATATCTTTTTGCATAAAGCTCGCGTGTATGTAATGCAAGGCCAGTCACGTCAGGCATATCGATCTGTTCACCTACAGGACACATTTTCTTCTGCCTTCTGTGCACAGCAAATAACCAAGTAAGAAACAATCAGTGGATAGCTAATTCTGTTAATTATTATTGGCGTTAACGAAGGGGAAAATCCTTTAATAACTAAGAAACAACACATCCACTTTTATTATTATTATTATTATTATTATTATTATTATTATTATTATTATTATTATTATTATCATTATCATCATCATTATTATTATTGTTATTATGGGAAAGATCTTGGAAATGTATGACTCAAATCAAGATACACTAGTTTTTTAATCAGAGTAACTACCCTATATTGTAAAAAACTGAAGATACTGACAGTGAAGCAGTCCAAATATTATAAATAAACTACACTTGTAACACACTTCACTTATCTGGATACCGGACCCACTGACTCTCTCTACTGCGCGAGACGGCTGGCAATCGCCGAGGAACTTCCCCCGGCAGTGGTGGACTAACCTTATAATACATGCTGGATATGTTGACCATCTGCTGTGAAACAGGCAGCATGTCACGTGGAAATATTCTCGCTCACTCTCCAAAGCTCAGCAGTAGGTATTCTTGTGATTTCTAGCAAATTGTTTTCCTTGAGTTATTGTAGTGTGCGAGGATTGGAAGATACACTTTGTCTTAAAGAATCCCATAAATAAAAGTCACAACTCGTTAGGTCAGGAGAACGAGCGGACCACAAATCAACACTAATTATTCTGTCATCTCTCTTAATGCATTTAATGATTCGACAACCGTATAGTAGAATGTTACTGGAACCAACCATACGATTTCTCTTCTTCTCTCAAGCGATTGAAAAGTGGCCTCAGAATTAACCTCTGATATCGCTCTACATATATTGTTTCATAAAAAAGTATGGGCCATGTTATTCTTCTAGCACTTACGCATACCACACTCTAATTTTCTGATCATAATTAGGGGTTTCATTCAGCAGCACATAATTCATTTTATTACATAAATTATCTTCCGTGTGCTTAAGAAACCACAGCTAATCCTCTGTTTTTGCTACGTTTGAGTTTAATCAATATTGGATTATAGCAGTAAATATTGTAGTACCTAATTGGCGAAAATGCCTCAAAAATTGTACAAGTAAAAATTATTGCAGTGAATGGGTTTAAAGCACATAAGAAGTAAGTCCCAACATTTGTCTGTACAGTGGAGTGTTATTAATCCGATTGATTCAAATTGAAATGAAGGAGCACCAGAATGTACTTCATTATACTTTTAATTCTCCACACAATAAACAATTGAACACATGGGATAGTTTATCTTTTAGAATTCTATTGAACCTCTTGGAAAATACAGTTTCATTACATTACTTTGTGAACGTTGCAGAGGTGGTCCAGCGTCCCCATTAACCATACATTCTTGTTCCACCATAGCTACAAACGATTCATATATATGCAACTTAACACCGTCACCTTCCATCCACTCACGAACGTCATTTGTAGTTCCAACAGATTCAGAAATCCAGTAATATGTAGAAGTTTCCGGGCTTACTGGCCGTGGTCTAGTAGGCAGCAGACCAGCAGAAGATATGAGTCGCCAGGTTTACCTGGGCGGAGTGTTTGCTGCTCAGCACCTAGACGCCTAGTGCGGCTTTACCTGGGCAGTATAAAAGAATTGTGTTGCAGGCAGTTGTCTTGGGCAGTAGTATATCTAGCCATGTGTGGGCGGTTATCCAGTGCTGGCTGCGCTCTTCCGCCTGCCTGAGAAGTATCTGAGCCCAGCCCGCTTGACAGGCTAGAGGGAAAGGAATGAATGTTTAGGTATGGGTTTTACCTAGCCCATTTCTGGGATTGGGAGTACAAAGTCAGGGGAAAGTGGCCCTGCTCAGTTTAGTTGCCCAGAGCGTCTTTGGGCAGCCGGTAAGACGAACCAATGGTCGTACCGGCCTAGGTTATTGGGATGGGAGCCTAGCTTATTGTAGATGGTACGAGATCTGTCCCTACCAAGTCTACAATATATGGGACTCCGGAGTAGGTGTGGAGGATATGGGACGGGAATCTACGTCCAGTTTCGCAGCGCTCTGTTCTGGACGCGCTGCAGCCTGCGAATAGTGGTGGGAACCGCTGATCCCCAGACTTCACAGCCGTGCAGAATCAGCACCGGGATAATCGCCCGATACAGGCGTAGTTTAAGGTGTGTTGGCATTGTGGATTTAAAGATGGGGTACAACTGCCTAAGTTCTGCTTGCCCTTGTACGGCTTTGACCCGGACGTGAGGGGCGTAGGTGAGGCCGCAATCGAGGACGCCAATATTTAGTGTGTAGTGTTTAACGCCCGCTTTTACTACATACGGCACAGCGGGCGGTGACACTGATGATACATGAGATGGAGATGGCGGGGGAAACCGGAGGTCCCGGAGAAAACCCGCCCCAGCGCCGTGTTGTCCACCACAAATCTCACTTTGCAGTCGCCTCGGATCGAACCCGGGCCGCCTTGGTGAGAGCCAAGCGGTCTAACCATTGAGCCAAGGCGCGGCCTGAGGACGCCAAGGTATTTGGCAGAGGGAACCCAGGGGATTTGCCTCTGTCTCAACCTCAGTGACCAATCCGGTTGCCTAGCTCGGACCTTAGCCAGGAGCACAGCGGAGCTCTTCCCTGGGCTAAGGCCATCCTCCACCTCACTCCAACGGTCGATAGTTCGGAGCTGGCGCTGCAGCGTAGGATGGCAATATCGTAGGTACTTGTTACGTGCCATTATGAGGATGTCGTGGGCATACTGGCACGTAACAGTCTGTGGTTACAGAGGGAAATCAGACATGTAGGCCGCAAAGAGTAGCGGGGACAGAACACTGCCTTCCGGAACTCCTGCGGCTATCGGTCTGATTGATGACAGCCGTCCTTCCACTCTCACCTTGAAAGTGCGGTCTATGAGAAAACTGCTAATCAGGGCGAGATAGGGAGGAGGTATATTGGCCTCCCTGAGCTTGTACAGTAGGCCTTCGTGCCAGGTGGTGACAAAGGCTTTTTCTACGTCTAGCAGCACCGAGGCTGTCTTGAGGTTTTTCTGGAATTCTAGGGCCGTCCTCTCGGCCAGCCGCAATAGCTGTAGGGCCGTGGATTTTCCATGACGAAAACCAAACTGGTGATCGGGTAGGAGCTGCATTTCCTCAAAAAGAGGGGTCAGGCGAGATACGAGCAACCGCTCAAACAGTTTTGAGACGGTTGGGAGAATACTTATGGATCGGTAGCTAGAAGGAAAGACCGGATCCTTGCCGGGTTTCAGGATGCACGCCACTCTCGCCTCCTTCCAGCAAGCTGGAAAATGGCGGAGGTGGAGGCACGCATTGAAGATCCGCGTCAAGTGGATGATGACCCTCTTGGGAAGGTGCTGGAGCATAAGAGCGCTAACGCCATCATGTCCAGGGAATTTATTAGGTTTAAGTTTCCGGATTTTAGTAGTCACCACTCTAAAACTGAAGTTCCTGACGTTTCGCTCGTACGTTCGTCGAGCATCCTCAGAGGACCCATGGCAAACTAGAGTGGCTCCGGTTTTTTTAACAAAAAAGAGAAAGAGGACAGGAGGAGAGAAAGAAAAGGCAACAATAGAAGTTAAGAATGATGAAGGGGAGAAGTTCAGGTTAATGTCGGAGTCCCGTGAAAACACCTCCGTTAGTGGCAGTTGATGCTAAAACTGCGCAAGAAAGATTGCGCAAGACAGGTTGGCTTTCCTGGCTCATGGCCATGACTCAAGGCCCTGACCAGAGCCAGTGTAGTAGGGTGGGATGAGAAGGTTGAAAGAAAAGAAGGGATGGAGAAGGGTTTAGAGATCATTTATTGTAGTAGTTGTGCACTGGGGTGCTTTGGAGGGCATTGACGCCTAGTGGCGTCGGGGTCGGTGAGATGTATTCGTCGCTAAGTCCACCTGGGAGTCATTGAAGTGCTGTCGGAGTAGTTCAGTGTCGAATGTTGAGTTGGCAATGGCGAATGGAATGTCGTACTGCTTCCGGTAGTTTTTCTCCACAGTCTGGAGAATATTATCCTGTATTGTGTGGTTGGTTGTGCAGCTGGCTTCTACTTTCTTCAGAAGCTTCTGTTGAGCAGAAGTGGCTTTGATGATTTAGGTGACTTGGTCCAATAGTGATGTGGTCTGTTGAGTGACTGCAGTGATGGTGTCCTGTGTTGGTTAGTTGTTGGTGACGATCTGATCCACGGTAGATTGGTGGTGTGTATTTAGTGCGGTGAACACTGAGTTGAAGCTCGTTAATGTGACCTCTTCCAAACTCCCGAGGCGAGGGCCCAGATTCAACACTTCTGAGTGGAGATCCTCTCGCAAGTGGTTGGAGTTGTTGGCGACTGCTGCGGCGGTGAGCTTCTTCTCAATGGTGTCCAGTCTTTCGTTGAGGCATTTTACCTCAGCTCGTAATGTCTGCATCAGTTCCTGTACTGCAGTATTGGCAGCCGGGGCGATGTCAGCCGAGGTGTGGCTCTCCCGGCCAGTGTTGCAGGAGTCACGAGGAAAGTACGGGCACTGCGCCTGGCCCGTGAAGTGACCGAAGCCACTGCAGGTTGCGCAGTACCGAGGGCGGCGGAGATCGTGTTGTCGGCAGTCTCTTGTGAGTGATAGAGCACCGCAGTAATGGCAGCGAGGCGGTGCTGAGCAGTGCTGCTGAGTGCACGTAGCTGCAGCATCGCCGACATGGAGCAGGTCGCTCAGTCCTGCCAGTTTCGACGGGGCTCCGGCAAAGGGCACCAAATACATATAGGCTGGAAGACCGCCTACTTCTCTCCTATTGGCTGCGCGTCCGACAGTCACAAGACGGCTGCTAGGCATATATCTCGGTTGGTCCGGCTCGTGTGAACGGTTTCGGCCTCGTGTTTTGTAACACGGGAAACCAGGTTTTATGCAAACTTGCTGCTTCCTCCTTCCTGTTAAAATTATGTTTGTTCTTGAAGATTTCATTAGCCTCCCGATAAAGTCTGGTGTGGTACTGGGCTGTGTTGTCCAGAACCTGTGTTTCCTGGAACTTGATGTCATGTCCCATCAGAAGGGCATGTTCAGCAACAGCAGATTTTTCAGTATGTCCCAACCGGCAGTTGTTTAGGTGTTCCTTAATACGGGTACGTATGCTACGTTTAGTAGTGCCAACGTACATCTTGCCGGAGCTGCAGGGAATACGGTAGATCCCTTTTGTGGCCAGAGGGTCCCGTCTGTCCTTGACTGATCGGAAATTATCCTTGAGCTTCTTGGTGGGTTTAAAGAAGGTTCTTGAAACATCAAGAACTTCAGTTTTTCCTACTAGACCACGGCCAGTAAGCCCGAAAACTTCTACAGATTTCTCGATTGACGTCGGCCGTGAAAGCCTAAGTTGATATATTCAGAATTGTTTTGAACGGATCCATAAAGATTGTCAGATTGACACTTCCACTGGACTCTCGATGAAAGTGAGATTTGGCCAGAATTGCTAGATTTCTCCTGTTGTGACGAACAGGAAGATATCCCTCACTTGCGCTCCTTTTGTGATCAAATAGTGTATGTATGTTGCCCTAAGGAGGGGAGGGTCCACTCTCACACCTTCGAAGTAATGTTTCCCAGGGCTGCTTAATAAAACTAAGGTTTTGTAGAACAGTGAACTGTCGTTCCAAACTAGAGATCCAAGGGTTTTTTTTGTACAGTTTTACATTTTGCAGAGGCAGCTAGCTCCAGCACTGAAACAACAGAGGCAGAAAAACACTTAAGGATAATTCCCGAAGTAGCAAACCACGCATTTACACTAGCACTTAATACTGAGGAAACGAATATTTTTCGAACCATTCCCTGTTAAGCTGAGCATCTATGCTTGTCTGACGTCGGTCTGAGCGGCTCTGTTATGTGCTGGTCTACTGATCCCAAGGTCGCGGCTGCAGGCTAAGTCCTCATCAAAATAAATTTCCCTTATCCTGAAAGATGAATATCGGGTAACCCTAAGCTCTATGGATCCTTGGTTTATTTGAGCATCATTTCACCCGATCCATTCATTCCGAAATGACTTACATTGGACGACGATAATTAAAAAATGTCATCGTAACACAATGATGCGAGATCAACAATATTAAGGAATCCTGCCCTAGCAGTGAAACACAATTTATACTTGCTAAGTTTATGTGCTGAATGGCAAGCCACAGCAGCATATAAATAAAAGATAAAGGTACTTTGGTTCTAACAATGGCACATGTGGTGAACATGTAAAGCTTTAATGACATCTGCAAGCTACATGTCTCGAGAAATGGCCCTTTAAATATCAAGGATGCTTGCACTGCTGTTAATGTGAAATCGGCAGTTTCCGTTAGCGTTCGTTTTTTTTTTTTTTTTTTGTGAAATGATGCTCAAATGAGCCTAGGATCCATAGAACTTAGTTACCATTTATCTTTCAGAATAAGGAAAACCCACGGGAAAAACCTTATCCAGATAACTTACCCTGACCGAGATTCGAACTCGTGACCTTTTGAACGTGAGGCAGACACGCTACCACATAAGCTACAGAGATGATCAACGCTTGTTTAAACTGTGCGGTGTTGGACTAAATTTTTGTAAGATGCAAAATAAAGTATATTCCAACATTTATTCCAAAGCAATGGTTATAGCACTCAAACGATTTAAATGATTATTTAAATCTATTTCATAATTTAAGTAAGTACAAAGAATTAGCTATAATATTGAATAATGGTATGAAAAAGTTATTACACAAAATGTATGAAGAAATGTATAAAAGTTGAATGATGTTGATTTGTCGTGATGACAACGGCAAAAAGACTATATAAGCACCTGGACTGGAGGTGATTCCTTCTGGACTTCTATTCGAGCCTTTGAAGAGTACGGATCGTCTCTGCGAGAGCTATCAGCGGTTCGGAGCAAGCAAATTGCCACCAGCGGGAGTGACCTTAGAGAAGCTCCCGGCAATTCGCTAAAATCTCCAGCAGCAGCATAGAGGTCGTTGAAGGGGGTCCTCCTCCGCGAAGGAGGATCCTTCGACTATTGCCATTCCGGGATTGGATCCCTTACTGGAGATTTTTTTTTAAAAAAAAGAAGAAGATCCCCGACGTTACCTTCGGCCTGGACAAGGCCAGAAATTTGAAAAGGGTGATCAGAGGATTACCAGTGGATACACCGGTAAGCGAGATCACCGATGACCTCACCAGACAGGGTATAACACCGCGCTTGGTCAGGCAGCTGACCAAGCCAGGACCGCAAGGTCAGCCTGGCCCCATCCCCATCCCTCTCTATCTCGTGATAGTAGAGCGGTCCAGCGACCCAGAGGCAAAGATCGATAGTATCAAAACTATTTGTTACTTCCGGGTAAAGGTCGAGGCCGTCAGGAGTTCTGGCGGCCCTCCTCAATGCCACCATTGTCTGGGGTTTAACCACTCCAGCAGGTTTTGCCGCAGAATGCAGCGTTGCCTGCGGTGTGGAGGACCTCATGACAAGGAGGCGTGTCCGAGGTCGCTTGCTGATGCGTCCACTTGCGCAAACTCCAAAGGTGCGCACATTGCCTGCTATGGCGGCTGCCCAACAAGGAAGGCGGTTATAGCTGCCAGAAGACCGGCACAGGAGAGGAAACCTCAATCAGCGCCAGCCAGGGAAGAGACAAGGGCTCTCCCTTCCTCAGTCTCCAAGGCTACGACATCCAGCAGGCAGCTACCAAATGAAGACCGTCAGCAGGGAGAACGGCGCCCATCTTTTGCTGAAGTTGTGCAAAGATCCCCTGACACCCTAAAACAGTCTCGTGGGAAAACACCAGCACCCACACAAAAACACAAACAAACACGGGCCCCAGCCCCAAGAAACACCGTTTCCAAACCAGACCTCAATGAGAGGAGACTATCTCGCCAACCCGAGAACCCGACTGTAGAGGTTGCGCATAGCGAACCTATGCCCCCTAGACAGTTGAACGAAAGGGCTCGAGGTAGGCCTGCTCCCCTTAGGTCATCCTCCCCAGCCAACATCAACATAGTGCCCTCTACCACGAGCTCCACCCAACTAACCGCTTCCCTGGATCTCACGGAGATGTTTAAGTGGTTGCAGAATTTGCTGCAATCACATGGACAAAAGATCTGTGAGATCTTAGTGAAGTTTTTCTGCGCCTCAGACCCGGCAAGCGAGATGCTGGCAGCAATGGAGGGACTTGCCCTACTGTCAACTGGTATCCAGCAATCACAGAATGGAGAATCGAACTAGGTCTTGTACCTCTTTTCGCTTCGCATTCTGGAATGCGTGTGGCCTGGTTGATCAGGGGGGTGAGCTATTGCAGTTCGCTCGAGCAAATGCCTTAGACGTCATCCTAGTCAGCGAAACCCATCTCCGCCCAGACACCCGTTTCCGCATCCCGGGCTACATTTGCCATCGCACGGATCGCCAAGGCCGCCCTGGCGGTGGTACAGCGGTACTTGTCCGGCAAAATGTAGTCCATAAATCCATCCAGCTCCCTCCTCTTCAAACCGTAGAGGCCACGGCAATCTGTCTTGACCTTGGCGGAACTGAGGTCCTGGTGGTCTCTGTGTATCACCCCCCCCCCCCAACCGGCAGTTCGTTCCAAACGACTATCTATCCTAAACCTACACCCAAGTGCTATAATGGCCGGGGACTTCAATGCAAAACATTAGCGTTGGCATTGTGGTCGTCGGGCAGATGCAAGAGGCAATCAAATCATTCGCCTAATAGATGGAGACCCACAGCTTCAAGTGCAGGGTCCCTGGCAACCAATGCACTACCCGCGAGGTGGAGGACTGCCATCAGTCATTGACTTCGCAATCACAAAGCATTTTCCATTCCATCTCACTCTCACGTCACTAAACGCACTTCATTCTGACCATAATCCGCTGCTGACAGAAATCAACACTAGGGTTGCCAGTCATGACACCTCGCTTCAAACGCGAGAAGTCGATTGGGAAGGCGTAAGGAACTGCCTCCGCACTTCCATTCCACCGAACCCAAAAGTAACAAACATCCCGGACATTGAGAGGGCAATCTCATCCTTTACTTCTATCCTGACGCGAACTGCCAAAAACCTAACAGTTCACGGACCTGCACCTCTTCATCCAGACGTTCTTCCTTTAGACATCACCCTTCTTATCCGTCGCTCCTGGGTGGCACGGAGACTATACCAGCGACACCGCACGCCACATAATCTCGCGCTTTTGCGACGTTTACGTCGACTGGTCAAGATCCGACTGCATGAGCACAAGGTGCAAGCGTGGGAGGACACAGACTGCGTTGAAAATGGCGACGTGTGGCATATCGCCCGAACCCTCAGGAATCGCAAAGGTCAATACACCTCACCCATCCACGGCACCCACGGCCTGGCCTATGAACCCCAAGCCAAAGCAAATGCGTTCGCTGGCTATCTTGAACGCACTCTATGTCCGAGAGGACCCCCAGGACGACATCTTTTCCGAACGCGTTCGTAGGGAGGTACGCCGATTTTTTCGACGCCCTCCCGAGGACGCGGAACGACTTCCCGTCATTCGCCCTAGTGAAGTCCAGGGCGTACTCCAACGCCTCAAACCAAACAAGGCGGCGGGGTCGGACGGGCTGACACTCCTCATGCTTCCTCACCTTCCCTTCAATGCCGTTCTTTTCCTGACCAGGATCTTCAATACGTGCCTCACCTTGGGGCACTTTCCTCGCGAGTGGAGAGAGGCCCGGGTGATATGTATATTGAAGCCTGGGAAGGATCCTGGGCATCCAAGGTAACAAAGGAGTTAATCCTTACAGCAGCACAAGCTAAATTTCAAAACTCCAAAAGAGCTGTTTGGCTACAAAATTTACCCCACTTTAGAAAAATAAATCACCAGGGTGTAAACAAAAAAGCTGTTTGGCATCCTGTACAAAATTAAAGAGGAGCAAAAAGCTACCTCAACAAATTTCCTCAACAAAAAATACCACATCATCCTGTAAACATCAAAATTGTCAAACTGCGGTCAGACTCAAAACCTGGGTGGGTACGCAGCAAAAATCTTCTGGCTGTTAACAGCCTGTCAGTATACGACTTGGACTTGTGATTCCTTCTTCTTCATTTGACTTCAATGGTGAAAGGACGTGTAGGTCCGCAAATAGACGCTCATGTGCAAAGGCAATTTATGTGTGTAAGAAATATATGTATTAGTATATTTTACTTGGTGCAACAGAAAAGTAATTATTGGCGAACAGTTGAAAGGATTGCACCAGAGAATATTGATATCGATTGATTTATGTTAAAAAAAGTTTCGTTCTTAATAAATCTCAAAGTTTGGAGATTCGTTGAGGAAATTATAAATAATCTTTTATTTAAAACAAAATTATCCTTCCATATCCAAGACCACCCCTGAAAAGAAGAGTCCATGCAGACACCAGAGCAGCCGAGGAACTAGATCGAACTCCGAAGAAGTCCATCATCACCCAAATCCTTTCTACACCCCACATTGGAACATTTTGTTTCAGCACTACTAACGGCAAAACGTAAAGGCACCGGTAAGACACAGCATAATGCACGATACTAGAATATATTTTCTGATCAAGTGCCGGTCTCAATCAGTTCGGATTTATGGAAGTCTATTACACTAGGTCATCATAACATTTAGAACTCGTAATGGTATTTTACAAATTAAACGCACAACTGTTAAATAAATTACCGGTCACCAGTCAATACTGATGGCAGACTGAGAACATCGAGGTGTGTTATACGTGTACTTGTCCTTGTAAGGGATTAACACTAAATATAGATACTGTATCATATTTTAAGAAAAACAGTTATTTGAAGTGTGTTCTGACAAGCAGTTAACTAATTTTCAAAGTATAGACCATTAGATTTTATGGTCTTGAGCTATCGTTCAGCGAGGTTTATTATCCCACGATTGTACCAGTCTCTGATTTTTAATGCGAAGAATTGGGTGACACCTACTAGCACTGCTTCAATGTTGTCAGAATTTGTTCCACTTAGAAAATAGTCCATGAATCGAAAAAGATGACAATCTGATAGCGCAAGATCAGGGCTGTATTCTGAGTGTGGTAGCAGTTCGATTCCTCCCAATTTCTGAATTTTTTCCATAGTTATTGGTGCAGCATGTGGTGTTGCATTGTCCTCTTGCAAATGACTCTATTTCGGTTAGCTAATGCTGGGTATCTCCGTCTCAAAATTTTATGAACGCGTTCCAGTTGAGAATAAAGATCCACATCAACCGCCCACCCGTTTGAAACAAACTTCCACTGAATCACACCTTCAAAATTCCACCAGACAAACATTACTTTGGGACCAAACTGATTTTTTCGAGGCATCAGGGTTTCGGTAATATACCCATTTTTCTTCATAAGTGACAATGCTCCTGACAAATCTATCATTCCTGGGATTACGGATAAGCTGACGACAGATATCCACTCTACGTTCAACTTGTTGAGATGTCAATTGATGAATACAGGTAAGCTTATGTATGATTTTCCAAGTGTCTTAATGTGGCGCTGTATGGTACCTCAAGTTCAAACTTTGTTATCTGCACTTTGTGATTATTATCAATTGGAAACTGATACATGCTCGCAATGTACGTAACACTATCTATGGCATCCGGTAAATATCACTGCCAAACCAAAGAAACCCAATACATTTTCCAAAACACCGACTTTACTTATGAGATAACCTAATAATAGGATGTGGGGTATGTATAGTCCTCCACAGGGAAGTCTCCGAGGGGCGAGACGCAGGGGGTTGGCCGAAGGTCCCCACACCCTCCCTGGACAGGTTTATGACACCCCATGTCAGTACAGTTACAGACCATTCAAAAACATTCTGACGGCTTCTACTTTTGTGAATGAATCTTCTCGGCATTAATGTACAAAGTGAATAGGGCGCATGTTTTGTTAACGGTCTGCTCCTTGTATAGCAAGCGTTCTCTGCCACACACATTGGCTGTCCTTGTCCCACAGCACACTCCTTACAGGGATTTTCTTTGCGTTGCTATACTATAGAGTGACAGGTGCAAGTCCGATTGGAAAATGATGGGAGGCAGAAAAATTACTCCTACCATCTATTAGTCAACGGGTAATGGATTCTTGTGCAGCGCAGGTGAACAGTGTTAACCAAAATCTATGGGGATTGAATTCAGACTTTGAAGCCAAGCACTCTTGGTAGGGTTGTAAAGGAGCCCAACTTTCGCTGCTATTGGAATTTCCCCAATGCGTCTGCATGACACGCGGAAAGCCGTTGAACCAAGCGGCGTGCACTGGGGTTATGATCACCAAGAGATGAACGAGTGCGTTCCGATGGAATGGCAAGGAGTTCTAAAATTTTGCGACCGGGCGCCTAATTTCATCCTCCAAATATGGAAGAGACAACGCTTCATCCAATGTCTCACGGGCAAAGAATATGCACCCGCTGGAGTAGCAGCAGACTGGAGTCTGCGGATTTGCCATAGACCTCGTAGGCATAAAGCAGGACGGGGATTATGAAAGCCCGAAAGACATAATGAGAAGAGGCTTCCCAGACCTTAACATGGCATACAAAGAGGCCGTAGTTGGCCTCTTGGCCCGATGTGACTTTAGTGATACACCTAGGTAAGTTACACTTCCAGATAGGCGATGGTACTCCTCCATTCCATTCTAAACCTTAGATGAATGGGAAAGCTACGCTTGGTAAAGAGAATGGCTTAACTTTTCTTCCAGCTGATAATCACCAACGGCTGCATGGCTTCTAGAGGTGTAGCTAAAGGGGTTGAAGATGTGCGTGGTTGTTTGTATGTCAAGTATAGCACCGGGCGACTAGAATAATGTGCTATGTTGTAATACGACTCTTCTGGCAGCAGGTCGACCACATAAACGCTACAAAGCGTGGTGATACGGCAGAACATTCGGTATTCCGCCTCTTATTAGCCTTTATGTAGCTGAGACCACAAATTAGCTGTTTGAGAAACGGTTATATTAAATCACCAATATATGTAGGGAGCTCTAGGTGAGTCAGCTTGTAAAGGAGACCCGCGACACCTCGAAGTAACTGCAGAGGTGTCGAGGATGAAAATAAAATTGATAAGGATGACTTGAATGGCACTCAAAAGAAAATACAAGCAGGCTAGCAGAAGCCTCTCGAAAACTTTTGAGAGGAGCGCCAGTAGGCTGATGGAGCGGTTTGTTCCCTGGTTTCAGAAGCGGATCACTCGGGGCATCCCCACCCCACTCACGTGGGAAGTGATAAAAGGTGATACACATACTGAATACCGTCGTTACATCACAGCCTTGAAGGGAAGGCAGCGGAGCAATATTAATCTCAGCTATCAGGGAATTATGAGCTAACTTTAAGGCATTGGCTAAAGTGAGCAACAGATGCTAGGGGATTGGATGATCGCGATGTCGACAAGAGATGTCAGTACTCCATTTCCTAGATGGAGGGTGGGTTGCCAGGGGATCTCTATTCCAAGTCTGCATTTTTCATGATTTCATTACTCAGTCCGTGGGTTGCTATGCCAAACGATGATGCTTGTTATTAAAGATCCCAGTTACAAAGAAGCTGGGATGTAGGGCGAGGGATAATCATCAAATACAAGCTATCCCTGGGATGGGTGTTTGATAGAAATGATTTAAACTTTTGTTACACCAAGAACCACAGAGGCGCCATGGTCACAAGTTATTGAAGTGGAGGGAACCGGAATTCTCATGAACTGCACAGTCTTTCCGGAGGCAGTTATAGCAGCTCAGAAGACGGAAGGAGATGTTGGATAGTTGTGCTTTCAATACCACAATAAGATGGGGAAATTGTTGGAACTCATTTCCCTGACTGGCCAAACCACACGCGTTCCAGAATGCAAACCTGGAGGTACAGGATCTAGTTCAATTCGCCATTCTGAGCAGTCCGGACGATCGTGATCAAGATCTCGAGCCCTTCCATGGCAGACATTTTGCCTTGAAAATTGCAAAAAATGAAAAAGTCTGATATAACTTGTTGTTATACTTATAATCAACGAATAAGAAGCTCTTTGTTAGTGAATCCATGGTGGTACCTTTTCATCCTTTATGGATTTATGGTACCAGGTCATTCTGAAGGATGTGTAAGGATGTGTCATTTGTAAGAAACCGTAACAAATTTCTGTTTTTTCATGCTACCTTATATTGCAGAGAAACTATCATGTAATAATGGGAGAGTCAATTAACTAAGAATCATTTATGCAATGTTTTTCCATTGTGTATGGACACATGATTCTGCACCGCTGCTGTAAACAAGGTATAGCTTCTGATGCAGTTTTGCTCTATACTGAAGTGCAATATTGACAATGATGTGCAGTTCAACTATTGCAAGTTAATTATTCTTTTGTCTGACTCAGTACATGTTTTCAACAGCACATCATATATTTATGATTTGTAGTGTTAAGTCAGCTATGTCAAGTTAAAGTACAATTTGCAAAACGGTTTCTGGGTGTAAACGTTCCATGCTATACAACAGTCCATAAGCTTTCCAATAAATTTCAGGCCACAAGCGGTGTTTGGAATAAAGCCTAAAGCACATGTAGAATTCTTATCAAAAAACTTATCAAAGAAACATTAAACATTGATCACTGTTTGGAAACTTTCCCACAAAAATTACTTAGGTGCCTTTTGCAATAGACAAGCATTTCTTATAACTTTGTGTGAGGTTTCTAAAACTAAGTGCAATGCTTCTAAACTGCTGGACTTAAAACCATATAAAATGATTGTGGTACATGGTTTTCAAACAGGTAGTCTTTACTGAAATAAACCTACATTTAATATTTCTCATGGACGAGATTTGGTTCCACTTTCATGGACATATGCTAAATAAAATATTCCGTGGTTCAAATCCCGGCTATGGCATTGAATTTTTCAGTCTGGCTCTACTCATTCAAACCTTAGCCTACACATGGCTAGTGTGGAAGAAATGATTATTTCCAAAATAATTATTGTTAGTGGTACTCTTACAAACTAAATATTGTTAATGAAGTAACCCTCCATCAAGAAAACATTGGTGTATTGTGTGCCATTAGTGGAAAAAGTTACAGGGCCAATTTTTTTTTTTTTTTTTTGAGTCAGCAGTTTAACTAGATATATGAATAAGTTTTTATCCCATTTTTAGAGAATTAGCAGACAGGAAGCATAATTTTGCAATGTTTCAAACACTCTGCAATAGCTTTATGGCCAATATTTCAATGGAACCAAATATCTGTCTGGAAATTGACTACATTTCTCAATGTGAACTATAGTGAATGATAGGTTCCTCAAAAGGTGCAAAAATAAATAGACAACAGCAACCAGTTTCAGCATCTCCTTTCATAACATTAAGTAAAGCCTTTAAAACCAGTTTTTAAAATGATGTATCATTGCATCCACACCATTCTATAATAGCGGCGTACAGCAACAAGCACCTATCACAATACAGAAAAAGCACTGCGCAGCAGTTCTTTTTTCAATGATTGTCCCATAATAAAGCTATAGTTTACCTAAAACTTCAGCAATCTTTTGTACATTTTCATATTACTGATAATTTCAATATAACTAAGGTTATTTCCAGGCTGTTATGCCATGGTCTGCTGGAGTTGGATTTTCCACTACTATGGTGGACATCTTCAGTGGCGTGGTTGTGGCGTCTGAAAGTCATGAAAGCCTACGCTCTCTTAGGTTAATTTCAATATTTTAAATTTGTAACACTACAGCCCCAAGGAGATTTGACTGCTGTTGTACATTCCTTACTTGACACCCTTTATGACTATCTACAGTTGAACCTTAAAGCTAAACTAACAACCTTAGAACAATATTTGTTTACTGAGTAACAAACTTTAATATAATTTTCTTTCACACTAAAAGGCATACCTGAATCATTTCTAATTGGATCAGCACTTAATGCAAATTTTACAAATTTGGAGTCTAACTGACCTCATAGAATCCAACAAAATATACATGTGGGAACTCAGCGAAATCAAAAATCTAGAACACTTAAAAACCACTGAAGCATTAACATTTGAAAAAATCAGGAATAACAAGTTTTGTGTGGAAAACCAGAACAGCAAAATAACAATAAAAAGTGCAGAAACATCATGTGGTGTTTATATCCAGTGGTGGCAGAATTTGAGATGGTTCACAGAAAGGATGAACTCATGTTGTTTCATAGTTTTCTGCATGGTCTGTCATCTGGATAGCAATTATCTGGATAGCAATTCTCCCATCTTGGGCTTTCTGTACAGTCCATCATTTGGTAAGGGTTTCTACTGCAAGTATATTTTATTGCTTGAGGCCTAGTTGTACTTAATTCAAGTCCTGAATCTCTACTGAAATTCTGTGGATGAAGTTTAATCTGGATGGCTTCTTTAATAAGTCTATCAAAATGTTTGTCCAAATGTTTCCGAACAGAAGCTTCATTAAAATTAATTTTGTGAACGTACTCTATACAATGTTGAGCTACAGCTAACTTCTCTGGTTGAAGGATTCTGATGTGACTATGTTCTTTACACCTCTCCTCAACTGTGCATCCCGTTTGTCCAACATACACCCTTCCACATTGAAGCTGATATTGCATACATGGACATATTAGGTAAACATGGCCATCTGTAATTCAACTTAAGTTAATAACCAAGCAGGCCATATAGATGATGCAACAAATGCTTAGGGTTATTGAAATCCCAAATTGTGACGTAGGACCAATCAGAATTAAGTATTGCGGTGGCTTAGCAACAAAAAACAGAAAAAAGAACCAATGATTTTATTCTTAAATTTTTTTTTTTCTGGCTTTAACTCTCGAAGAGAGTAGACGCGTTTTCGGTAAAAGACTTCTTGTAACTACGAGAAGTTATTGGAGTTCATCATTTATCAATGTTTAGTAAACATTTAAAATATACATCAAATATGCGACGCTACGATAAATAATTTAAGTAAAACAAACCATTGCATCATTTATAAATAAAAGGAGAAAATTAATATGTAGTAAAGGGTTATGTACATCAGTGGAAAAAGTTGCATGTAAAGAAGAAAAGGATGTCGAGAAATATAATTCCAAGTAAAGTGAAACTGTATTAATTATTTTATTCCATAGTTGTCTAAAAGTGAAATCCCTTTTGTGTCAATACCACACCTGAGAAGTTTCACATCTCATCGCTCGCCGCAGCTGCCGGAGAGAGGATTTATAGAAATCTTCGAGAACTTCATCTTCACGGCTTTTAGATGAAAGGTTCATCGCTTCTACATCAAGGTAAGGTTTGCCTTCTACATGCGTCGCCACACTGAGGGAGCGCGAAACTTTTGCGCGTATGGGGCGTAGACCTCACGAAGGGGCGAATCCAACTTCAGATATGTCACCGGATCGTGTGATATAAATCTAACCCACAAGGAGGGGAACCGCTCCAACATTCACAAGGAATTTTATACACCCCTGAGATCTTAAAGTTCAACAGATCTTTTGTTGGCTAAGGTATCGCTGGATCTTTTTAGGTGCGGTAAAGTAGGTTTTAATATTAAACTTGGAAAGAATGTGGACAACCTTATTGGAAATAGAGCCGTAAAAAATATAAGTGCCTTGCATAAACAGTTGTCCCTGTTCTTGGAATGACGGAGGCATGATAACTTAGTCCTATTGTACAACACCCTTCTGTAGACCTTATGGATGTCACGATTACTATAGCCATTCTGCAGCAAAGTAGCTCAAAGGAATTAAATTTCTTGATGAATACTGTCTTCCTCTGCCACGGCAAAAGCCCTATGAAGTAATGTAGATATGACTTTTCTCTTCTGGACAGGATGGTGATAACTGGACACATTCAAATAGCAATGAGTGTGTGTATGTGAATCGATTAGTTATTTTTCAAGCTGGCACTTGATCTAATGCACTGAATGACAATTATAAGAAAAAGGTTTACTTTACTGAAATTGTAGGTGGAGTCATCTGACAGTCTCTGTAACTATGTCTTTAGTTGCTATCTTTCCACTATAAAAGCAGTATTATCTCTTAGACAGTATCTGAACCGCCTGCATACTCAACGTGGGTCCAACAGGCTTGCGCCGATGACCAGCACTCCACCTCACCGGCCTTGGCAGAAATTCTGTCAAAGCTGGAAGATACGCAGGCCAAGCTTCTACTCCTAACAGAAAAAGTAGTGCAGCTGGAGCAGCTACTTTCACTAACAACTTCAACTGCACAGCTTGCAACGATGCAAGAATTGCTGCAACAGTTCATCTACAAAGAATATTGAGAAATAAACCAATGGGTCGGGGATAGAGACACATCTTTCTCAACACAACTGGAGAAGGCTAGCAACGGCCAGACGCTAAGACTCTGGAGATTCATCAAGGAGGAAGTGGCAGCCCTCCAGATGATGATCAAAGGTCCATCCACAGCATCGTCTACATGGCCACCCAAATCAAGCAGCAGGGGTCATTACCAACAGGTGAAGTGGCCCACCATGAGACATCATTCATCTCCTGTTCCACAGTAATACACCAATCACTATCTAAAGCATTCACCCACCACTTCATAAAGCAATCACACCCAATCATGCACAAATCATTCACACTTAATGTGCAAGGGCGTAAGTAGGGACCGTCATCAACAGGTGAAACGGCCCACCACAAGACGTCATCCATATCCTGTTCCACAGTAATACACCAATCACCACCTAAAGCAATCACACCCAATCATGCACAAATCATTCACACTTAATTCGCAAGGGCGTAAGTAGGGACTCTCGTCCATGCTTGTGTCGTGTTGCCCATATCGCCTTGGTTCAGGCTTCTGCCTGGCCAAATACCTGCTCCCTTGAATTTGCAGGTGCAGTAGCGGTACTGCCACAATATCACTCATAAATACTCACTGGTGGAGGTTTTTTAGTGGGTAGGGCTGACAGTTCAGTCTGTCAGTGGATTCCCACACTCCAATCCCAGGATTAGTGCGCAACATGCATTTTTCCTCCACCAGAGAGAAAAAAAAAGTCATTAACTACGCTTTGGACATGGCTTTAGGTTAAGTTAATTTCTATTATACTGGTACATGTTTACTTGTGTGAGGCTGACAGAGCTAGGAAAGGAGGTTGCAGTAAAACCCTGTGCGCACTTAAATTATTTTCCAGTCAAAATGCAACGAAACATCAACTGTGTCCAAAGCCTAAGCTATCTACTTTATTTCTGAGGTATAAGCCATTAAAATATATTGTAATACTTTTGCAGGCTTTGCCCACTGTGCAAGAGAGCAGTCACCAGGAAATAGTGTAGGTTGAAGCACACTAGAATCTTCCAATCAGATGCAGTGATTTCTGGGCTTACTGGCCATGGTCTAATAGGCAAAACTAAAGTATGTGACGTTTCGCCGTCTGTGCATCAAGCATCTCCTATAGGACCACAGGCAATAAGCCCGGAAACCACTGCAACTTATTCGATTGACACCAGATGTGAAAGCCTAAGCTGTTACTAGAATCCTTACCTCTTAAATAGGCAGCATATCACTTGTTTCATTTTAGAAAATGACCTTGTTATCTTTGAAGTTTTCACATAGCATATTTCAATTTTTGGGTCATATAAAGTGTTTCATGCAAACGCACAGATTTTTTCTGAAGCTCAGGCCGAGCCGTGGCTCAGTGGTTAGACCGCTTGGCTCTCACCAAGGCGGCCCGGGTTCGATCCCAGGCGACCGCAAAGTGAGATTTGTGGTGGACAACACAGCGCTGGGGTGGCTTTTCTCCGGGGTCTCCGGTTTCCCCCGCCATCTCATTCCACCGGTGCTCCATCTTCATCTCATGTATCACCAGTGTCATCGCCTGCGGTGCCGTATGTAGTAAAAGCGGGCGTTAAACACTACACATTTCATTTCTGAAGCTCAACACTGACTCTGTGTTAATTTGAGCTAGCTTGTTTAACAATTTTGAAGATAAATGGTCTAAACTGCCACCAATTTCATTTAGTTTATTTTCTTATAATTAATCTTCTTGTTTTTATATAGAATAAAAAGAAGTATTCTTGTTTTTGCTTAATATTCCTGATATTTCGTTTGTTTTTGTTTTTATGAAATATGAGATAACCAAGGGGATCTAAATATAGGTTTAAAATTAATTTTAAATTAAAAAAGGAGAAAATATTAATTTTCATATTGTTCTATATATAAAGTTTTGCATTCTTAATGTTTCCATGCTTTAATTATAGAAGTCAAAATTCTAGCATTTCATATTCCTATACAATATACAGCTTAGAACATTCTTTGCTTCTGTCTTTAATTTTTTACGTTGCTTTAACATAAGGAATAGAAATATTAGCATTTATTAAACACAGCAAGTAATGCTTAGTATTTACCCAAAATTATATTTCAATGTATACATTCAAGCTGTTACATTGTTATACAATGATGATGGACAGTTCTATGAAAAATAATGGTGAGAAAACAGAAATTTCGGTGGCACATCACAATAATAATCCCACAGGAAAATCACTTGTAATGGCCATAACAAAACCCATGAAAGGGGCAAAGTACCTATTGGTCCACCTTACTTATCACTGTAAGTAACTTGTTCCCAAAAGTGCATAAACTCTACCCCAAACCTTTGCTCTAGGTGTAAGATTTATTTGTCCCATTAAGCAGTAACCCATCATCTTATCATTTAAAAAATAATTATATTTACAATCTTAATGCTTTCTATCTCTATACTGGGTCACACAAGTTATATCTCACATTTGTCGAATACTTCTGCAGATCTGCTCAAACACACTGCAACAAAAGAATAAAACCATCTGATGTTAAAAAATAGCACTTTCTATAAAATGTGATCAAATTTATTCATAAATTCTTATGAAAAAATATGACAATGTAATTCTTTACTATCCCATTGCTTTGAAGTGGCATAACAAAACATGGGTTCACAGCGAACACATGGCACTGTGATGTTTAGTTCATTAGTACGAGGTACATCCATTAAGTTTTCCACTCATCCCAAAGCTAGGAAATCATATAGTGCATGACACTACTGCATGTACATAGAATAATGATGTAACATGGTGCATGCACTAGCATAGCTTTCTGAGGTCTCTCTGTAGTTTTGTAGCAGTGGCTGAAAATGTAGGGGATTGTATTATGGTTTCTGCCCCACGTGAAGTGCAGAAAGTGATAAAGTTTTTTAATGCACAGAGCTTAGTGCTGCGTAGCGGTGTGAGTACAGTGATAGTTCCCTTATATGCATCATTTCACCCATTTCACTCCTTGTCTGAGTAAGTATGGAAAATATTCCACTCAGCTAAGAATTCAACATTAAGGTTTTATTTAAAATGTATGTTTTGAGGTCCCTTAATAATTTTTATAAAAAGGCCTGTGTGTGTAGGAACAGCAAATTAGATATTTAAATTCAGCATTCTCCCAGAATGTGACACTAAGATTTTCAAGAAAATCCCCCATCCCAGACTATCCTTTACATGACACTTTTTTGAAAATTTTGATTTTCTCAAAAGCAGCTATAATGGTTTTGATTAAAATACAATATGTTTAAGATGTTTTCCTAACAAAAGAAGTATATGTCTTGAATTTTCTGGAAATATCCTCAGAAGGTCCTTTCATCTGATGATTTTTGCATAAACCATAAACCGTAAGATATACAAAGTCTTACTACACAAAAAAATGTAGATCTCATTAAAGCACTTCATTTATATCTAATAATATTTTTTTGGGGAGTGGAGTGAACCATTTCAAACATTTGTCTGAATTTTCCAGTGTTTATACTTTTATCAAATGGGAAGTCGTTATTCATTTTTTTATCTTTTGGCTATGCAAACAGGACAAAATTTCAAAACCATTGAATAGCGACCAGCTTTAAAAGGTCTGTCCACCACTTATATGTACTTCCATATTCCTCATGCACCTACAAGAAAATTAGCAATAAAGTAATTTCTACAACTGTCTATCTCAACTAACATGAAATACATTAAAAAATAAGGTTTGTAAGAATTGTTTGTACAAGAGTAGAGAAAGTTCTATGAGTCCACACATCAGTGTTTTTATAATGGTAGGTACGCTACCATGGCAGCAAAACTTTATAACGAAAATGTGTACCCGCTTACCCCTATGCACACAGCCTCTTCAAGTAACTACGACTCTTCTCAGCATCTGAGCTGTGTTAGATATTGGATTTCGCCAGCTCGTTAGTTTACCAGCCATGCTGCTTGTTACTCTCAGCCACCTTCAAGTTTCGCTGCACAGTGCTAGGAAGTGCAGCAGAGGGAGCTGGAAGTCTGACAGCTGATTAGTGCCATACTGGGTGAGACAGGCTCCGACCATTACTCTGGGAAGGTCGAGGATAAGAATCTACTTCTGTTATGGATCTCAGATTGTGAACTTCGCAACTTATCCGCTGCTCCGCACGTAGGAACATTGGGGACAACAACTTTGGCTTCACTTCATAATGTAAGTTTTGAACATACCTTTTCTAAATTTCTATTCCAAAATTTTCCCTGTGTTTCTTGAGTGAATAATTATAAATTTTGTGGAGTTAGTGAAAAAAAAAAGAAGAAAAAATAACATTAAAAGAAATTATAAGGACTTAATGGGGCAAGGCCATGTGATTGATACAATACTAAACTTCATTATTATTAGTAATTTAAAGCTAAAGCAAAATATGTACATAGTTATGTTTAAAATTTTGAGTATAAAGAGATTGTTGAAAACAACCCACTAGGAATATTTTGTGCCTTTCCTTAATAATCCTGTACGGATCTTTTACTTATGGCTTCCCTATTATTAATATTTGTAGGAAACGGTACAAATAGCACTTCACACTTTTCTTCAAAGCATATGTGAGTACATCTTATTTTGTTAAGTGTCTACTGAAACTCACACTTGATCTGCAACTGTGCTTTAGATCCCAAAAATATTTTAACATAGTACTGTTTAATGCTAAAGAAATACATCAACTTACTTCATCTCCTCGGGTTTACTGCCTAGAGTCTTGTCCCTAGGACTTTTTCCATGAGTAGAACATCTCAAGAGGTTTGTTGACCTTCCAGAATCTATCATTCACTTGCCGTAGTGTTTGGTTCCCACTAAGGGCTACCAACTGCCCTGGTGTGGGTGCAATGTAAATACAGAAATTCAGAAGGCGATATGAATCAGGAAGTTCAGAATCCAAGTCAAGCGTGAGGCGCATTGCAAGATACTTGCTTAAGTGATCCACTGAAAAAGAGCAAGGCCAATTGCAGTTAGTATGTGTTCTAATAGTAAACTTCATATAAATGTAAATTCTATAACAACCTACTTAATATCAATGCGATCAATGCGAGAGTTTGCAAACAATTGCAGATAAACATTTTGTATTTGCCAAACTTTTTCCCAACTAAAATTGGGAGTTTAAAAGATGGTTTAAATGTTATTATCAACACGATCTTTTCTGTAATCCTTAACCATTTCTCTACTCTTAGAAATTGCCTGTTGTTTGCATTTGTTTACTTATGCAGTGCTATCCCATTCACTATTTAAGTGCTGCATCTTACATGTACAGCTTTAACTTTATGCTAAAGCAATGTTAATATTTTAACATATTTTGCAATTTAATTGCTTACATTTTGGCTAAATGCTTAATATAAAACTGGATGTTCTAGTCTAGTTTATTTTATCTAATAATTTAGTATATATAGTATATTTACCATCTTCTTACCATTTTTGAAATCTAATACTTTGGTATAAAGCTGAGCCATTTTCTCAACCTCCTATCTTTTTCTTGAGATGACAACATGGGCAAAATATGATTTTCCTATTTTGAAATAACATATCACAATCTGACAAATAATGAACAAATAAAATAAGCTTTCAGCATTGTTAAGAAAGGTAGAGTCAGACTGAAAAATTCAATGCCATAGCCGGGATTTCAACCACGGATCTTCTGGTCTACGTCCAGCTGCTCTAAACCAATTGAGCTACTATGGCCAATATGCTGACATGACACTAAATTCCCCAACTAACTCGTATTTTCCCCGGTAAACCACTTAGGAGTTCTCATAAATACATGAGACAACTACCTTAATCATGATTTACAACGTGTAAGCACTTTAAGGCTTGGGCTTTTATAGTTAACCACTACTAAGTCAGAGGAGAATTTAGTGTCATGTCAGCATGTTGGCCATGGTAGCTCGGGGGTTAGAGCGGCTGGACGGCATCCAGAAGATCCGTGGTTAAAATCCTGGCTATTGCATTGAATTTTTCAGTCTGACTCTATCTTTCCATACTTTAGCCTACACACGGCCAGTGTGAAACAGCAATTAATTTCTTTTAATTAATAATAATTTATATTATTAATTATTATAATTGTTAACTAAATATTGTTAATATTATTTATCAATTTGTACATTTGATTTTAGACGTGTCTATAAGTATACAAGTAGAACATTTTACTTAATAATTTACAATTCCTCTAAGCTGTATATATTTATTCAATAGTACTCTTTTAATTTACTTCTGAATTTTGATTTTAAGGAATTAGTCAAAGTTTTAATCTCATTAGGTGGTTTATTATATACTCTGATTCCCCTGACACCAATAAGGTTTTCACTAACATATTTGCTAATATTATGTATGTGATAGTATTGTTTCTTGTACTATAGTTCTAAATTTGATTATTTCATGTCAATGCAAGCCTATAATCCATAAACAGTATAGACTATACATATAGACTATGAACATGTTTTATTCTTGAATGTTTCCCTGCATTATTCCCTTACTTTTAGGTTAAAAATAAGTCTGATACACTTGTTATGTAGAATTAACAACCTGTTCGCATGACATTTTGTGTCATATTTCAATTCCATTCCAAAATAGATCATCTGCAGAGACCTAATGTCTTAATTTGAAAAATCTGAGTACGTATATGCATTTTTGCTGGTATTACATATATGATCTACATGATTAGACCATGATAACTGTTTATCTACCATTACTCCAAGAAACGTGTATGATTTTACTTCTTCAATAGTGTTATTAATTTTTAAGTCTGTATTAGAGGAGATTTTTTTTCGATATATTACACTCTTTTGGCATGTTACATATTAGATTGATGATTCAAAGTATTTAACTAGAGCATTAGCAGTATAATTTAGGTTTTTATCAGGGATGAGTCGATACCAGTTTTACTCAATACTCGATACCAATACATATTTTCCACAATACGTGATACTTCAATACTGTTATTCTATTTCTAGTTTAAATACAAAATGGAATGTTGGGAGAACAGTATAATGCTAATAACATTAAATAGGTACACATATTTAATGAAACCTATGCTGTCTTAATGGCAAATATAATGGGCATCTGAGAAACAAGCCTCAGGCAAGTTCAAATCCATTCCTGTGACTATTGTCTTCCTGTGTATTCTTTTGATGGGATCACCAAGGTGCATGTGTTGTAATTATGTTTTTAAAGATTTATTATAGCAGACTAAGGCTTTGTTGTAAAATGCTGTATTGTATTATTTAGCACATATTAAAACAGATTTGAAACAAATTGATCACTCACTGGGTGCTAAAGCAAACAATTTAATTCCTTACATACATAGTTCTAAAAGTTATTAAGGTTTTTAGAGGAAAAAATGCATTGTATTTTATTTAACTGTTGTCAATATAACTCTGCAAAGAAGTCCACCCTTCACTTCCAGCACCATAGTTTTCGGATATTATGCACAAGTAAACAAATGTTTTAAAACATCTGTAAAAGATCACTAGCTTTGAGTTCAAATATGTATGCTGACAAAACATTTTTGCTACCAATCATAGGATTTAAATTTGGCAAATACTACCCTAATTCCATCTGGGATAAAAGTTTAAGCATATAAAAATCACACAAAAATACTCTTTTTCACTGTCCCCTAATTTACAATGAAATGTTACTTATTTTGCATTTCCACTGCAAAATGCTGTTTTACAGTGTAAGGAAAAAAAAAAATTAAAAATTACTTACCTGAGGCATTTGCTGTAGTCTTGATGTATCTCACTGAGTTTTCTTTCAATGCCTTGATGAGCGAATTGTCACCACCCATTTCTGTAGGATGTGGTTTAAAAACTAATTCAATTTCATTCACTGTCACGGGTTCGGAAGGACCATCTCCTTCTCCAACTGAAGAATCCTGTCCTCCTGTTTCTATACTAGATCCTGCTGATTCGTTTTCTGAATTATGTACAGACTTAGCTCTTTTGGGTGGTTTGGGTAGGAGAGAACTTTGCACTGGGGAAAGGGAAGTCTGTCCTTGTGAAGCTGTGTGGGGCGACTGACCGGCTTGTATTGGTGCTGGCTGAGGCAACGTGGGTGTGGGTTGGGGTTGGGGTTGAGGTTGAGGTGCTGGCACAGGAGGTGCAACTGAAGGCGTTGCTTGAGGTGAAACAGCCGTGAGCGCTGTTGGGGGTACCGTTCCACTAGGAGTAGCATCCCGGGAGTCACTGTTCTGTAACGGTGTCGGGGTAGTTGGAGCACTAACGTGTGGCGTGTTGTTGGGCGTATTTTCCGTCTCACTGGCCAATTTCCTAGCTCGCTGCGGCCTGTTTTGAGATTGCAACTTAATTCCCTCCGTAATAGAATTTACCAAGGCCGCTTGACTATGACTTTTATTCAGTTTCGCTAACACTCTTTCTTGATGTGCTTCGTATTCGTCACGACTGGGGTATATCTTTGAGATCAACAAATCAAAATTCGGGTCTGGTCGTAAAGAACGCTTTGACACTAATTTCTTTCTGCATGTCGGGCACTCTTTGTTTCCGGATCGTAATGCTGTTATGATGCAGTCTGAGCAGAACCTATGTAAACACTCCTTAGTCGTCATCGTTTTCTTCAACATATCCAGACATATAGGACACATTAATTCACTATGAAGGCTTCTTGGGGACACGGCGATTTCAGTGTTGTCCGTAATTGCATCCTGCGGTGTTCTATGCAACTCATATAGCGATAATTCCCACGTTTTATTTAGTCCCATCTGCTCCGTAGAGGCCATGTTGGCTTGTTGACACCTTGTTCACTGTTGTTGTACTGCGGGAGATGAGGGAGTGCCAACATAAAAGGGCTGAATTCTGCTTTGGTGCCAGTACTGCCAATGTAGAAAATTGGGAGGCGGCTAATTTTGGATTTCTTTTTTCCAGTACGGAGTTCTCAGGATGCCGTATGACGCATAAATATAAAACCGTTATTAAATCTATAAATAAACTTATCTTAAAAAACATATTGCAAAACATAATTTACTGCGTCAATTAATTTCAAAGATACAAGAATTTTTCGAATAGCTTTAAGCCTTTATTTCGAAACATACGCATCATCGTTACCTCTTTGTTCTTCTTCCTTCTTTTTTGGATTGCGATTTTGGTCCAACTTCTGAAGCAAACTAAAATCTTTAAAAAAAGTTAAAGTAATACTTTAGACCGGGCATTATCAACGCAGCATCATGTGGCCCGTGATGTTTTCCGAGCGCCTGTCAAAAGCAAATTTTTAATGGGAGATTCAAAACATTCAAAACTGAACTCATTTCCTCTAACAATCATTAAATCTCAATTGTTGGGAATTCAAGTCATTTTTCGACAAACCGCCGAAACTTTAACAGTGAATTTCCTGGTAAATCTGAATGATAAAAACACAAAGACTTCAAATCTATATTGACATTAGAGCAAAGTGTGTTTAACAACACAGCAAAATAATAACGTGACAATAGTCTTTTAATAAGAATTTTTAAATATTTCATAGTTTTTCAAGTGCAGAGTTGCTTATTTGTTTCACGTTTTATTTTCGTGTCCCACTCCTCTCATAACCATGAAAGTGGAACCTCAAAACCATCAATTAGCAATCCGCTGTATTGCATCCAGAAAAGTAGGTGTTCTGCGATTGCATCCCTCTTGAGCTTAACACATGTGTAATAAAATCACTTTTGCAAACTTTAACCACGATTAATAAGAAGATGGTTAGAAGAATGAGGTTTTGTAAGACGGTTTGTAAAAGAGGATACTTTTATGAAGATTAACTGAAAAATACAAGTTCAGAAAGCTTTTTACTTTCTCCAAAATGTACATAAAATGTGGGGAAGGTATTGCATTCCACCCGAAAAGTTTATATAATATAATAGTGGAAATATACGTTTTGACATCTCTTGAATCCAAAAAAGCATATTTGGAAAAACTTTTATATGTTTGAATAGCGTAACTCAAAAAACGAAAAGGTGGTTAAATACCAAACTTGGTGGCTGAGTAGGTATCCTCCAAAGATATGACATGAAGATCTTCGAGAAATTCCTCCATTCCAAATTGCCCCAAAATCTTAATTTGCTTTCCTCAAAAAATGGCTCTAATAATTTAGGCTAAAATACCATACGTATAGGAAATTTTCATAAGTGAAATGTATATCTTGAATTTTCTGTTATTTTAAACAACACAATTATTTTCTTAAAATGTATTTTTTGAGAGGTGAGAAAAATAGACAGCTAATTTCTAAAACTATTCGTGGTAACATTTTCAATATTAGCTATGTTAGGGATTTATATCTATTAACACTTTGGTTTGAATAGAGGGCGCAAAAATAATGCGTGGTCTGCAAAAATAAAATAAAATAAAATAAAATAAATAATCAGTTTAACAGTAGCATTCTTTAAAGCTTGGTAGCGAACAAAAATAGTATTTTACATCATTCAGGAAATCATTTTCCCTTCACTTTTTTTTTTCTTATTTTTCCATAGACTTTCCTTGCGTTCAAGGAGACATATTTTTCGTTGCCTTCGCTTGAAATATGTATCGCGGTATTAAGGACTGCCGTGTGCCAAGTACGACAGAACTGTCAAGCAGTTTATGTATGCGATAACGGATTGAGCAACAAACACCTGGTGAGGCACAATGGGACATTCGCGACGCCAGTTCTCTGCGATGAGTCGGATACTACTGTCACTTTTCTGTGCTTCATTTGTTTCAGCCGCACAAAACACGTAAGTCGACCGCTATTGTTTCTAAACACAGCGATACTAGTTTATAGAACCTTCTGGAAGATTTACTTAACTTTAGATCCTGTATATTCATCGGCTTGCGGCAATAGGACGAGACGTTAAGCATTTTATACAATTTCACTCTCTATTCTTTTTGTGCTACATAAGCATGTTGGACTGCTGAAGATGATATCGGATCAAACATTCAAAAAAGCTCCTTAATAGTAATTTAAACGTTTCTAAAACTATGAAAATCGTAAAAACTTAACCAACATTTTCTGTTTATAGATATAAAATAATAATAATAATAATAATAATAATAATAATAATAATAATAATAATAATAATAATAATAATAATAATAATAATAATAATAATAATAATAATAATAATAATAATAATAATAATAATAATAATAATAATAATAATAATAATAATAATAATAATAATAATAATAATAATAATAATAATAATAATAATAATAATAATAATAATAATAATAATAATAATAATAATAATAATAATAATAATAATAATAATAATAATAATAATAATAATAATAATAATAATAATAATAATAATAATAATAATAATAACAATAATAATAATAATAACAATAACAATAATAATAACAATAACAATAACAATAATAACAACAATAACAATAACAATAATAATAACAATAACAATAATAATAACAATAATAATAACAATAATAATAACAATAATAATAATAATAATAATAATAATAATAATAATAATAATAATAATAATAATAATAATAATAATAATAATAATAATAATAATAATAATAATAATAATAATAATAATAATAATAATAATAATAATAATAATAATAATAATAATAATAATAATAATAATAATAATAATAATAATAATAATAATAATAATAATAATAATAATAATAATAAATAATAATAATTAATAATAATAATAATAATAATAATAATAATAATAATAATAATAATAATAATAATAATAATAATAATAATAATAATAATAATAATAATAATAATAATAATAATAATAATAATAATAATAATAATAATAATAATAATAATAATAATAATAATAATAATAATAATAATAATAATAATAATAATAATAATAATAATAATAATAATAATAATAATAATAATAATAATAATAATAATAAATGTATTCGAATTTGCCAATACAAACATAAGTTAGAAAAGAAATTCAAATTCAAAGAATTACAAATCAACGAGTTTATTTTTAGATATTGTATGTATATAGTGTGGCGTATTGAGCTAGAGCGTTGTGCTTTGAATCCATGCCACGGAAAGCGCCCAAGTTCCATCTCACTCTTGAGGGATGCTAATTTTAAGTCCCGGGTATAGTAATCGGCGCCCACTCAATTCGTGAGGAAATTGAGAAGCTACGATAGAGAATCCTGGTCAAGAAAGCCAACTTTCCGGCTGAGAGTGTGAGATACTGACCACATCTCCTTCCCGTATTGGTTGGATGATCGCCAATTTCTGCCTTGCGTACGGGGGCGTGAGGCAGACAGTGGGGTTGGCCGGATCGGCCCGCTGTTAGTCGGTTAGTTTGTCTATCAAATTATGTATACATCACATAACATGTGGGGGCAGATAACAGTTGCCTGTGAAGTATAACTATAGACAACTGACTTGGAGTGTGTCCTGTCGCCCCGTCTTGCAAGAAGCAGTGCTGGTTTTTTATAAGTTGAGCACAAACTTTATAGAACTATTGATATTTGCTTTCAGTACATGTATTGTATGTGGAATTGTTTCACAGACCTTACTCTTCAAATATCCCTACAGTAGAATAAACACACGTTGTTTGATTTGGGGAACGTGGTGGTCACAAGATATAATGGATACATCAGAATGTGGCATGTCACCCCGTCTTACTAAAAGAAGCATTATAATCATTAAGCCCAAAATATATCTACTAAAAATATTCATATGGGCAACCGTGTTGAGGGTAGTGCAAAACAATATCGTTCCAGTAATGCACATTCCCATTACACACTGAAATGCTGACAGAAGAACGCCAATTATTATAGGTATTTTATATTGTATACAATTTCCCTTTGTTATAACCGATTCAATTTTAACGACCAAATTTAAGAGAAATGTAGGTATATTAATTAATACACATCGGAAACACCAAATTTGCATTCAAATGGGAGATGGGACATTTTTATCTGCGCCACCCTGTCTTTCGATGTGTAGATAATTGGGGTCAAAAATATCTACAAAAACTGTATTTGTGCCTTGTTGCGTTTTCACTGAAATGACATTTTCATTTATGACATGATATTGACGTATATGGTACGCTAGAGTCCAATAGTAAGTTATCTTAATTTACTTCTTAATTGGTGCTACTCCGAGCTCAAAATAAAGACTCACCTAATTAAAGAGTTTTGTGGAAAGTTAAAAAACTAATTCTTAATATGAAGGTCGTAACCAAGCAAGGTGGATCCATAGTTAATGCATTAAAGAGGTCGGTGGTTCGATTCCCCTGCCACAATTGCATTGCCATTCTTCTTTCAACCGTGCTCCTAGCTTTAGTTGTGAATGGTGGTACCAGACACGTGGCGCAGATGCTTGCTTAAAGGACTAGAGTTGTTCGACGGGTCGTTGGACTACGCTACGGAGGGGATTCGACACGGGGGTCCAAACTTGTTCTATTGTAACGATGCTACCAAGTGGGACAACCCCGAGAGAATGGATGAGGCAAGAGGAGACAGAGGGTGGCCATCCCAAGGAGCCATGACACTATCCCACACATTACCAGTTGGGAACTTCCCGGCAGGCCAGTATAGCCGGCACCCCACCCTACTGTGACCCACCGGAGGAGGAAGTTTTAACAGAAGCATACCATTCTGCCATGCACCGCCGAGACACCCGCCGACACTTCTACCCTAATCTACACAGCATTCGCTTGGCTACCCAGGAAAACCCCGAAAAAGTCCATGGTCGGCCATGGGAATCGAACCCGAATCTCTCGAATGCGGGCCACAGGCGAAACCACCTCAGCCATACCGCTCGGTTAACTGTTAGCCTCCTGTGGTTACTTCTTTTCATTTATTAGATCTATCACAGTACGCAAGATGCCCCTCCATTGTATAACATACACTTAAACCCTCCAAGATTATATATAAGTTAGTTGCTGATACGTTAAACTTCTGAAATATTTAGGAAATGCTCCGATTCTATAAGAAACACCATAGTTCTGAAGTTAACAAACATAACAGGAACACATTTGCGCAATATTAAACCTGATTTCAATTCATATCAATGACATAGAAATGACAGCTTTATTATGCTTTGAAAATATTATTTTATAGTATGTTGTATTACGCAGAGAGAGAGAGAGAGAGAGAGAGAGAGAGAGAGAGAGAGAGAGAGAGAGAGAGAGAGAGAGAGAGAGAGAGAGAGAGAGAGAGAGAGAGAGAGAGAGAGAGAGAGAGAGAGAGAGAGGGGCAGCTATGGATTTTGCTGGTAACAAATATGTTAAAATTTTTCTTTTTTTGGGGGGGGGGGGGCTTTAGGGAAAACCTATATGGCCATCGAAGGGAAAACAATAAAGGAAAACTTATGAGGAACGGGAGAGACTAAATGTGTAGATCACTCTAGTAGGAAAATGTTAAACAGTTGAATTGTACCATCTGCCTGGTGGTAGAAACAATTGCCTTTGTTTCATTTCATTCCTCGAGAAACCTTAAATTATAGCTGGTCAATAACATTTTTTAGATATTCGCTACTAGCCGTCTGTAATTAAAATTCTGAGGTGGTTAAAATAACTACGTTACCAGAATATAAACTATTTATAATTACTTCTTGAAACCAAAACAAGTAGCTACGTACCAAAGTGAGCTTCATCTTAGTTGCAGTCAGGATCGCGAAGCGAAACAAAGCGTAAGAGATGTATCCGAAAAGATAAAATTATTTTCCTAAAGTATGTAATTTTATTCACAATGTTTACACTATGTCTTTATTGCATTTAATTTACTCACATATGCAGTTTTATACCGAACGACCGTAACTAGGCACAATTGCGAATCACGAGCGACAAAAAAGGAACTGGAGAAAAAAACAATTGCCACAATTCCATTCCGGTAGAATCGTTGACAAATGAAGCCACTCCACAGAGTGTTTGTCGTAAAGAGAGCGCAGAGAATAAATTCTTAATCGGACTATCTATTGAAATACTCCTTATTTTCACTCTTTACTCAATTGATCAACGTAAAATAAATATGGAACTGACAAATGGTACCATTAAACAGCTTCGTGTTTGTCTTCCATTCTTATAAATAAAAAAGTCTCATAGGAGATGTATATTTTAATCATTTCCTGTGTGTACGTATATTTCAATAGTGTTATTTTTTCAAATAGGTTAGGTTGACGAATATAGTGGCAAATAAACGGATGCAAATGCACGATTAAGTGCGAAATAATATATAGGTTCATGAGGTAAACAAACACATCACAATAGGTAGAAATATGGAAACTAAATATCCTTAAAGTTATATAGCCTTATTAATACGTATAACAAGTGCACATTATCAATAGAATAATCAGAGTCCCACAAATAAAGTACCTATTCACATACAAGTTATCCTGTATCTGTATAATTAATCAATCAATTAGTTTTCAAAACACATAATTTACACATTTTTAAAAGTGACAGCCAAAAAATTCGCTACCAAAGATGTGTATAGGATCGTAAATGCGAGTTATCGTATCGATAAATGTACTTCGTTTCTTTTCTTCATTATGTTTTTTTCTTTAATAAACCAATACTGTGGGTCATACATTTTTATCTATAATATTTACAATCTTTCTTAGGCTGCTTCAATTCTAATGTAAACAACAAAGCGAAGCTTACTCCACTCGCCTCGTGTTAGACGCTACATGTGTGCACGTGTTACCTGAATGAGAAATCGAGAGCACCGCAAAACAATGCACGATCATCGCCTCTTGCCACTTTTTAGCGGTTTGACGTGGTTGTGTTTTATTACGGTTGAAGCGCTGGTCTTTCCCTTGATGGAAAAGCTACTTAAATTGCTTAAAGTACTTTGAGCTTGTAAGGTATGCGAGATGTGCAGGAAATACAGTCATAATATCACATATCAGAAGCTAAACAATAACATCTTAATCAGCATTTACCTTGAAACCTATCGGTCTCTCCGAGAGAAGTCTAGAATAGGTTTGTGAGTTATATTTAACCAGTGTCCTTTAGTTGGTTGCATTTTATTGCACAGTAAATTAATAGGGCCAATTAATTTCACCTGTCTTCTGTCTAAGCTATGCTTATTTTTACTTTTTGTATTACGTACAATAAATAAGAAAAGTATTGCATTCCACCCAAAATTTCGATACCGAGATTTCAGTGGAAATACATATTTTGAAGTCCCCTACGCCCAAAAAAGCATTCTTAGAAAGTGTGTGTGTGTGTGTGTGTGTGTGTGTGTGTGTGTGTGTGTGTGTGTGTGTGTGTGCGCGCGTGTGTGTGTGTGAACTGTATAGCTGATAAACGAAAAGTCGGTTAAATACCAAACTTAGCATTTAAGTTCAGCATCTTCCAAGGATGCGACAAGAAGATTTTCAGGAAAAGCCTCCATCCCACACTACGCTTTACATTTTGTTTTTCTCAAAAATAGTTATAACGACTTTTATTAAAATACTATACACGGTGTTCATTTTTATTCGTTATTTCTCGCCCTCCGATTGAACAAGAATGACGTCATAGTTGACTGGTGAGTATCTTGAAATCATAGTGCGCCCAAAGGAGAAGTGGTATAACATTAAGCGGAACAGTAAGCAAATTACAGCGCTCTGAGTGGATTCCCTGGTAATAATACAACCAGCTTCCCCTGGATATGAACACAGAGCACCGCGTCGTCATGGTTGAATGCTGCTTTCGTACCGGCATTAAAGTTGGTACGACATATAAATACAATTTAAACCGCGCATGTTTATGCAACGCTATCCAGCATTCAGACAAGTCCCGCGGAGCATAATGTTATCAAAAGTGTCCAGGTACCGTCAAACTGACATACTTTTGGAAATTAATTGTTCTTTCACACTAGCCGTGTGTAGGACGCACTATGAAAGGGTAGAGCCAGACTGAAAAATTCAATGCCATAGCCGGGATCTTCTGGTCTCCGTCCAGCTGCTCTAAACCATTGAGCTACTACGGCCAACGTGCCAACATGACATGGCTGGACGGAGACCAGAAGATCCGCGGTTCAAATCCCGGCTATGGCATTGAATTTTTCAGTCTGGCTCTACCCTTTCATTGACATTTTTGTTTGCAATATAAACGTCTTACGTTTTATCAGTATACGATATAAATTTTTTGTCATTCTCGCGCTTAATTAAAATGTCTATTAATGTTGCTATGCTTATGTGTTTTAAAACAAATAGGTGCATCAAACATTTCCAAGATAAAGAATCAGTTACTCGCAAAAAGAGACAATGGACGCTATAAAGTGACTGGTCGCAATCTAGAAGCAATAAATGATGTTATGACAGAAAGGCCTCAAGCATACGTTCTAGCAATACAGTGGTTAAGGGGAAGAGGAAAAGGAAATATAAGAAAATGGACACATAAGACTATGTACTAAGATATTTTCTTATTTAGACTTGGATAAAGGCTTTGTATATATTGTAACACTTGTTTTTCATTCCTAGAACATGTTCTGCTAATTTTCTGGTTTGTAATGAAGTTACACTGTGAGGAAACTGTGGGTGATAGAGCTGAATTGAGATCAAATTGAAATATTTCTATTTTATGTGACAGATCTACAATAATAATAATAATAATAATAATAATAATAATAATAATAATAATAATAATAATAATAATAATAATAATAATAATAATAATAATAATAATAATAATAATAATAATAATAATAATAATAATAATAATAATAATAATAATAATAATAATAATAATAATAATAATAATAATAATAATAATAATAATAATAATAATAATAATAATAATAATAATAATAATAATAATAATAATAATAATAATAATAATAATAATAATAATAATAATAATAATAATAATAATAATAATAATAATAATAATAATAATAATAATAATAATAATAATAATAAATGTCTATTGTAACAGAAAAACATATGTTCATTGTGAAATAAGTGTTTATTGACTTATTATTTTGTATATTATTCATGGTATACTTTTATGGCTGCATAGTTAGCTTTGAGGTGCATTGCATTGCAGTATATAGGTTTTTTTAAAAAACAATTATCGTATCTACGCACCAGGCGAAGTTACGCACCTTTATATTACGCGGGCAGATCCACCTCTCGAATAGTACATTTACCTGCCAGTAGAGGGAGGCCTCAAAGCTGTTGTCAGCACATCAAATACGATCACAGGCCGCTAGGGGAATCATAGGCATATAAACTCGCTCCATCAGCGATGCTATTGATGACGTCAAATTTTGCGCGGTAAAATTACAGATAAAAATGAACACCGTGTATATTTAAGATATTTTTAGGATAAATGAAATATATATCCTGGATTTTCTGTGAATGTCCTCAGAAGTCTTTTTCATTCTGTGTGATTTCTGCCTTAAGAAATGGACAAAATCGTGCTACATAAAAAATGCAGATATCTCATTAAAATAAGCAATTTAGTTCATACACATTTTTTCGTGGAGTGAATCATTTCAGAGGTATTTCTTTTAATTTGTGAGAATTTTCCAGTATTTATACTTTTGTAAATGAGAAGTCATTCTTTTCTTTATTTCTCTCTTTTTTTTTCTTTTTTTCTGTAATTTACGTCCTCCAACGTAAAGTCATATCGGACGGTGAAAGAAATGGGTGAAATGATGCTCAAATGAGCCCAGGGTCCAAAGAGCTTAGAGTTACCCGACATTCGTCTTTGAGGATAAGGGAAAACTCTGGAAAAAACCTTATCCAGGTAACTCACCCCGACCGAGATTCGAACTCGGGACGTCTTGAACGTGAGGCAGATATGCTACCATTTACGCTACCGAGGCGGGGGCCTCGCCTTGGCTCAGTGGTTAGACCGCTTGGCTCTCACCAAGGCGGCCCGGGTTCGATCCCGGGCGACCGCAAAGTGAGATTTGTGATGGACAGCACGGCGCTGGGGCGGGTTTTCTCCGGGATCTCCGGTTTCCCCCGCCATCTCATCTCGTTCCACCGGTGCTCCATCTTCATCTCATGTATCACCAGTGTCATCGCCTGCGGTGCCGTATGTAGCAAAAGCGGGCGTTAAACACTACACACACACTACCGAGGCGGGCTCATCATCTCTTGGCCATGCAAAGAGAACGGAATTTAAAAGCCATCACATAGCAACCAGCTCTGAAAGATTTGACTTGCTTAAAGCGATATTCTCATATTGCTTAGTACCCACAAGGAAATTAGCAGTAAGATAACTTTTGCAAATGTCAACTCAAATTACACACTTTGACAGAAGAATAAACGTCTGTAAGAATAGTTTAGACAAGAGTAAATAGTCACGTGACTGCACCACAGGATTTTTATAGTATTTCCTTATGTATATGCTGCTGTAAATATACCATTCAAAATTCATAAACACAGAACCTATTGTCGGATAGGATAAATTGTGAGGCTATTTATTATTACGTATAAGAACCGAAGCATTTGCGTACTTTTCTCACTCCGAAATAATTTGCGAAATGCAGTGATTAGAAAACTATCCAGAGTGCTGTACTTTTAAAAGATGAATCGGTATCTATTCAAATGGACAACACCCATTACCTTCCCTGAACCAATCTCTCTCTTTTCCCTCCCCGAAGTTTACATCAAATTTGAAGTAGCCTGAGGTATGGTGAAACAAGTTTTGTCTTTGCGTTAAAAATCGACGGGTAATTTTATGTTTTTATCTATTTATTTCCCAGCGTCTCCTCGGTTAAATTTGTTTCTTCTAAATTAATTTTCCGGCTAATCCTGGAGTTCGTAATCTTATTTTTCTCCCATGCAATATATAGGTTCTTAGGAGCTGATATTTCTATTGGTAACTGAGGACAGTCTAGTAAACAATATAAGAAAATATTTGCTTCATTTGCGGATTTTTAATTTTACTGATTAAAAGCAATTTTTACATCATTAGGCGTAGCCTAGCTATGCGTGTTCATTTTGTCTGATTGTGTGGCCTCGCGATAACGAATGAACTGAGTTCGAATGCATTCTGCACTGTCAGTTGGGCCAGCAGGAGAAGTGAACATATAGAAGCAAGGTGGATAGTCTGTACTGAAAGGTACTGTTCATCTCGCGTCACAGTTACCACCATGCAAAAAACATATGCTTGTCTTTTGGGAAAACTGTGAGACCAAGCTGAACAGGAACTAACACACCGACATCGACTAAAATAGCAGTTGTCAAAATATTTGCACTTATATCCTAACAATTTATATTATGAAATTAGTACCTATTTGCTATCACACATTAAAAAATCATCATATTCTGGCCAAGCAATTGCTTCCCTGTCCAATTTATCTGTATATTTGTCCCTGTCTCAAAAAACCCTTGGCTCTAGAAAAGATTTAATTCTTCCCTCTCGAAATATTTATTTTTCATATTTCTTACTTTTATTAGATTGTACTATTGAAAGTGTAACAAAAGTGCCTGTTAGATTCTCTGAGGCATACTGCTTTGATGTACGGTTGAAAAAGGTAACTGAAAGAAAATGTAATAAATAATTCGAAAGAAGTATCAACTTGGTTTCAAAATAACAAATTAGTTATAAATAAGGATAAGAGTCAGGCATTGGGTTTTCATAATAAAACCAATAAGGCAGTTAATTTACCTGAAATTATAATGGATGAAAATGAAATTAAATATACAGGAAAGACAAAATTTTTAGGAGTTTGGATGGACGACAGTCTAAATTGGAATATGCATATTGAAAGTCTAATGAAGAAATTAAGTAGCATTTGTTTTCAAATATCAATGTTGAAGCACAGTGTAAATTTGAATACATTAAGAATAGCCTATTTTGCAAATTTTCAATCATTCATTTCTTATGGTATAACAGTATGGGGAAATAGTAGTAGCATTATCAAAGTATTTAGAATCCAAAAAAAGGTAATTAGAATTATGATGAATTTAAAGAGAACAGATAGTTGTAAACGATGGTTCAAAAAATTAGGCATATTGTCATTACCAAGCATTTACCTTTTAGAAATAATAGTACAGGTTAAAACGAACTTAGATAAATTTCAAAAAAGCAATGATATTCATGACCATAACACGAGAAATAGTTCAAACTTACATGTCACGTATCATAATAAGAAAATGTATGAGCACAGTTTTAAATTCAACGGAATTCATATCTACAATAAACTGCCAACTGAAATAAAAAACATTGAGTCCTTCACAAAGTTTAAAAACACATCAAAGAAGTATTTGTTACAAATGTGTTACTACTCAGTAGAAGAGTATTTAAATGACAAAGGGTAGGAATAAAAGGAATGTAAATTTTAATTATTAATTTGGTTATTATGCTTAACAACTTATTGTAATTCTTGTTTTTTTTTTGTTACCATTTTTTGTGTAGTTAGTAATTTGACAATTCCACATCATGAGTTGTATGATTTACGGATGCAATAATGAATATGAATATTGTATAAAACTGTCTGGTAATGCTTTACTCCGCCATTATAAATTTTATCTACATCTCCCCTGCCCGCCTCTGTAACGTTTGCTTCACGTTCAAAAGGTCCCAAGTTGGAATCTGGGTCAGGGTGAATTATCTGGACAAAGTTCTTTTCTGAGATTTTCCCTTATCCTGAAAGATGAATTTTGGGTAACTAACCACTATGGACTCTGGGCTCATTTAAATATCAATTCACCCATTTCATTCATCGTGCGATATGACTTACTTTGGAGAAAGTTAATTAAAAAAATTCTACGTCTCTACCTAAAGCTTTTGTGTGTTAAAAGCCATCGTGAAATAGCAATCCCAAATCGAAAGAGTCGGATTACAAGTTAATAGACTTGCTTACATTTCGTAAGCACGTAATTATACTAAATATACATAGAGTGAGATGACAACTTCTAGGTCTTATATTCACTGCTAGTGTTGTTCTTATTTGTGAGAAGGGCTTAGCGGTGCTGTACCGTAAGTCAATTTCAGGACTCGTTTTATTGCTTTACGAGATAATACGACACTCTCCATTTGGGATTAATGGGATAATGGAGTAACTAACGCGTACAGCCGTCGTGTTAGGGGAATTTTGATCACTTAAGACAGAGTTCTGTCCATATGCTGTTTTCGTTTCAAAATGCATCGTACACTCAATGAAACATATTTATAAAGAACTTTATATGGATAAAGTATTTCCGTCCATTCTGTCATTCTACAGTACAGGAACGTGTTCCTCAAACTTTTTACAACTACAGATAGATTGCATTCGTTGTATACGTACTGTCCGCCCAACACAAGAAGGCAAGGCAGGGGAATGTGTAACGTAATTACTTTTGCTGTTAGCATGATGTTTATGCTCGCCGAACGGATGATAAGCGAAACAGGAATTTTGGTCTTCGGATCATTTATTCATTTATTTATGTAATACGTTTAATAATTATATATAAATTTGAGAACTGTAACTAGCTATGTTAGTGAAAGTAAAATTGTAGACTTTGATGTAAAATATTGTAACGAACCTGGACAGAGATACGTGAGAAACACTGCACTCCCGGGCGACTGTCTATGAAGGGCGGATGTTAGACAATAGAATGGAATGCTAGGTGTTTTACCGTTACCGTTATCCTCTTAGTTTTTCCTTGTGACGCCGTGCTGTGTATATAAGAGGGTAGCAACCCCCATTCAGTCCTCACTTTTTGCTCATTGCAGTCAAGTGTATTGTATACATCCGTCTGGTGTGTCCAACGACATACCGCGTCCAGTAAATATATTATAAAATGTCCGCCGAAAGTGGAGTTATTTAAGGGTGCCCGGGTTCCACAAGTGTAAGGACAAATTAAAGCAGTTCAGAGATTATCGTTGGTTTGTGTTGTCTCAACCTTAACACCCTGAGAACCCAAAAAGAGTCCATGCAGGAGACAGTAGCTAGGGCCAAGGGTAAAGCAAGCAGCAGACGACGACGTGGAGACCGAGGAAGGAGTCCCGACGTCGAATACAGGTACGTGCAGCCGTGAGGCGAGAGAAAGTACCACCGCATAAGGATGCTAGGTTCATCTAAAATACGCAGTGCTGTCACATAACTCACCCATACATAACACCTATCACTGCATTTACTGAATCGAGCATTAGATTTGGCAGCATGGGTGACTCATATACACGCCGTCCCTCCACTATTTTTCGAAGGGGAACGCAGTCCCCTTACTAATCATATTACTTATACTTTTTTTTTAATTCATTACCTGTCTTAATTTAACATTAAAAATACTGCAAAAATACATACATTCAAATAATGTTTATGATTATTAACGGACCTCCAATACATATGTGGAGCCCAGAGGATTACATAAGAGAATGGATAAAAAGTTGTACGTATGCTGAGGACAGCCAAAGCAGGAAGGTGAATCTACAAGTGCAGAATTCTGTTCGGTTCTCCAGCATCTGGAAAATTTTGTAGATGTGCATCCCTCCACCTTTTTTGTTAGGAATACGGCCCTGATATACACTGTCATATACTCATTTCGTAGTAAACAAATCCACTATCAGAGCAGATAAGCAATTCAAGCCCCTCCCACTTGCCTTCTTGTGGTGGGTAGACAGTAATTGGTCCAGAACCTTTCGTATCTGCTTTCTCTAGAATTCCTCAAGTCTGAAGAGACCACGATCATTTTATTTAAATGTTTTATCTGAGTCATATTTCCCTTGTTACATTAATAGACATATTGTTCACTCATATTTTGTTCTACAGGAGCTCACAATGCCCAAACCTAGACAGCATACAATTCGAAACCAGCAGCCAGCTGATGCGACACTTGACAGACCCCTGCCGTTACAACAAAATGCAGCGTCCGGGTCCTGAAAACGAGCCCTTAATGGTCAACACCAGAATCCACGTTTACATGTTCAGCTTTCTGCCAGCTCACACTTTGGTATGTAGAAAGTGTAAGTCTTTTCTGTTTAATACACTCCTGACCTGTTTTACTTTCTATTTTGTTCTAATTATGGTTATGTTGTTATGTTAAATGCATTTGTTGCTGCGGAACACCTGTTAGAGTCATTTCATTTGTATGTTTGCATGAAACAACTAAGGAACCGCTACATAAGTAAATAATAATAATAATAATAATAATAATAATAATAATAATAATAATAATAATAATAATAATAATAATAATAATAATAATAATAATAATAATAATAATAATAATAATAATAATAATAATAATAATAATAATAATAATAATAATAATAATAATAATAATAACAATAATAACAATAATAACAATAATAACAATAATAACAATAATAACAATAATAACAATAATAACAATAATAACAATAATAACAATAACAATAATAACAATAATAACAATAATAACAATAATAACAATAATAACAATAATAACAATAATAACAATAATAACAATAATAACAATAATAACAATAATAACAATAATAACAATAATAACAATAATAATAATAATAATAATAATAATAATAATAATAATAATAATAATAATAATAATAATAATAATAATAATAATAATAATAATAATAATAATAATAATAATAATAATAATAATAATAATAATAATAATAATAATAATAATAATAATAATAATAATAATAATAATAATAATAATAATAATAATAATAATAATAATAATAATAATAATAATAATAATAATAATAATAATAATAATAATAATAATAATAATAATAATAATAATAATAATAATAATAATAATAATAATAATAATAATAATAATAATAATAATAATAATAATAATAATAATAATAATAATAATAATAATAATAATAATAATAATAATTTATTGCGGCCAATAGACTCTTACAAGAGCATCTGACACTGTCAATTATCTCTATACAGTCAAAATACAAAATGATCAAAATACATAAGTTATTTACAAAATATAGAGTTGTTTACAAAAGTATAAGTTATTTAAAAAGATCAAAATGCCTAAATTACGTACAAACCTTATTGTATACATAGGTATACAACTCATTTATACTACATACATATATATTACAGTTCATTTATACTATACAAACATTTTTCAATTAGGTATGATTTTAAGACCAGTTTAAATTTTGAGTCAGAAGTATTCTTAATTACAGATGGCAATTTATTGTATAATATGGCTCCTATTTTAAATGGATCTTTATTAGTTTGAGTTTTATTCATGCTCACCCTATGGTAATCAGTTGCTCTCCTCGTATCATATGTATGGCAATCTTTATTGAGGATGTTATGTTGCTTTCGGTCTTTTACAAGTATAATGGTTTTGAATACATAGAGTGATACTACTGTTAGAATGTTTTGTGATTTGAATGTATCCCGACATGTTTGTTGAAAACGAAGGTTGTACATGGTTCGTATGCATTTCTTTTGTACTTTTAATAGCCTGTCCATATTGGTTTTACTTGTTCCCCCCCAAATTTCAGTACCACATGTTAAGTGTGGGAAGATTATGCCATAATATGCAGTTTTAAGAGTATTGATATTCCCATATTTTGCTAGTTGTCGTAATAGGTAGAGTCCCGAGTTCATTTTATTACAAACCATGTCTACGTTTGTACTGTAGGTTAGAGTATCTTCTATATGAACGCCCAAAAAATTAAAGTTTCTTACCCGTTCCAAAGGTATATTGTTAATGTTTATATTTAGATCATCGCTTTGAAATGTCATAAATTTTGTTTTTCCTATATTTAACATTAGTCCATTGTTTTGAAAGTACCGAGATATTTCGCCAATTGCATTTGTTGTTTTTTCTTCTAAGCTTTCTTCTCCTTCACTCCAACATATTATAAATGTATCATCTGCATATGAGATGACCTAAATACATATATGCAGTTTGAATAAAGTGTAAAGTGTATCAGCACGTTTCAAAACTGATTAAAGTTAAACGGTAATTAAGGGTACCTTTCAAAGGCAGTCTCCAAGTTGCTAGTTTTGGACATAGACTGTTTAATTTTATTTACAAGAGCGTGAAGAAAATTTAAGGACACCTATCCAATTGCAGAATTAGGAGTAGGGCAGAATTGCTTAATTAGGATTACATACTTTATGTACAAAGCAGGCAGATTGCAGAAAGGGAAGAGAATGAAGTGTAATCGTGAGAGGAGATGTGAAGAGGTAAACTCAGAAGTGTTGAAAAAAGGCAGCAAATAAATTTAATAGAGGAAGATCAGGTGTGTATGTGGAAAATGTAAATGTCCAGGTTGCGAAGTTATTGCTTTGACAAATTTAAAATTTGATAAGTCAATGTAAAAATAAGTGTGATGCATATGAACTACAGCACACGTGGAGTTGAAATTCCGCCTATAATTCTGAAGAACGTTTTTCTACACATTTCAAATTATTGAAATTACTACCTGAAATGGATGACTTTGACCCAAATTTTAAGTTTTTCACCACGTGTATGTAAACATATCACGACGTTATAACAGCTCCATAGCGCCTTAGTCATTCGATCTTACGAAAAAAAAATTGGGAATGCTTCTCCGCAGTTCTAAGTTGAAATGTTATGTATTTTATTATATAAAGTTTGATGTAATTTTCTTATTAGGACATTGCAAATGAATTGGCGTGATTATACCAATAAATATTCTTTTTACAGCAATACAGACTTCATCTTCTGTTGGAGGTGCGATTCCAGGACACGCGTCTTGCATACCACGACATTGCGCCTCGCATCCTCAAGGTGACAGGCGAGGAGCAACTGAAGGGCCTAATATGGGTGCCGCACATCTTCATTGCCAATGAACAGAGCTCGACCGTAATGGGCACACGGGCCAAGGATATATTGGTAACTGTGTATCCCGATGGCGTAGTTGTTATTGCTGTCAGGTACGATTTTGCTATCTTGGTACGTGCTTCGTACGCAGAATAAGTTAGGAGATCGCTTCCAAACATTTTTCACAGAACGCTCAAAACTACGCCGATTCTCTACGATGCTTGGAAAAGATAAAATCAGATTCATTCCAAATATAACCTTCATAATTCTAATTTGGCTAATAACATTTCATAGGTTAGATGACAGATTCCACATTAATAAAACCATAATCATATGTTTTGATCATAACTTAACGAAATAATATAGTTTATCTCCAGTAGAGTAGTTAATTAAGGCATCATGCCGTGGTTCCCTGCCACGGAATGCGGCCTGGGTTCGATCCCACCCCTGAGAGTACGGATTTGTAGGCCTGGTGCCCACTCAGCACCACAAGGAAATCGAGGAGCTTGCGATAGGTAAGTGACCCTGGTTATGAAAGTCAACTTTCTGGCTGGGGGAGTCAAGATGCTCCCTGTATTGGTTGAATGATCGCTCACCTCTACCTTGCATATGTGGGTGTGAGGCCGGCAGTCAGGTTGGCAGGCCTTGGTCCGATATGGGTTATAGTGCCACGGGTTTAACTTTATAGTAGTTAATTCAACTTAAACTTGTGTGAAGCAAATAGCAGTGTTTTACAATCACCAAGAAACAATTTCTATATATTTGCATAACTAAATATTTCCCTTTATCCTATCATGTCTTCCCTTTACCAATTTATTGAAATGTGTCTTTATGTTTGGGGTGCATTACATTTTCAAGTGACTTCTGCGAAAAGTATTGCATAAATCTGAATATCACTTTAAGTATCCAGGACATCTGATGGAACCACTCAGATGTCTTTATTGCATTAGTGAAGTTCTTCAGATTCTGTGAGTCAACGAGAGCAATAAGACATGCTAGCGCAGAATGTTATTTTGCCAGCATCAGCATCTTGTATCACTACAAATTAGTGAGTGTTACCAGTTTCTGGATGCTCGAGTCTGCTATTGATATATTAGTTTGATACTCAGTTTATAAAAGTTCTGAACACATTCAATTTTTAATTGAATTAATATGGCACTACTTTTAGCTTTTAGATGTCAACATTTATAACCAATATTTATTCCATTAGCTGTTTGCTAATTGTGTGACTGTCATTATTTAGCATTTTTGAATAGGTAACATTGTTTTTTTCTGCAGTTCTATTTTGGACTGAAAGTAAGCACAAGTTCAATTCCTGGTACAGGATTAGGGATTTTCTTCCAATGAGGAGCCGTTTGATGGAAAAATGATGGCTGCTGGCTATCAAGACCACATTTACCAGGGAGGGACTCATGTCTCACCCTCCAGAACTGCACCCCACTAATGACACCCAATGTGGATAGAGATGGGGCATGCACTGATTGGGTACTAGGTGCCGGAGCATGTTTGGTGTAGCACCTCAGAGTTTAGTTAGTTGAAGCTATAGGATGTACACAGGCTATTATACTGCTCCTCATTTTTGGATTAGGTGACATAGGGTTCGTAGATTCTCAAACTGAAAATAAGAAACATGTCGTTACAGTCTAATGGGTGACTCGCTACATTGAGCGATTGGTTGGGTGACCTAGTGCAGGGACTTTTACTGCGATATACTGACAACTCAAATATGTTCAAAGTAAGATCCTTCCTGCTCTGCAATCAATGTGACCCTCCTTAGTAACCCTTTCTGCACCCTGCGCAACATTTAAGTGGTTTACTGCCGAAATATGTTGATGAGCTGCTTTCTGTCAGGAAGTAATTATTCTAAACATGATCTCCCATGTGTCCTAAAGAAAAGAGTCCATAGATGGAAATAACATTTGAAATTTCAGGGATCGCTCTTGTAACAGGCTAAGCAGTTCAATTCCTCAACTGGGAGATTTCCTATGCATTAACATTCGTGTCTATATGGTTGTTTGTTCAGAATAATAATTTTGTTTAATATCACATCTCGACAAATGCCTAGTGGCACATCTATTACAAAGTATATCCAAATGTTCTTCAACAAAGACAAAATATATGGAAACCTCTGACTATAAATTGATCATGCTTAACGATATTACATTGAACACTCTCCAGAAACTAATTTGTAGTTTCCATATCGTGACCACTCCATGATAATACACTGTACAACTTATCACAAAGCAGCGCAAATCATGCATTTATTACGCTTTGAAGTTACAGCTGAACAAATAAGTCACCCTTCCCTTTGCTCAGTAACTATCTATCCAAACCAATAGCAAAGTACTCTAGAGACTAGTAGAGAGTAGGTGATTATAGACAGTGAAGACCAGCGGCGGCCGGTGAGGCATTGTATTGGCGGTGCAATAATTAATAATTAAATAATAATGAATGAATAAATAAATAAATAAGTAATAAATTAATGAATAAATAAATACAAAATAAATAAATAAGGGTTGTTAAAATATAAACATGGGTACCAGTTTCGAATGATTTAGGTAATCTTATCAATAATCCATCCTGTTTTATAATATATTGTACCAAACAGAACGTACAGGGAAACGGAAATAGATATTTATTACATCCGTACTCTTGTTACACACAGGTGTAACGAGCACAGTAAAAGTTTGATAATACAATTCATGGAGAATGTGATACGAAGCGTTCGTGTACGATTTCGCGACAGAGAGACAGGTATCTTAAGTCCCGTGGTTTAGTGCACTCTAGCGGATAAAGCGTAAGTTATGCGCCAGAAAAATCTCGGCACTACCTTCTCCCATAAGAAGCCGTGTATAAGCAGACATTCTAGCCCTAACACAGGCGCTTATGAGAGTAGACGGTGCCGTTCTGGAATCGGCACCAAGCCAAGGAAAACAACCAGGACAGGGCATTTGCGTTTAACGCGCTGTTCACACGAGGGAGCAGACACTCAGAAACAATCTTTTTTGCGCAATTTCTATACACTTCTCTTTCTTTCGTTTTCATACAGATGGTGCCATGGCACAGCGGCACTACCTCAGAAACCGCCCCTGGTGGAGACCCATGTAGGGTTATATTGTTTCAGCTGAAACCAAAATAAAGTTTATTACTTTTAGAACATTTGTTTGCATTATCTTTACAGAGTGCATTTATTTGTTGATTAATATGCATACATTTGCACAATTGACTGATTAATTTTCATGTTTACTGCTATTTATAATTATGTTTTCATAAGTATTGCTTTTTCATCAAGTGGAATAGTGCCGGAGTAACCTATGCAACTTACATTTGGGAGGTCCTGCATTCTATCCAATTTCTTGACCTCTCCTTACTCTTGCATCTCTTAACAAACTTCATTTGATCCTTTCCAACAATGGTATAATCAATTATCAATCTCTCTTTTCTGGTGTATTTTCTTGTGCTCATATTTAGTATTTTGAATTATGACTCTGTTTACAATTCAAGTGCTATGCAGTCTTTCTTCATTGTTCATGAGAATTTCTTCTCCATATTTATCAATTACATTCCCAGCATTCTCTGGGTTATTAGGTACACTTGTATTTAGGTTACCAAGTATTATAGTTAACCCTGTTAACATATTATCTAAAGTATTCCGTAGTCCTTGGTAAAATTGATCTTTCTTTTCAACTATTTTATCCTCATTTGGTCCATATACAATTATGAAATTAAATTTATGGTCGTAAATGATCAATTTCCGAGTCATAAATTAGTACATTTTTGTGACTGATTTTTTACTGTACACTTTATTGCTCTAAGGAGTCACTATTTTATTTTTCCATAAAACAGTGTGACTGCAGCTAACATTAGAAAAGGAATGTCAGCATTAAATACTTCCTCATGAATGTTATTGGCAATGCCGTGGTTGAGTGGTTAGACTGCCTGGATTCAATCCCAGGGTGACCACAAAATGAGATTTGTGGTGGACAACACGGCACTGAGTTGGGTTTTTCTCCAGGTCCTCTGGTTTCCCCACCAGCATTCCACCTATTGCTCTATCATCATCTTTCATATTATTTCATCTTACTCTCATTCTGTCATCCACTTCTCACTCTCATACCAGATAGACATTCTGTTCCTCAGTCTGCATAAGGGTTAAGCAGAACAAGAATACCCTGACACCACGTAGTGGCATAAGAGGGCAGTTAAAGAAAAAGAAGCATGTTATCAACTTGCTGTATCAGAACACATGAATATTAAGGTTAAAATCACAATAATAAACAATATTAGCAAATAATTGTCTAAAACAATAAAATTATCATGGGAAAAATACTTGATAAAGGCTTTCATTAAAAAAAAATAAAAGTGATAATAGGCCCTTAAGCTATAAAAAGGCACACATTGTAAAATCAATTATAGACACCTTAAAATTATTATCTATGTTTTACTTCAGTGAGGATTTATGTACATACACAAAACCTACAATTTTAAATAAAGAAACAAAATAGGTAAATGCCGAGCTGTTGTTACAGTTCATGAACTATGTCTCTATTATCCTGCACAGGTTATTATGATTTAGAAAATAAATCTTAAATGAATAAATTATTACTACTGTTGTTTCAGGTTAAAAACTACATTATATTGCTGGATGAAACTCCACAAATTTCCCTTTGATGATCAGCAATGTCCACTGACTTTGGAAAGTTGTAAGATACCCTTCCTATTTTTGATTTTATTTCATTGTTATATAAAAACCAAGAAGACAATTTTCTGCCTTTGCTGTGATGTATTATTTAGAAACAACAATATTTAAATCTTTTCAGCAAGTTTATACAAGACAGATAGATTGTTGCTGGAATGGGAAGAGAATACACCTGTAACCCTCACTCCTCACTCGTACCTGACAGAGTATCGTATTATTAGCTTGTCTACCAACACAACTTCTGGCAGCAAAAGTACTACATTAATGGAATCAGGAATAGGTAAGAATATTTTCTTGTTTAAGGAAAAGAGGCAGGATATTTCATTGAAGCAGCACTGAATTCTTGAAATTAGGATGTAATAAATAACTAGAGGTGTTTGGTGCTACAGTGTTGGTTTGCTAAGATGACTGGCAAATTTCCATTATTAATTTCCATTATTAATGAAATGTATAAAAGTGTAATAGATATTTTTTTATGAACGAGAAGTGGGAAGAAAGAAGCTTTGGTAAGAATGGTTTGTGAAAAGGGAGTGTAGAAAGCCATGTGAATCAGCACTTCAGATTTTGTAATACATTTACTGTTATTACAGTTGGCAACTACAGCGCTCTGGTGGTAACATTTCATCTAAGTCGTAAGATGGGTTTCTATGCAATGGACTATTATGTACCCAGTATTCTTCTGGTTGCCATTTCTTGGGTTTCATTTTGGTTAGATGCCAATGCACTTTCTGGGAGGATAACTTTAGGTAAGCACTATGCCAATGTTTTAGAATAGAATAGAATATTTATTTCTCATCTTTCTATATACATACATTCAAAAATATATTTCCAGTAACAACATTCATAATACACAATAACAATTATGTGATCAGAGGAATTTAGTAACAGTGATATCAAAATTAATTGAAAAATGGATGCAATGGCTTTCAAAACTAGTCCCTCAATAATATAAAAATGTAAGTGATGAAGTGCCAAAAAAAAAGCAGACTACAAATATCTTTTTCAACACAATAACAAACTTCTTATTCACATTCAATATACCCTTCCTACCTGCTTATCTTAAATTTAGGTCTCAATTAACACAACCCTGGTTTTCTGTGTATTGATGACTCTCTGCTCTTTTATATCCCTTTTTCCAGTTCTTCCAATCTTAATTACTGGTTATTCTTAACCATTATTAACCATTTCTTTCTGACTTTCCCCACAATCACCTATACTTCTTACAGTATTTTCTCCTTTTACAGACAAGATTTTCTTGATTAATAATACCTCTCTCCCCTCTCTAAAGCTGTTCCACTTTTGTTGACAAACTTGTTCTCTCCATGCCTTTCTAATGTACTATATATGTACATACAGAGAAAAAAATACAATGTTTTTACATTTGCAGGATTACCATGTGCTTTTTTTTTTAGACAGAACAATGCCTATTGTGTTTTTTATATTTAATGTTGTAAATTGAATGATATAACTTAAAAAATATGCTGTCTAATCTTTGTTTAAGTTACAGCAGTTTTGCTGTATCCTGGTAGCAAGCACCAGTATTAGTTTATGCATAATTTTTTCAACATTTTCGTTTGAAAGCCTGCTTGCTGATTCCATTATCAACCTGACTAGGTTTAATTAATATTTTTAAAAGGTATTGCTATCATTAGTACAAAATTGAATCGAGAATATATTGACACATTGCTTCACTCACCTGTTTATTCACAGGACATGTTTCAAGAGCTCTTGCTCTTATCCTCAGCTGATACTCGACTAGTCATTATCGAGATTTGAATGCTTCTCAGACTTGTAGGCCTAATCACTCAAAGTATAAACTTGAAAGAAGCGTAGGGACAGTGAAGCATAAACTAGTACAAAATTGAATCGAGAATATATTGACACATTGCTTCACTCACCTGTTTATTCACAGGACATGTTTCAAGAGCTCTTGCTCTTATCCTCAGCTGATACTCGACTAGTCTCGAGTATCAGCTGAGGATAAGAGCAAGAGCTCTTGAAACATGTCCTGTGAATAAACAGGTGAGTGAAGCAATGTGTCAATATATTCTCGATTCAATTTTGTACTAGTTTGTGCTTCACTGTCCCTACGCTTCTTTCAAGTTTATACTTTGATTGCTATCATTGTTAATCTGTGAAAATTCTGTATTGGCAAAACATATAACCTGAAATTCCCATTTTTTGTAGCTGGAATATGAGTATTTCTTGTTAAACCAATTTTATATTGTTAATTGTTCATTTTATCAAATTTTTCATCCATTGATTAAGTATACTCTGTTAATTATTACTAACAGTAGCATTTATTTTCCCACTTTTGCTCCTCAAAGTAGGAGATATATTACATTCCTAACCCATTATATCTATATATCTAACCCAAAATTGTATATAAAATGGGATACTAATTATATTGATTTATAGTTATTAAAATTAGGCAAGTGAGTCAACCTGATTTATAGTACCTAAAAGTTTAGATTTTCTTGTAAATCTCATACTACCCTCCAGTGGTGTAGCATGGGGGAGACTTTGGAACTTAATCTCCCCTGTATTCATGCTTAAAAAGATGGAATATCAGCACATAGTGCTAATTATAAGCTCTAAATACGCACAGATAAATGTCATGAAAGTGAGCGCATTAGAGTTTAAATGTAATTTTGAGGATTAATAAATGATACTTTATTAAGAACAGAAATCAGTAGCTATCTCTGAAAGTTTTATTTAATAGCTACAACAAACTATTCTGCCCAAATTTGTAGTAACCAGGTGAAATGACTGTTTACACCTCACAACACTGTGAATTTTACCTGATTTTCCCTTTCTTTTCTATGCAGAAGTTTTTTTTTTTTTTTTTTTTTTTTTTTAATTTAACATCCTCCAACATTAAGTCATATTGGACGATGAATGAAATGGGCGGAAATGATGCTCAAATGAGCTCAGAGTCCACAGAGCTTAGAGTTACCTGACATTCACCATTTAGGATAAGAGAAAACCCAGAAATAACCTTATCCAGGTAACTTATCCTGACTGAGATTCAAACTTGGGACCTCTTGAACATGAGGCAGACATGCTACCACCTACACTACAGAGGTGGCCAAAAAAGAAAGAGAAAATGAAGAAGAAAATGAAAAGGAAAAAAAAAAGACATAAACATATCTATGAGATTATTAATTTTTAGATGAGTCGTATTTATTACACATCTGCTTCACTTAGAAAAACATAAAAACCAACTAATGAACTTTGAAATCCCGCCAGAAGAGAATCCCACATTTAAGTTCATCACTAAATCAACAGATGGCAGCAGCACCCCAGAATTACCCACACCGCTGGATCAAGCTTTAGTCGCATAAGAGCCGTAGATGCAAACAATGATTTGCGAAACATGTCCTCAAAATAGGTACGAAAGTGAAGCTGATGTGTAATAAATACAACTCATCTAAAAATTAATAATTTTTCGCTTCACTGTGGTGTTCCAATACAGTTAAATCTCGATATCTATGAGATTTTAAAGAACACAGAAAAGGGGCTCAGGGATTGTGGTAATCAGCATGTAAAATCAAATAATAAACAGATTTGCTCATTTAGTTCATTAATCCATACTAATATTCTCAGAGTTGTTCAACAAAACTGAACATACTGTAACAATTTTCTTTTTGCTCTGTTAATGAATAAAACGTTACATTCATTTTAGCATTTGATACTGCAACAGTAATCTGCAAACCGTGAGTCACTATATCAAAATATTTGTATGGAGAGTGCCTGCTGTCACAGGAAAATTTTGCACTGGTTTCATAGTCACTGAAGAAATCAAACATTACTGCATATATATGAAAGACTTCATACTTTATAAGAAATTTCAAATCAATTGAACAAATTACTTGGCTCTGGAAAGAGGCATAATATATAAAATGAGCATTTATACCATGGATTACTCTATGTAGAAATTATAACTACTTAGCAAATGTGACTTTAATATTCTTTTTCATATATTCTTGTTTTACTGCTGCTACAGAGAGCAGTATGTCTTTATTTTAGTAAGCTTCATTTTTTTAGATCTTTAATTTGTCTTTCACTTATGATATCTTCAATATTTAATCATGCAGAATAACATTTTATATAACTTTTATTCAGGATGCAGTACAATGCTAACTTTCATTATGCTGTCATCAAAAACAGGGAGAGACTTACCAAAAGTATCTTACATAAAAGCAAGTGAAATATGGTTCATGACATGCACTGCTTTCATCTTTGCTTCACTCGTGGAGTTTGCCTTTGTGAACAGCATATGGAGAAGAAGGTATGTACATATATATAAGAATGTTATTTTTGTAATGTTAATTAATCAAAGGATCAAATAATTTGTTAGCCTCTTGGCAAAGAAACAATTTTAATTTCTAAATATATCTTAGTAAGAAAATCAGAAAAAGCTGTCTTTCAAGTTGCTCTTATACGTCTACAGGAATAATGTTCAACTGAAAAAAGTGAATAGCAAGTATATTCTGAAATCTACTCTAACACCTAAACTTGCACGAAAAGAGCTTGATCAGACAAAACCATCTTTGGAGCGATCTACATCCTGCCCACCAAATGTCATTCAAAGGAAAATGGGACTTGAGGTAATCTTTGATTATAATGTGTTCCATAATTAAAACATAGATAATAGTTACTTTATCAGTATCATAACGTATCAAATTACAATACAAGACTGAATATTGCTGGTCTCTTCTGATAACCATTCGAGCACTTTAATTTGATGTTATGATACGTATATCATATAATATTTTATCTACTTTGATAAAAAAAATAATTTTATACTTAAAATTTGTATGATGGCTATATACATTGGTTTTCTAGTCAATAGTTGGATGTAAAGGGCCATGTACTGTATGGCCAAGATAAGAAGGCTAGAGGAGAATGAAGGGCAAAGGAGCTTGAACTCAAAGTATAAACTTGAAAGAAGCGTAGGGACAGTGAAGCACAAACTAGTACAAAATTGAATCGAGAATATATTGACACATTGCTTCACTCACACTGTTTATTCACAGGACATGTTTCAAGAGCTCTTGCTCCTATCGTCAGCTGATACTCGACTAGTGCAAGTTGTAGTGGTATCTTCTTTCTCCGTATTGTCAATAGATGGCGTGATGTACTTGTCAAAGATGTCCGGTGGTGGAGTTTCAAAATTCATGACTCTATGACGATTTTTGTTAATGAATATTTTGCCCATACGGAAAGGTCTATGGGGTGATTAACGTATTTTATTAGAGATGTTTCCAAATTGATGTCATGTCTAGTATTCAAAAAATGAAAAGCCACTGCTGATTTTTCTGTTTCACCATTTTTAATGTTTCTCATATGTTCTTTAGTTCTGATGTTAATATTTCTTTTTGTTTTTCCTATATAAATTTTAGGGCAAGTTTCACATTTGATCTCATAGATTCCTGGTTTTTCTTTGGTAGTGATTGAATTTTTGGGAGGGCCTTTTAACAAATTTCTGATATTAAACCTGTTTTGAGGTGCAAGAGTTATGTTGTGTTTTGAGAAGATTTTTTGGAATTTGTTATAGGCTGATGGGTGGAAGGTGAATTTTTTAAAAAGTTTTTTCTCTTTTTCTCCTGTAGGTTCTAGGGTGGTGGTTTCTTTTATTTTCTTAGCTTTGTTGAGTCTGTTAACAGTTTTGTCTATTAAATTTGGGTTGAAACCGTTGGGTATAGCTACTTTTTTTATGTGTAGGTATTCTTCTTGATAATCTTCTCTGTTTAGTGGAAAGTTGATCATCCGAAAGATTAAACTGTTGAAAATGGCATGTTGGTGTTGTTTTGGGTTGAAACTGTTGTTCTTAATGTAATTATCTGTGTGTGTCGGTTTCCTGTAGATACCAAAAGTGAGTTTGTTGTTCATTTTTTTGATCTTGATGTCCAAAAAGGGGAGCACACCATCCTCTTCTGTTTCCAATGTAAATTTTATAGCTGGATTTTGTATATTCAAAAGTTTAAGACCATCTTGTATGAGTTTTTTAGGTACTATTGCAAAAATGTCGTCAACATAGCGATACCACACTTTGAAATAATTTGGAAAAGCTTTTGTGATATGTGTTTCAAAAGCACTCATGAATAAATCTGCCAAGAAAGGAGACAAAAAAAAAAAAAAAAAAAAAAAAACCGGGCCTAGCTATGGGCAACCCATTGTCTCGATTCAATTTTGTAGGAGCTTGAACTGTTTATCTGCTCCGGTAGCAAATCTGTTTACTAGGAAATGAGTGTCTGAGAGTGCATATAAGTCACCCATGTTGCCAGATCTAATATTTGTTGCAGTTAATGCGCGATAGGTATCATGTATGGGTGAGTTATGTGACAACACTTGTGTCAATAAACCAACCACAAATAATTTTATAACACTTGTGTATTTTAAACAAAGCTTCCAATCCTTGTCATACTGGGAAAGTGAGCATGAACACTGTGCGGACAGCTAAAGTGATTATGCTACACATTTCTCTAGCTTGCCTTCTTGTCTTGGGTCTACAGTAGGAACCCAGTCATTAGTGTTGGTATAAAATTGTGGTAACTAGGGGAACATGATGTTAATTGTCGCCTGAGTCGCACTGAGTGCGGTAAAGTAGACCATTATGACACTTGTTTTGATTTTGTAATGTTCCACTTTACACAACCAAAGTAGATAAAAGCTTTAATTGACCCTTGCTTAACTTTTGAGGTAAGAATTGTAGGAATTTACAGAATAATTATTATGCAGAGAACACTGGTTTAAAAACAGGTAAGTACAAATTATAAATTCTAGTTAATTGATGTAAATTAATAATTTGCTCACACTAGTCGTATATAGGCTAAGGCCTTTGATAGATGGAATCAACATGAAAAATTCAATGCCATGGCCGGGATTTGAACCATGGATCTCGCGGTTTCCGTCCAGTCGCTCTAACCCATTGCGCATTGAATTTTTCATGTTGACTCTATCTATCAAAGACCTTAGCCTATATACGGCTAGTGTGAGGAAATGATTAATTTCCATCGATTAACTAAAATAATAAGAGTTAAATGATGAAGCCTGGGACTCAAGTACTTATGATAGTAAGTCACCACAAACGGTGTATCTCGAATGCAAGAGCCCCTAATGGTCTACCGGGGAAATATACGAGTCAAATGGAGAATTTAATGTCAGGACGCCACATTGCCCATGGTAGTTCAATGGGTTAGAGCGACTGGACGGAAACCAGGAGATCCGTGGTTCAAATTCCGGCCATGGCATTGAATTTTTCATGTTGTCTCTATCTAACAAATTATAAACTTTGACAACATAGAGATTTAAGCAGAAAGTAATTTTAACAAATATACACTAGGTATGGAAAACATTTGCAGAAAACTGCAGAGTACAAGATAAGCAATACCAACATAAGTGTTTTAGGATGGGAAGAAGAGGTTACAAAGCTTTCTCCTTGGCTATATGTGTCAACATAAAATCTGTCATGTTAAAGTCTCTGAGCATCCTATTTTGTGACATGTCAGATGTAAACAAAATACACTCTTGTAACTTATACAGTGCTAGTCACTCTCACTAAGTGTGTTTGATGTTCAATGCCACATTTGTGTTATGTAACCTATGATGGTATAATGATACCATATGCTTGTATTAATGTTCAGTACAAAGAATGCAGTAGGTACAGTATGCATAAGTAATAGTTAGCTGTCATTGTTTACCAGTAATCATTAGATAAGACAGTACATATACATTGCCATGTAAGTTTATTTCATTTTTACTGGAAAATGAAAATGTTTCAAGAATCCAATTTCAGTTATGTTTATGCAACATTCCAGTTAAGTGTTAAGCGTTAAGTGCATCTTAAGTAGTACCATGCTCCTAATCTCAAAATGCTTAGTTGCTATATAGCCCTTCTACTCCACAATTTTCTATATCTGTAGGTAAAATGTGATACTGTGAAATAGTCAAACCAAAACAAGTTAAATGTATTGTATTTATTATGCCAAAAACTATTAATGAAAATTACCTGTGAAGTAATCTCCATGACTATTATTAGTTATATTTACCTTTTGAGGAGATAAGCTGCCATTCTTGTACATTGCTAACAGATTCACAACCTCGCCTAGTTGAATATGTCCTCCAAACTAATCACCATAAATACCATGTAAGAAAATAATATATGAAAAGCTGTGGGCTTTAGAAAGGATACAAGTATGTTTCTTGACCAAACCCAGTGTAGATGAATGATAAAATAAAATGATTCGGAACTTACGTGGATGACACAACTGCCGTTTGCAGGAGCAAGACAATAGAAGCCTTACATAAAAACTAGGGATACCTTGATACTTACAATACTTGCATAGTATCAAAAGTGATACTTCAGAAAATTCACTCGATACTTTTTTGATAATTTGGTGGGGATTCTGTAATTTTTATTTTATTTTACAATCACAAAAAATATTATTGCCCAGAGTAGAACATTGCAAAGCCCAAGAATGTGGTACCTGCACAGTAATATTATGCAAGAAAATATTTGTTTGTCAAATTAAGTGCAGGTTACCAGTTCCCAAGAAGAAATCACTGCATATCTCAACAATATCTCAACCTCTCTCCAGTGTACTCGATTACTGGAAAACAATTTAAAAATTTCTAGAACTAAAACAAATATTAGCAGCTAAACATTTGTGTATTCCACCTGCATACACTTTTCTCTGAAAGACAATTTAGCATAGCAGGACTCATATGTGACAGAAACAGAAGTAGACTTAGTCCTGAAAGAGTGAAAATGCTAGTATTTTTTAACAAAACCTCTTAAAATCGGACTGTTTTGCCTTTAAATTTCTAATGTAGAGTTTAAAAATAAGAACACTGACAATTTTAAATTTTGTTTCATTAAATATGTGTACCTATTTAATTTTATTAGCATTAGACAGTTCTCCCAACATTCTATTTTGTATTGAAACTAGAAATAGAATAACAGTATCGAGTATTGAAGTATCACATAATGTGGAAAATATCATGTATTGGTATCGAGTATTAAGTAAAACTGGTATTGACTCATCCCTAATAAAAACCTAAATTATACTGCTAATGCTCTAGTTAAATACTTTGAATCATCAATCTAATATGTAACATGCCAAAAGAGTGTAATATTAAGTTAATTAGGAGTCGATTAATAACACAAAACAACACTCACTTTTAAATTTTCCCGGAACCGGTTTCTGAGGTCTTCCCTCTATCTTCTGAGGGAAGACCTCAGAAACCGGTTCCGGGAAAATTTAAAAGTGAGTGTTGTTTTGTGTTATTAATCGACTCCTAATTAACTTAATTTATACAACAACACTGTTTTCAACACTTCCATAAAAGGATTTAGAGTGTAATATATCGAAAAAAATCTCCTCTAATACAGACTTAAAAATTAATAACACTATTGAAGAAGTAAAATCATACACGTTTCTTGGAATAATGGTAAACAGTTATCATGGTCTAATCATGTAGATCATATATGTAATGCCAGCAATAAATGCATATACTTACTCAGATATTTTCAAATAAAGACATTAGGTCTCTGCAGATGATCTATTTTGGAATACAATTGAAATATAGTGTGCAACTACAAAATGTTAACAAGTGTATCAGATTTATTTATAACCGAAAAGTAAGGGAACAATGCAGGGAAACATTCAAGAAATCAAAACATGTTCATAGTCTATATGTATAGTCCATACTGTTTATAAATAATAGGCTTACATTGACACGAAATAATCAAATTTAGAACTATAGTACAAGAAACAATACTATCACATACATAATATTAGCAAATATGTTAGTGAAAACGATATTGGTGCCAGGGGAATCAGAGTATATAATAAACCACCTAATGAGATTAAAACTTTTGACTAATTTCTTAAAATCAAAATTCAGAAGTAAATTAAAAGAGTATGTATTGAATAAATGTATATAGCCGCACTGCTGGAACGGTTACCATGGATTTATCTTTGTTAACAGAAACATCTCAGATAATGCACTAATTATTCTTGTAAGAGTGAGAGGGGTACTGACGTGCCTCCTGTTTGTGTGCTAAGCACCAATGAACACATCACTTCAGCCAATGGAATTCGCAGGAATCACAAATGACGATAGATATTTACTCCACGTGGAGTAATCAGTGCATTATCTGAGAGGTATCTATTACCAAAGATAAATCCATGGTAACCGTTCGAACAGCGCGACTATACACAGCTTAGAGGAATTGCAAACTATTAAGTAAAATGTTCTACTTGTAGACTTGTAGACATGTCCAAAATCAGACGTACAAATTGATAAATAATATTAATAATATTATAGTTAACAATTATAATAATAATAATTAATAATATAAATTATCATTAATTAATTAAAATTACTAGCTTTGGAGATGAAATCAAATGAGGACATCTTGACTTCATTAGGAACTGTTTGCAAGGCCATAATAATTCTTATGCTTCTTTTGATACCTGTATGTCTGAAATTTTTATATTTTTAGCAGTATGAGAAAGACATCCATAGACATTGATTTTATATCGATAAGAAGAGCTCACTGAATTATCCGTCAATGATATAAATGTGTCAACAGTCCTCATGCAAACATGTTAGGCATGCTTTTAACAGTAAAATAACTTAAGAAAATAATATGTATAATTATTACTTCTTTTACAGATGATTAGCAAACAAAGGCCATCTATGATGCAGAGTGACATCAGCCTTGTTACATTCCCTGGGAGGTCACAGGTTAGCAATTAAAATGCTAAAATGTAATTGTTATTCTCTATATTGTAAACTGTTACAGCAAAACTTCATTAATCTGGATTAATTCACTTTGATGATAGGCAGATTAACAGAACTAACAGAAGTAGTGAAAAGTAAAAATTATTTCATGAATAAAAAGACAACTAATAGCTGTAGCTTGGATTTATATCCCCCCATAGCTATTTTTTCAATAATTTCAAAGCAAATAATATGACTTCTTGTTTTTCCTGTTTTATTTCAAAAGTAGTTTCTTTAGATATTCCAAAATCAGCAAAATCTTTGGCAGTGAACAATAACATTTTCAAGAATTTCTATAAACTTCAGCTTCTAAATCAGTGAAAGAGATTTTTAATTATGTTTTCCCAGGGGTTTACTGACCCTCAGGGGCTCATGTTTGTGAGTACAGGAAGTAGTGACTCCAAGGTACCTGAGTCACCCTGTTTATGGATATAATTGGAGCACCCTGCCTCCTGGAGACATAAATAAGGAAATCTGGTCCTCCATATTGGGGGTTGAACATTAGGCTAACAACCCAATCTTGTAAGAAAAACAATTGTTATAAAACCTGTAGAGAAGCCCGAATGAAGGATAATTTAATGTTGGCAACCTGGGATGTAAGGATAATGCTAAAACCTGAGAAAATGAAAGAAATAACAAATGAAATCTTAAAATATAAATTAGGTGTTGTAGCACTTCAAGAAATAAGATGGACAGGAAAAGGTAGAATAGATAGAATAGAATATACATCATTGTATAGCAGACCCAAGAAAACTGGACAGAATAGTACAGGATTTTATCTCAAAGAAAATAAAAGAGAGCTCAATGGAATTTAATCCAATTAATGAGTGAATGTATGAAATACTCCTTAAAGGTAACTTTAGAAACGTGACTATAATATTTATACATGCATCTACAGAACAGAAAGAAAAGATAGAAAAGGAAGAATCTCACGAAAGCTTAGAAAATGCATGTAACCATGCAGGAACTTATGACACATGGATGATATAAAGAAATTTCAGCGCACAAGTGAGGAAAGAAAATTATTTAACTGGAGTGGCAAGGAAACATACACTGCATGAAATAAGTAATGAAAATGGTAATCTACTTGGACATTTGGGGTTAGAAATAATATGATTATTAAAGTACTTGCTTCCTCATAAAAAATAAATAAACATGGAAAATGCAGAATAAACCAAAAGTATCATGTGCTAATTAAAGTAAGGTGTACATCATAATTATAGACATAAGAAGTGTAAAAGTCCAAATTCTGTTTGTATCATTTTCTGGCTAAAGTTAGAATGAGAATAATAATAAAGAAAATGGAAAGAGTTCAAGAGAATAAGCAAATTTAATGGGATATGACAAAAATAGAAGGTAAAGAAGGTAAAGATCTGACTTAATGGATACTTAATTGAAGGAATAAGGAATAGGAAGAAGACATAGAAGAGCAATGGGAGATAATAAAGGAAACAGTAAAACAAGCAGCAAAAATAAGAATAGGGGAAAAGAAAATGGAAAGAATAGTTTGATAAGGAATGTGAGCAAGCAGTAGAAAACAAAATATGGGTATAAGAAAGATGCTGCAGAAAGAAACTAGAAATAATTAGAGAATACTGTCAGAGAAGAAGAGATGCTAATAATCTATGCAAGAAAAAGAAAACAGAATACTGGAAAATATGAATGCAAGAAATAGAAACATTTTACACCAGCAGAGTGAGATAAAGAATTTTTATACAGCATTAAAACAAGTCAATCAAGGGAAATAAAACAGAATGAGGGAATGTCTAAGTAAAAAAGGCAATATCCTAGGGAAGATAAAGCTGCATTGCTGCCAACATTACACTCACAATCACCCTGCTCTTTGCTGCCAACGTTAACAAAGTTAATGCACTAATCAATAAATGAATTGTCAAAAGTTTTCACTGATCAAAAGTATAACTAAACTATTATTTTAACAAAATTAACACTTTAAAGTTAGGATAGATCTCCTGGATGTCCTCGATCAGCTCTTGAAATGGATTGGCTTTCCTCTTTTTGCAGTCTTGGTGGCATAGGTACTCTGCTAAATGTACATCCTTTGATTGTGATGAATACTGGCACCTGATAGGTGATGCTGGAGAGATCTTCAGTGTGACTCAATGTTATTAGTGTGGACATTTGTTTTTGGTCCCCAGAAATGTGATTTACAGTAGGTGGGCTGCAAAGTTCCCAGCCATTAAAGCATTGTAACCACCACAACAGTCGGTGTGGATTGTTTTGGGAAATTCCACATGCTCCTCAATTAAAGGAAAGAGGGTAGCAACTTGTCTTCGATTGTTGGGGCAGACTGTCATCCTATTTTGTTAGTAACCATGTCAATCAGCCCGAGGATCCAGTTTCTTTTCACAATGTGGCCACAGTGATACTTTCTCCTTCCAGATTTACATTCGTTGATTTGAACAACATGGCTGGCACCACCTATTTTGTCCATGTCTTATCCCATTGAGGATAAGCACATCTCCTGACAATAGCCAAAACAATGAGATTGGTCAACAACAATTAGTTCGGTTTGTTTGTAGAAGAATGCGTGGATATAACTGAGCATAACTAGGAGTACTTGGGTAGGTGGTAACCTAGAATTCTCAAACCATGTATCCTTTGCCATGGATTCTGAAATCTGTTCATGCCCTTGCCTATATGAAAATATTTCATATCTCTGATCCCGTTTCCTAATGGGATGAATCTGACCATAGCAATGAAACACAACTTACACTTACAAAGTTTATTTCTGAATGGCAGGAACCAAACAGGATAAATAATAAATGGTAAAGGTAATAGCAACAAAGTCATCTGGATAAGGCAGCATTTTAGGTGCTTAATGTTGTCAGCAGTTTGGCAACAGCAAGCAATCAAGATGCAGCCGTACCCAGAAGACTTTGTTATTATGCAGACTGGCCACTGAAGCCTACATAGTGAATTGAGATAGCTTACTTCTAACAATGGCACTTGTGGTGGGCACATGAGCCATTTTAATACTGTCTGCAATACATATGTCTGGGCCACTGATGCCGAGGTTGGCAACCAATGACTGAGCAACTATTGAGGTTACCTGCAGTGCTATTCATGACTTCAGCAGGTTCCCTCAGCACTCATTTCAGTCAGTCCAATGTTGGACTTAGAAAAAATTTCTGCGGAACATAAAACATCCAATTTTGTTTTGTTTTCTTTTCATTTTGAGAGTTTTTACTATGAATAAACATTTGAATGCTGTTTCTACATGTAACATTATAATTAAGTACCTACTTATTAATAAATCCTTTCATGGAAGTGTTGAAAACAGTGTTGTTGTATAAATTAAATTAATTGGGAGTCGATTAATAACACAAAACAACACTCACTTTTAAATTTTCCCGGAACCGGTTTCTGAGGACTTCCCTCTATCTTCAGCCGGACATCGACTTGTTCTCATTGGTGTAGCTGGCAATATTTTGTCATCGGTCTCCTCTGGTGGCGGTTCGAGGAACTTGCTGAACAAATCTTTCTGGGGGATGTCGAAATTGAATACTTTGTTCCTATTTTTTGAAATAAAGATTTGTTCCCATGTGGACAGTTCTTCTTTTCCTGTTGTATGTTTTAGTAATTTTGGTTCTGGATTTATGTTGTGGTTTTTTTTCCCAAAAATGCGTGGCAACTGCTGATTTTTCTAATTGTTTGTATTTTATGTTCCTAAAGTGTTCCTTTGCTCTTGTTTCTAAATTTCTTTTGGTTTTTCCAATATACATTTGACTACAGTCACAGCATTCAATTTGATATATACCAGATTTTTTGTTAGATGGAATGGCATCTTTGATCTAAAAATAATCAGAAATAAAAATAGAATAAACTTTGGCATTTACAGAAAACCAACACAGACAGACAACTACATAAAAGCTAATGGCTACAATCCAAGATCCCACAAACAGGCAATCTTTAATAGTTTAGCACACAGACTGGTCAACATTCCTCTCACAGCAGAAGAATACAAAATAGAATACAACAAAATTATTGAAATAGCACAGAAAAATGACTTTCCCAAATCACTAGTAGACAAAAAAGTGAACTTAGCAAAAAAGAAGAAACTACTAAAGGAAACCACAATCCTCTCAGCTACAGAAACTAAAATGATCTTCAAAAAATTCACTTACCATCCATGGGCCTTTGATAAATTCAAAAAAGTCTTCAAAAAACAAAACATTCAACTAGCTCCAGTGAACCATTACTCCTTAAAAAACCTAATTTGCTCAAACATCAAAGATGCCATTCCATCTAACAAAAAATCTGGTATATATCAAATTGAATGCTGTGACTGTAGTCAAATGTATATTGGAAAAACCAAAAGAAATTTAGAAACAAGAGCAAAGGAACACTTTAGGAACATAAAATACAAACAATTAGAAAAATCAGCAGTTGCCACGCATTTTTGGGAAAAAAACCACAACATAAATCCAGAACCAAAATTACTAAAACATACAACAGGAAAAGAAGAACTGTCCACATGGGAACAAATCTTTATTTCAAAAAATAGGAACAAAGTATTCAATTTCGACATCCCCCAGAAAGATTTGTTCAGCTAGTTCCTCGAACCGCCACCAGAGGAGACCGATGACAAAATATTGCCAGCTACACCAATGAGAACAAGTCGATGTCCGGCTGAAGATAGAGGGAAGTCCTCAGAAACCGGTTCCGGGAAAATTTAAAAGTGAGTGTTGTTTTGTGTTATTAATCGACTCCCAATTAATTTAACCTACTTATTGTTTAATTTTAAATCACTCCTAGAAAAAAATGTTATGAACAGTGTAACATGACTAAAATGTTGCTATCTATACGGATATTGTAGTACTTAATTAATATAAGCGAATATGTAATTGGTGAAGAAAGTTGTGTGTGTGTTCATAAAAGATTTTTCTAGTAAAAATAGGCAGTTTTTAACAATATTACCACCTCTAACCATTTTATATTGCAGCAGTATTTTGTTTTAAACTAGCTACTTCTATTCTGTTTTCTTTCCATTTTCAGTAAAGCAATATCTTTTGGTGAGGTTCTTACTAGATCTAAATTTAATTTATTGAAATCTCTATGAATGATATCCATATTAAAATATTCCAAATTCTATTCCTCATATGTATGTACTGTACAGCATCCCTGCTTTAAGTATTGCACTATATATATTTTCTAGATTAATGAGGTTTGACTATGTTTCTAATGCTAAACTTCCTGATGAAAACTGCATTTCTGATTTGTTGGTGGAGGCTAGAGGACAAGAAAAGCTCATGCAAACTATGTGGCATCACATAGAGAAGTAAATTAATGGAGAAGAGTAATATCAGAGTTAATAACAAAAATAGCAAACTGGAAGCAAACAGAAAAGAATTTGAGTAATTTCTGTACTCTTCATTAATTAATATTTTGCTTTTATGCAGCAGACATCATCAAACTTTCTCAGCGTTCCAGGAACTGGATCTTCTTCAAGTCTAGCCGAAGAAGCAATGACAGAGTGTTCCTTCGATGGTAAAGATTCAACTGCAGGAAACCAGGGTAGCACATCCAGTTTGAGGGCCAGAGTTCGTCGACTAAGTGTTGTTGCATTCACCACTATGACTCCACAAGATATTGCTAAGTGGATAGACACTAGAAGCAGAGTAGTTTTTCCAATATGCTTCCTTATTTTCAATGCTCTGTACTGGAGTTTTGTTTGGCTCTAGTCCAATGTCATATTTGAAAACTTTGCTTTACGCTTCACAGATTGAAATACTTTAAAAAGTTGCTATTATTACATAACCATAAGTTGATAGTAGTTAGCAATATGAGCTGTCAGAAGACCCAGTAATAAAACATATTTGTGCTCTAAGATTCTCTTAAAGTGTTTATTCTGTACTTTACATTTAATGTAAGTTAATAAAAATAAAGTGAAACTAACCTGCAATATAATTCTACTTTCAAAGTACAATTTAATAACTATAGCAGATAGTTTTTGTAAAGTAATGTAAAGTGTACAAAAATCAAAGGCTTTAATTAAGCTTTCAAACTTATGAAACCCAAGGAATTTTAACCCATTGGCATCTATTTAAGTACCTCAGAAATATGATTTAAGTCTCCATATAATGTGTGAATGTATAGTGAAGTTAATAAAATATATAAAATTACAAATTTTAACTACATAAACTATATCAAATAAACTTATAAAATATATTTCCATAAACTTTTCATGCATGATATTGTAGCCGCTAACTCTGAGAATAGTTCTCCAAATTAAGTGCTACAAAAGACTTTTTGCACTGCCAATTGTTAACTATCACTATTTTCCCCCTATAGTAGAATACAACACATTTTTTTTTTCTGTATCTTTCTTTCTTACCTCTGGTTGGAAAGGGAAATGGGTGACATTTTAGCTTGCAGATTCAGTGAGATGATGTGGTCAATTTCTAACACGGAACTCTGGTAGTTGTCCACTTTGAAGCAGCTGATAAGTAATGTTTCTAATTTGCATGTAGTGGTCTTAGCAGTCATTTGTAAAACCGTGGAAACAATTGAATATGTACATATCTAATAGCTTCAAATAAAGCCGTCATCAGATTATGCAAATTAAAACCATTTATTTGCCTCTGGTGTTCAAGGGCACACCTTAGTTTCTTTACATCCTCTATCAGTATTAGACCTTTCCTTCTCAGCTTGCCTGTCAATGTAATGTCAGCAGCTTTATGTTTCGTTAATAGGAGATGAACCCTTTATTATTAATAAATTATATGAGTTGGTAGGAACACTGGACTTCACTTACTTGTGATTAATGAACGACTAGTTATGATAGCTCTTGCTACCATTCTCAAGTTCTTGATCCGACTGATGTGGTAATCTGGGTGCTCATGGGAGATGTAATGTGGGCAGAGTTGCCAGATTATTTAACAGCGTATCTTCTGAAAATATCTTAAGTTGGATGTTGAAATTCATGGCTGTTTCACTGTATTTGGTAAGTAGATTTTCTCCCAAGTGACTAATTTTCTTTATTAGTCTTTCATTTCAAACATAAAATTCATTTTAGGCTATGATTTATCTCTTCATGTGTCACATTATTATAAAATGTATGAGGTGACATACTTATTTGTTTTATTGGTACCAATAAGATTGTTTTTCTGTTCATTAGCCTTCTAAAGAGATCTGGAGATTCTTGAATACCACCTGTTAATTAAAAATGAAAATAAATGTAGTTTTATAGACTGGCTACACTTGCGAGCTATGCTTGTCTTATGACAGAAACTTCATTACTAAATTAAGCAGGTGGAGCTCATCGTATGTTTTGAATGGATTAAACTATTTTACCCATAAGGAAATAAATCAAACCTTACCGTGATATAAAAGCAAGAATTGAATATAAAATTTCAACTAACAGTTTTAAGGGAAGGTTATGGTATTCAATGCCTTATATCCAATTTAAAATGCAGAGTAAAAATATTTGTACTAATCGACTGGATCAGATGGCCATGGTTGTCTTCTTTTCTTAAAGGTGGCAAAGGAGAGAGGGTAGTATTGTGTGACACACTCACACTGTTTATTCTGCATTGCTTTATCCAGAGAATTAAAGTTCATCAGTAATCACTACTCATTGCTGCTGTAATATTCTGGCTACAGCTTAAATATTTTGTGGTTGAAAATGGTTGAAAAGATGCATTTTATGAAATGAAAATAATTTGATATATTTTCAAATTATCTGTGAAATAGGTTTCAGGATGCAGGATTTGATTGTTTCTTCATAACTTCATGATGACAAAAGAAAACAATAATTTAGGATGAGCAGGATGGAGCTTACATTAATAGATAAGAGTATGGTAAATTGGTATAAGATTCATTGCTCTCCTACCTACATGGGGAACACACTTAAGGAAATTAACTGGCCAAGTGTTATATAGTACATACGCTATAGAGAATATACTACTACCTCAACTGATGTACAATTGGATACATCATATATGTAAAATATAATTTGCATAACAACTATTTTGTTCACATTATATAAATTCAGCTTTATATTCTTAAGCTAGTAAAATTCAGGTATCTTACAGCTTACAGGATTACACATTCATACTTTTATAAAATCTAATAAACTTGCTATTACTTGAATTAGAAAAGATAGGGTATGGGAAGTACTTGGAAGAGCAAGTAATATCAAAAGGGTTTTCTTGAAAGAGGTAAAATTAAGACTGGATGATACGAATATTGTAAGACAAGAAATACTTATTGTATACTATACTACAATCAGACAAAGGTACGGAGAGAACAGGCATGTTAAAATAAATTAAAGAACTGAGATGGGTAAATACTAATTAGAAAGTCTCTAACTGTAAAATGAGAAAAATATCTAACAGTTGTTAGGAACTATTTGCATAAAGTTAGAAGTGAATAAAAATAAAGAGAAATTGGAGATAAAGAAAATTCAATAAGAATGATGCACTAGAAAATTTTAAATAGAGATAGGATTATCAGTAAAAATTACACTAATAAAGATAGGATTTTGACATTGCAGCTGACTGCTTATTGCACGTCAGACCCCCAGGAGGAAGGATGAGATAAAAGTACTCTACAGGCAGCTAGAACCAATTACATGTAGCACTACAGCTATGGTGGGTCCTTAACAGGTGCAGATACTGTCCTCCGCAGGAGAGTAAGTCTCTGAGGCCTGAGATGCAGGCGAAGGTTCTCACACCCTCCCTGGATAGGTTTATGACACCCCCTGTCAGTACAGTTATAGACCATTCAAAAACATTCTGATGGCTTCTACTTTTGTGAATGAATCTTCTCGGTTTTAGTGTACTGAGTGAATAGGGCACATGTTTTTTAATGGTTCTGCTCCTTGTGTAGCAGGCATTCTCTGCCACACACATTAGCTGTCCTTTTCCCACTGTGTAAGGCAGCACATACCTTTCAGGGACCTTCTTTGTGTTGCTGGACAGTAGTTTCTTTAGTCCAACAGAGTTCCAGGTCACCATAGACGGCCTGCCACTATCCACCCTCCTGGAAGGGTGGCCAGACAACCACAGCATTTCCCCTCAGTTTAACTTTCCAGAGTGCAAGCAGCACCATAGCACAGACCACTAGTGGCTTTGCTGACTTGGAGTTCGTCTATTAGGACCAAGCAGTAGCCAAACAGTATCAGAACAGGGTGCACTTAAGGTAGACAAGTAAGATCTATGACTTGTGCCATAGCATAGTGAGCTGGAGCACTGTACTTCGGTTCCCTGTCACAGAATGCTCTTCGGTTCAATCTCACTTGTAGAAGTATGGATTTTAAGTCCCAGGTATAGGATTGGTGTCCATCAGCATCATGAAGAATTTGCTGCAATAGGTAGCAAATCTGTTCAAAGAATGCTAACTTTCTGGCTGGGGTGATAAGATGCTGGATGATCGGCCATCTCTGCCTTCTGTACATTACATGAGGCCGACAGTTGGGTTGGCAGGCCCAGGCTCGATTAGAGCTGTTGTGCTGTGGATTACTACCTATTACTTTTAAGCAAGATCTACAGCGAATCGAGAAGATATTGACACATTGCTTCACTCACACTGTTTATTCACAGGACATGTTTCAAGAGCTCTTGCTCCTATCATCAGCTGATACTCGACTAGTGCAAGTTGTAGTGGTTTCCTCTTTCTCTGTTTTGTCAATAGATGGCGTGATGTACTTGTCAAAGGTGTCCGGTGGTGGAGTTTCAAAATTCATGACTCTATGACGATTTTTGTTGATGAAGATTTTTTCCCATACGGAAAGGTCTATGATAGGAGCAAGAGCTCTTGAAACATGTCCTGTGAATAAACAGTGTGAGTGAAGCAATGTGTCACATGTAAGGTTTATGGAACAAAAGTCTGTTACCTCTTAATTCTCTTATCCTTCCCCACAAACATCAATCATCTTTATTATCATATGAACAAGAAATATAACATAGCACTTGTGTGCTTCTCAGTTTTTTTTATTGTATTTGTTTATTAAGCCTACTATTTATATTAAATAAAATTGATTATCTGTCATTTTTGATTAACTGTCAAGCCCCTCCCTTGTAATGGTTAATCAGGACTGTACTGCATGTAAGTGTGTATCAATGATGAGAATTATATATCATTGCACATCCTAATGCAAATTTTTGTAATAGTAATGCTGGATCTGCTGTCATTTACAGCAAAAATGAATCACATATGCTTATCTATGTTTAAGCTAAAAAATCAGGCTATATAAGGAGAGGAGAGCAACAAATCTTAATTCAGCTGGTTAAGGGTAAAGCAAAGATTAACTATTTTCCTTTGTAGTGATCTTAAGAGAACACATTAATTAAAAGGAACAAAGAAGTTTGGATTAACCTTAACATGGTGATTTATTGCACTCTGTACAATATGAGAACATCAGAAAAATAAAATCACCATTAGCTCCTTACTCCAGGAATTAACAATAAATCTTCTAAACAGTGGATTCATACATATGACCATAATGTCTAGGCTGTCGATTCTCTGAATTTTGAGCTTCATTCTGATGATACTGATTCTGGGAAAACCTGGGGAGAAAAAAAAGAAACAGTGAAGCAAATTATACTACATCATTAAAAACACTAAGGTTCCAGAAGACTTATCTGTATAAAATGCTGTAATCCTCCTCCATAAACCATTTACTTAAGTTTTGAAATTCATAGCATCTAGACCAAATATTTTTCTTTCAACTTCATTCAGATATACAGGATGTTAATCAACTACACTGAAATATTTTTAGAACAAGTGAACATGTCTTAAACAAGTAATTTGAGATAGGAGAGTTATGGCCTGTTGGTTCAAATGTTGAAATTATGGCTATAAGTTTCTATAGTGCCAGTACATCACTGCTAATGATGATACCACTTGAGTGCACAACAAAAATTAAGAGATATGTTGAAACACTCCCTCTGGTTATGACATTAGCTTTCAAGTGAAAGGTAAACAAGTTTGAGTTTTCTTCACTTTTTTGTCATTTTTTTTATTTATTTGTTCGTTTGGTTGTTTTTTTAATATTTCGTCTAAGCTTTTACTTCTTGTATAAATGTATGCATTTTACGGAGTAATTTAAGTTTGTCCATGCAATTAATTACAATTATTTCTAAGTAAGGGTGAATCCTGCTTAATACTTTCACAAGCTGCACATCTAAATGGGAGATGGTTTAGAGGTTGAACAAACTTACATAAAATAAAAAATAATGCAACTATTTACATCAAGTTTATAGTAACTGTCTAAAATGCCGGTCTGCATTTTCAATGCAAAGTAATCAAGGAAATCATAGTAGTGTCATTGCATTGGCCAATCAGATTCTTACGAATCACACCATTTCTTTCTATTAGAATTTATGTAGTAAAAAGATGAAGAAGAAAGTAGCTACATTATAGGAACCAATCTTTCAACGACCTTTGGAACACCAGGTTTTGGCATTACAGATTGGGCCACTAGAGCAGTTACAGAAACAACATAGGCTAATGATGCAAGAAGGCAGTTAATTGACGTTCAGTGTCGCACAGGCAGTGATTAGTTAAAGATTTGAGAGATCTATGAGGCATTAAATCTTGAGAATGGCAATAAATAGCTACTAAGAATGGATATTTCTATACTCAGGAAGCATTTTAAAGACATTCTAGTCCAATAATTTCACCCACCCACCTGAATTGTAAAAACTATTTGTAGTCGGTTTATTGACACTTGAGTGTCAATGAGGAGTGTCAATAAACTGACTAAAAATAGTTTTTATGATTAATTTTGACATCACTGTTACTAAATTCCTCCAAATGCACATTCACTCACCTTGTTTAAATACCAACTTAACAGCATCTGATTCCAGTTAGGTTTAACACAATTCAGTGCATTATGTTAAGCCACAGATGTCAGTGTCCTAGAGTGCTGCTTAATAATAGCACCAAATGAACAAAATAAACAAACAGACTTTGCATTGTCTAACTTGCTTATATTGGTCACATTTATAATCGCTGAAATTATTTTGATGTAGTTGATTAACATCCTGTATATAGGTTATGTAGTTTCATCAATATTTTAAGGAGGAAAAACTTATCTATACTCAATTAAGAAGGTTGCACATGAAAACATATACATATATAGGTGACTTTTAAATCAAACTGCCAAAGTCAAAAAACACTAGGTGCAACTTATTTTACGAGCATGCAACATTTTATTGCTAGCAATATTCTTCATTTTATTACAGCTGCTAACAGAGAGGTCTAGCTTCAAAATATATCATTTTCTGTTTCTAAAAACTAAAAAGGTGTATTTTAAAGTAACTGCCGCTCTAGCACAGTGGTAGCAGTATGCCTCTGGCACAGAGGACCTGGGTTTGATCCTTGGTATTGACATGGGAGCTTTCTATTGGGAGTTCTGCTTAGGTTGCACTCAGCCTCAGATGCCAATTGAGTAACTATTGTAATTGAAAGGTGACATTCTTAAAAGGCAAGCAGTCACCTTACAATCAAGAGAATCAGCATGCTGACTCCTGTTACCCCCATCTTGCATTCTTCCATGGTATATGGCTGGAGTACACAGCTGCCCAGCGAAAAGGGTAACCTCTGCATAGAGGACATTCCCTAGGGGATTATTATTATGTTTACACTAAACTTTTACCTTTACTGTCTGTATTAAATTACAAAGAGAAAAAAAATTGTGTGTGTGCGTTAACGAACAAAGTTTTAATATTTATTAAATTATAGATGAGTCGTATTTATTACATATCGGCTTCACTTACTACCTATATTGAGAACATGTTTTGCGAACCAACGTTCACATCATCGGCTCTAATGCTCTAAAGTTTTAATATTCTGAAAGACACTCTTCTTCCAGTCATGGATTACATGTACAGAAAGACAATATAAGACACTTCCTATTCTAAGTCATGCTTGCTATCATAATAAGTACAAGACATTTTTCATTTACAGTGCATAGTCAATGCTAGTATAAAAAAATTAATATTTTTTCATGTTTTTAAGATTTAAGGAATTTTTTACATTCTTTCTAATAAATGCCTCTTTAAAACCATCACCATCAGTTCTATTATACAAATAAAACTATTTGCAACAAAAACTTCATTTATCTTAAGAAAATTATGTTTATTTTTCTTATTAATTAATGAGATTGATTTTGTAAACATTTGACTACATCCTCAGTCATCAAACAACTTCATTGTCAACCATACTATCAGTTGTTACTATGTTTTTTCAGTATTACCAAAATCTGAAAACGAAACAAACCTAAAAACAGAATCAACTGCTGGTATTAAAAATTCATTACGAGATAGAGTCAACATGAAAAATTCAATGCCATGGCCGGGATTTGAACCATGGATCTCCTGGTTTCCGTCCAGTCGCTCTTAACCTTTGAGCTACCATGGCCAACGTGCCATCCTGATATTAAATTCTCCATTTGAATTATATATTTCCCCGGTAGACCACTAGGGGCTCTCGCATCCGAGATACACTGTTTGTGGCGACTTACTATCGTAAGTACTTGTAAGTATTCAACCATTTGTAACTATTTTTAGTTCATCATCTAATTTTCACATTAAAATAAATAAAATATCAAATACAAATTGACTATATTACATACTTAAATGAAACATGAATTGATTAGGTAAAAGCTGTGAATTACAGTCTTTCATTTCCAAATTTTTGCACTTTTGATATTTGTGCAAAGGACTGGGGACAGGAGAAGGTTCTAAGTAAAGATTTCCTATTGAACTGTAGCTCACAGAAATTTACAAGCTGCAATTTTGATTTGGATGTGGATGAATGATTAAGTGTGACATGTTACACAAACTTTTTCTAACCAGCAAGAACTGAATCTCTTTGATTTTTAGCAAAATTCATGAAAATTTTGTGATGAGAAGGTAGAAAACGATTTATAAATGAACAACTCCTTGACAAGCCCGAAAAATTACTTTAGAAGGTTAGGAAATCCTGACATCTTTGTCATTAATGAGAAACCTGATTTTGTATATTATATATATGTAGAAACTATTTCTAAATTGTTTCATACTTAGCTATTTTGACCCTTTTTGAGAGTCACTCTTAGCTAATCTTTGTCACTAAGAATTAAAACACCCAACACCATCTCTGCTACACCAAATGAAGTCGCCCTCAATCTGATATACATAATGATATAATGATGCCTGCCAACGCAACTGAAAGTTTATGTAATATTGTGATTTCATTAAAGTAACAGTAAGAAGTTACACATCTGAGAAATTATTAATTATATAAAATGGAGAGAAGTGAATGTGATGGTGAAAATCACAGGAAAAAAATACTTTTCTATGTCACCACCTGGCTGCCAAACACCAACCTCTGCCCATAACAAGCATCATGAGTGGGGTGCAGTAGTGGAAGATGGAACATAGTTAGTGTTCCAAGGCCGTTCTGGCTAGAGGATGTGATCTTCATAATTGGAAAATGGGGTAGTGAGCAGAGAACCAGGAACAGGGAGAGGTGGCCTCATCCAGGTATATGAGTGAGGAAAGTAAAAGTGATGATGGAGCAGTTGGTAGAATGAATGGTGGGAAAAACCGCCGTACTCAGTACTTTGGGTCATCTATTATGAATATAGATGGTTCCCCCCGAGATTACTTCATGAGACTTCATTTTGCCACTACGTGGAGGTTGAAATTAGACACTGGGCTACCAAATTTTACCAAAGTTTACCATCTCATCAGAGTGCTCTGGCTAGGTCTCTTGAGGATTATCACCCAAGATAATGATGCCTAAAGTGATACCAGTTACCCAGCAAGGCTTGTGGGCATTACCAGTAACCATAAAGCCTGAACTAAATTTACTACCCCACCCAAGATTTTGCCTGGATTAGCCTTTTTTTCATCCATCACTTCCTGTTTATATAATTTCACTAGAGGTGCACATGGACCGTTGCACTCGAATCTGCAATCGTTAAGGAGTAGCTAGCTAACTCCCTTCTACCCCCAAATAATCAACCTGGTATATTCTTCACAAGAATACTTAGAATATAACATACATGCTAGAGAATTTATGTAAAAGTATTGTAAATTATAATAGTAGGTACCTAATTGTTTAATTTTATTATTACTATAGTAAAGTTATTTACTTATGATAATTACTACCTTAAGCCATGCAAATTATCTGATTTCACCTAGAATTTTATATGCAATAATTTGTAAACCTTCTGTACTTGTAAATACATTGTAAATACTTTTTATAACTGACAAAACCTATTGCTTCATGTAAACTTAATGGTGAATAAAGGATTATGATTATTATGATTATGATAAATTTCAGACACAGCTTATTCAGAATACTGTAAAGCACGATTTCTTACTAAACTGTTACAGAAAGTTCTCTGTTTTTTTTTTTTTTTTTTTTTTTTTTGCCTTTGTTGCATAAACGTAAAATTATTTGGTAAATTTGCACCCAATTGTTTAATTTCAAGTTTTTCTTCTATGCTTAATGAATGAAAATGACTTTTCAGTACATAATCCACTCTGTTCATTTCAAAGCTACATTACTTTGTACCCCAAACAATTAAGATTGCAACAAGAATCACATGAATGCTAAAACTTCAGATAATGGGCTGCAACTAGCTGGCCCCAAGCGTTGCTGAATTCAATGTAGGAAGAGAAGAATAAGGAAGTGAGGGAGGTATAGGCACCTGACTGGCAAGGTGTGAGAGGAAAGAGGAGTGACCATGGGCCTATATAATCTGATCCAACATTTTGCTTTGCCACAAGGAGACTAGTACAGTTGTCATGTACAACATTGTGAGTACAAGCTTTGGTATAAAGAATCTTGGTATAATAAATTATCATTAGTAATGGCTATTATAATTGCATAAAATATAGAATAAATGTTTTCTTCAAATTTAAATAAAAGCCTCTAAGTTGTGTGATGTTATTTGTGGGGCCCAGCCTCTCTGGCCCTTAATGACATTCCACCCCTGGTCAAGTGGTACAGATGGAGTTATAGGTAATCAGCTTTTCTCTTTCTTCTGAAAATTATTTATAATGGAACATTTTGAAACCAGAACCCTCTCTTGTCTCCAGTTTGAAAGATTTCTTGCAAGGAATCTCTCAAAAATAATTTGAACCCATTGGCCTTATAATTATCAAATTAAAGAGATGATGATGATGATGATGATGATGATGATGATGATGATGTTGATGACGATGATGATGATGACGATGACGATGATGACGATGACGATGACGATGACGATGACGATGACGATGATGATGATGATGATGATGATGATGATGATGATGATGATGATGATGATGATGATGATGATGATGATATTCTGGATATGAACAAACAAAATTCTCATATTAATAATTTGATAAACATAACAGGAACATTAAAGAAAATGTTCATTAAATATAAATACAGAATTTTCAAAGCATATATATGAATCAGTTTCATATTAATTTTATATACTCCCTCTGTTCCATTATATGGTACAGAAACGGGAATCATGCTCTGCTTTATTGCACATGTAAATCCAGTTCATGGTCTGATGTGATTTGTGTACAGTATTGAAGCTATCCTTCATCCAGGCAGATGTTCTCAGTGCATACGTTACTACAAGCGGCAAAAACTAAACAATTACGGAGCTGAGTATGGATGTCTATCAATGGACACCCATTGTAGCATTCCATGGTGAGTAAACAAACAAGTGACCAAGGCAAATGTAAGTAGAAACTCCAAAGCACAACAATTAACAGCTGAATGTCTTCAGCCAGGAAAGAGGGCTGGGCTATTTCCTTCAAGCGACAGCCACCTAACAGCCGTGACTTCAATGTGCTTGATTTAGGATATTTTAGTTGTATCCATTCCTCGAAATACAAGAAGAATCCATGGATGGTTCAGACACGCATTGACTGTGTTAACAAGGCATTTGACAACCTCAGCATGAAAAAGCTGGACACTTTTTCCTTACTTTGTAACAATGGATGGAATGCTGTATGATGCAATAGGGGTCCAATATGGATACAAGATACCTCATATGGTAAACAACAGGCTACAGCGGCGAGGCACATTGCCTCAGTTCCTCCATTACAAACTAGACACAAGCCACACAAAGAACACTTGCTGAAAATTGACTTGGCCTATATACCAAACTGTGTAGCAAAATGTAGCATAAATACACAATGGTACTACATCTGGTATCATATCTAATGTACTACAGTAATACTATTTGATTATGTTGCAACATAAATACTTACACCATATCTTGTAAGAAAATATATTATTACACACATACTGTAATATTTAGGAATAAACTGTATCATCATCATCATCGTCGTCGTCATCGTCATCATCATCATCGTCGTCGTCGTCGTCATCATCATCATCATCATCATCATCATCATCATCATCATCAATGTATTACTTCAGTAAGCATGAAACATATTTATATATGCAAACCCTGGATTCTAAACAAAGGAACGTAATAACCAAATGTCCAGCCTCTAATTCTGACATATATATAAACTCGAGGGTATCTGCCAGGGTAGATCCTCACAGAGTGAAGACTGACCCCCCCCTCTGATGACCAGAGAGCTACCGAGCTGTCCCAAAAGGGCACCCGGCACCTCCATGGGGCTCTCCATAGGGCAAGACCTAGAGACTAACAAGGCCCTCCATCTGGCCCTGTGGACTCAAGATGGGATGGAAGTGGATACGCCACTTATGAGCACCAACTCAAAAATGGGAAGGCTACCAATATGACCTCGGTGGGGCCGCCTGATGATCTAGCACACCCTCTACTAGCTATACTGGCTAGTATGCGGGAATATTATGGCTTCCCTCAACCCCGTCCAGAGACGTATCAATCTCCCACGGGTATCGGGCACACACTGCCCCCTCGAGTCCAACCCAATTCAAACAACTCCCAATCAGGGAGGGGCTCGAATGTTCGGTCCGAGGTTCCTCTAGTACCATCAGAGGTACCATGAGTACTAGGGGTCCGCAGCGCCCACACCACGGCAGCTGAAGGGGATGGATCTCCTCCCCTATGGGGTCTAATTCTGACACATGAAATAATAACTGAGTAAAGAAATTTGGAAAGAAAGGTTTATGTTTGGTGTATTTATCTCCCTGGCATTCACCAGTTATCAGGCCATTTATTAAGATTATGTAGAATAGCCCATGTACAGCCTACTAATTCTTTAAAATTTAACATATCTATACCATATTGTGGAACAGCATTTCAGAACTGTGTCTATACCATATTATGGAACAGAGGGAATAAATAGAAGATTATCAAGAATCAAGAGTAAAGGTATTCTATTACACATTTAACAAATCCATTCACATTATCTTAGTTACTGACCATATAACAGAAAACTGTTCAGATGCTACTGAAACTTTTGACTATTTCTTTCATTCATTGTTTTAAGAACCCAGTGCTTGGTAACACATTGAGAAACAAGGAGCAAATTTTAATTTAGTTCAATTATTAATTAGAAGCAATTAGTAATAAACCTGTTCCAACAATTAATATACCTTTCTGAGGCTGTTATGTTGCCATCACTGGCAGCCTTTTTCATTCCGTTCACACTGTAAATAAAACACATTACACTAAATATGTTATAAAGAAGTGAACTACATTTTACATTATGCTTCGTGCTCACAGAAAAAGTAAAGAAGAGAAATAAATCAGTGCTACGATGTAATGAAAATACACTGTAAAAAGTGATTTACAGTCCTGGGAATTGTTTAAAAAATGTTAAAGAAATGTAGAATATATGAAAAGAAAGGGAGAAAAATTAAAACAAGTATTTGAACATATACTTCAATTCATGTTATTTTGATTTTAGTTAATTGATGGAAATTAATCATTTCTTCACACTAGCTGTATATAGGCTAAATGTTTTGATAGATAGAGTCAACAGTTAAGCGCAGAGGTTCTACTCCCATTAGTCCTGGACCCGTAGGACCAAGGACCCGGCCTCCTTCTACCCGGGAGCGATGGAAACTCCGGGGCTCTTTCCATAGGGCAATATCTGATTTCTTAAAAAGCCCCCCCGCTGAGCACAACGTCAAGACGGGATGGAAGTGGATACGCCACTTACGCGCGTCAACCCCGCAGGGAAGACTACCGATAACCTCGGTGGGGCCGCAGGTGATCTAGCACACCCACTTCTAGCTCTGCAGGCTAGCACCCGGGACTATTGAGGCAACCCTCTACCCCCTCCGGGCGGCCCTAGGCGGCCTGGCCAGAAGTACCCATTTACCCGTGGGCAAACGGGAACCACTGCCCCCTCGAGACCAACCCATTCCGAACAACTCCCATTCGGGAGGGGCTCGGAGATAGAGTCAACATGAAAAATTCAACACCATGACTGGGTTTTGAACCACGGATCTCCTGGTTTACATCCAGTTGCTCTAACTCATTGAGCTACCATGGCCAACTTGCCGTCATGAAATTAAATTCTCTATTTGACTCATATATTTCCTAGTAAACCACTAGGGGTTCTCGCATTCCAGATACACGAATTGTGGCGACTTACTATCGTAAGTACTTGAGTCCCAGGCTTCATCATTTAACTCTTATTATTTTGGTTAATTGATGGAAATTAATCATTTCTTCACACTAGCCATATATAGGCTAAGGTTTTTGATAGAGCCAACATGAAAAATATATGAGTCAAATGGAGAATTTAATGTCATGACGGCAAGTTGGCCATGGTAGCTCAATGGGTTAGAGCAACTGGACAGAAACCAGGAGATCCGTGTTTCAAATCCCGGCCATGGCATTGAATTTTTCATGTTGACTCTATCTATCATGTTATTTTGAGTTTGTCTGAGCTTTTATTGGATTGTCATCAGAAAATTATAAATCAACTTGAACTTTTTTTTTGCCTACTATTATATAGATATTTGAAACGTGAGTGAGAGACCTTGCTAGAAAATGCAGACAAAACAAGCGCATGCAGTTTTAGCATTCTGTGAATGACATGCATTATTATGATGTAGGATAGTCAGGAATACATTGAAACAAAACACATTAAACAAAATATAGCCACTACCTATGTCTGGGAAGAGGTCTGGGGAGACGAGAATTGTTTCCGCTGTTCCTTGGAGAACTCTCATCAATTTGAGACATTGTATTTGACCTAAGTATGAGTAAAATGAATAAGTGTTATTATTATGCTTTCTGTAAATTATCTATAGGAATATAAAGTTTATATGAAAGGAATATTTGATGAATGTCTATCTGGGAAACATAATATACAGCAAAATGGTAGAATTATAAAAGGAGTTGGGTTTAATACAATAAATATTCCATATTAATTCACATATAATGTTTTGCGGTTGTTATTGCATTGTCAGCCAGTTGCCATCTACTGCTCTCTTTTCCTTCTACTGCTGAAATTCTCTCTAGGATGATTGAAAGAGTCTTCTTATCAAATTTGGAAACTAACCAGATTATGAAATCTTGTTTCATCAAGTGATGCATGGACTCCATTTATTAACTGGAGGCATCTATAGATAGAAGTAGGAGTCCTTATCTCTGATGAGGGAATCAGGGGGCAAAACATGTTATGATGTTTATGGAAACACTAACTGTATACCCAAGTCCATGAGTTGCGGAGCCACTTCCCTAAACATTATGACTCACTTTGCCACTAAAGGGAATGATGTTAATGGTAAATTGGAATGAAATGAAAGGATCTATAGCTTTTACCAGGACTCCAAAACATGTTGGACTTTGAAAATATTTCAGATGAGCTACTAAGAGGGGAAGTATTGAATGGGGGCATCCCAGACCGAGGAATTAAACCAGAACCACAAACACTCAACATCAGAGTCATGAATGAAACCACTGAGCTACCCTGGCATCCTGTAGAAGAGCTATAAAAATAAATCACTATGGACAGAGATAGTCATCTGACACAGATAATTTCAAAACTATTGATGATTTTGAATTGGAAATACTAGGAAAATATGAGGGTCGTTTGATAACTCTTGTAAAAAACAATAATTTCTTTTTTTCGTGAACATCTCACCTTATTTCTTGACATAGTCTCCATTGATGGTAATACACTTGATCCAGCAATGTTCCAGGTTTTCATCCCATCGGAAAAATAGGTTCCGTCAAGGTCTGCAAGATGGTGACTATCACTTCTTCATTTGAAGAAAATTTCTTACCACCAATTTTCAAGTTTGGGAACAGAAAGAAGTCACTTGGGGCTAAGTCTGGTGAATAAGGTGGATGAGGAACCAATTCAAAGTCCAACTCATGCGCTTCCACCATTATGATTGCTGATATGTGCGATGGTGCATTATCCTAGTGAAAGAGCACTTTTTGTGTTTCAATCTCGGTCTCTTTTCAGTCGACTCATGTCACAAACGATCCAACAATGAAACATGATAGACTCCAGTTATGGTTCTACCTTTTTCCAGGTAGTCTATAAGAATTATTCCTTGTGAATCCCAACAAACAGTAGCCATCATCTTACCAGCTGACAAAATTGTCCTTGCCTTCTTTGGTGCACTTTCACCAGCCTTTGTAAATTGTTTTGACTGCCGTTTTGATTCTTGTGTGTAATGATTGATCCAAGTTTCATCCATGGTCACAAATCGGTGCAAAAAGTCTTTCGGATTGCAATTAAACATCGCCAGACACTCAGTAGAAGTGTTCTTCTGGATGCACTTTTGTTCGATTGTGAGCAATCATGGCACCCATCTTGCACACAGCTTTTTCATTACCAATTTTTCATGCAGGATATTGCGCATTTACTCAGTTGAGATGCCTACAGCCTCAGCAGTCTCACAAATGTTGATTCGGCAGTTTTGCATAACCAGATCATGGATGTTTTCAATGGGTCCTGTGTGATGACCTCATTTGGGCCACCAGAGCACGATTCATCTTCTGTGCTTCTATGACCACATTTGAAGTCATTGATCCAAAAGTAAATGGTCTTTAATGTGGGTGCAGAATCCATGTGAACTTCATGCAATTCAGGTGTGTACTGAATAAACTGCAAAGGCTGTGACAACTTTTACGTTGGAAAAACAAAAAGGAACTTGAACATTAGGCTTAAAGAGCATTTTAGGAATATCAGAAACAAAGAAATAGATAAATCGGCGGTAGCATACCATTTTTGGAAGGAGAATCATGATATAGAACGAGAAATCCACTTATTAAAAATGTCCAAGGTCCAGCTGCATTAACCACGTGGGAAAAAATCTTCATAAAGAAATATGAAAGAAAATTTTTTAATTTCGACACTACCTTTGAAGAAAACCCAAACTTCAGTTCATCAAGATATCTACAGAGATGCACCTATCGCCTCCAAGGAATTCACCAAACAAACATCTAATAGTACAAAAGTGAATCTTCTCGATTCACTTTTGTACTAATTTGTGCTTCACTGTCCCTACACTTCTTCCAAGTTTATACTTTGAAACATCTAATAGTCAACAACAGCTGATGTTGTTAGGAAGATCCTAACGAAATGCATTCTAGGTAAATACTAGCAATAAGTGGAGCACTGAATATTAGTTTGACTCAAAATTATATTAATTTTGTGCTTCATTGTATCATAGTCCTTACACATTGGAATTCATGAAATTCGTTTTGACTCGTGTGGCAGTCCAGCCCTTCATATTAAAATGTTTAATAATAGCACAAAACACTGTTTTTTCCATTTTCAATTGCAGCTATCACACTGACCAGTTCAGATGGCTGTCAACAACGAACTGTATATTGTAGCAAATTGAAATTTTCTGTACAATCTTTTGAATAATCAAGCTTACCACCCACAAAGTTGCAACAAAAAATTTCTATCCCTTCATGGAAATTTACCAGACTTATCAAACAACCCTCATATGACTGTTATATGATGTAATGGCATTTTTTCAATTATAACTTCCATTTTAGAAACCAAACCTTAAGAACTTTTGACAACCTCTATCAATCCTCATGAAGGGATTTCATTTCATGAATGCTACAAAGCTACCAAATTATGTTACAGATTTAAATATAATAATGATGTTTTAATAAACTCTTATTTATTGCTCTAAGAGTGGTAACATTTTAAAAATCCATACCTGGAAGAACTGTAATGCTCTTTGCTGGGTCTTCCAATTGGTGGGAAGAGAACAGCTGGAGGAGGTAAAGATAATGGTTGTCCTAGCTGGCTAGTTGCATTAGGGACTGGAGGAAGAGGTGATGATGCATAGTCTGAACCTGCTGAACTAGAAAGACAATAAAAGTAGTTAATCAATCACCAAATTATAATATTCTTAAAAAGAATTTTGGGTCCTTTCCTGTAGTATGTAAGGATACTGGAGGAGTTGTATGTTTAAGGAGAGACTTAGTACGTGCAGCAAATTCTGTTAGTTTTTTGAACATTTCTGTGCATCTGAAATAGGTTAATAATACTATCAAGATTCTTACTGAATATTAAGTCAGAAAATTGTGCATATACTCAAAGTAAGGGTAAGATCTAACTAACCCAACACTACAGAACCTAATTTGCTCAAACATCAAAGATGCCATTCCATCTAACAAAAAATCTGGGATATATCAAATTGAATGCTGTGACTGTAGTCAAATTTATATTGGAAAAACCAAAAGAAATTTAGAAACAAGAGCAAAGGAACACTTTAGGAACATAAAATACAAACAATTAGAAAAATCAGCAGTTGCCACACATTTTTGGGAAAAAAACCACAACATAAATCCAGAACCAAAATTACTAAAACATACAACAGGAAAACAAGAACTGTCCACATGGGAACAAATCTTTATTTAAAAAAATAGGAACAAAGTATTCAATTAACTTTAAAGAGAGTCGATTAAAGACACTAGACAACACTTACTTTTAAATTTTTCCGGAACTAGTTTCAGAGGCTTTGCCTCTATCATCGGCCGGCTCTCGACTGGTTCTCGCTGGTGTAGCCGACGACACCTTGTCACAGGTCTCCTCTGGTGGCGGCTCAAGGAACTTGCTGAACAAATCCTTCTGGGGGATGTCGAAATTGAATACTTTGTTCCTATTTTTTGAAATGAAGATTTGTTCCCATGTGGATAGTTCTTGTTTTCCTGATGTATGTTTCAGTAGTTTTGGTTCTGGATTTATGTTGTGGTTTTTTTCCCAAAAATGTGTGGCAACTGCTGATTTTTCTAATTGTTTATATTTTATATTTCTAAAGTGTTCCTTTGCTCTTGTTTCTAAATTTCTTTTTGTTTTTCCAATATAAATTTGACTACAGTCATTGCATTCAATTTGATATATACCAGATTTTTTGTTTGATGGAATGGCACCTTTGATGTTTGAGCAAATTAGGTTTTTTAAGGAGAAATGGTTGACTGCTGCTACTTGAATATTTTGTTTTTTGAAGACTTTTTTGAATTTATCATAGGCCCATTGATGGTAAGTGAATTTTTTGAAAATCATATTAGTTTCTGTAGATGAGAGAGTTGTGGTTTCCTTTAGTAGCTTCTTCTTTTTTGCTAAGTTCACTTTTTTGTCCACTAATGATTTGGGAAAGTTATTTTTTTGTGCTATTTCAATTATTTTGTTGTATTCTGTTTTGTATTCTTCTGCTGTGAGAGGGATGTTTACCAGTCTGTGTGCTAAACTATTGAAGATTGCCTGTTTGTGGAATTGGATCTTTTAAATAATGGATTAAAAACATGCGTCAGTTTCTCAAACAAAATTGAAGATTACATTGCAGATATCAACATTTCGACACAAATTCTACCAGTATCCATACAAAATTCAGTAAAAAGCCATTGTGAAAATATTTTGGAGGAAATAGAGAACAGATCCTTTCAGAAGAGAAAACATAATACTATCCATTCTTTGAAACAGAAAAACGTTATTTACACAAAGGCAGACAAAGGCAACAAGATTGTCATAATGGAAAAATCAGATTATATTGAAAAAATGGAAAAAATGCTAACTGACAATGAATATGAAACCATTAACAAAAATCCTCTAAAAACTTGCATACAGTCATATGAAAAAACAATAGCAAAATCAAGCATAATACCAAACAAATATGCAGTTAAACTGGATAACCCAACCTTACCTAGACTTTATGGCTTACCGAAAATACACAAACCATCCATAACATTGAGACCTATAGTTAGCAGTATAAATTCACCAACATACAAACTTGCAAAGTGGCTAACAAACAAATTCAATTCATTTCCAAAATTCGACAGCCTAAGCATCAAAAACACCTATGAACTTATAGAACACATTAAGGATACTGAACTAAAAGAAGAGGACACACTAGTCTCATTTGATGTTAAATCACTGTTTCCCAGCATACCAGTTAATCAACTCCCACCGTTGATAGAAAAATGGCTCAAATCACTTGGAATGGCATCATCTAAAATTTCAGACTACATTGAACTAACCAAATTATGCATAGAACAAAATTTCTTCCAGTTTCAAACAAAATATTATCACCAAACTTCAGGGTTAGCAATGGGCAACCCACTATCACCCTTCCTGGCCGATCTGTACATGAGTGCATTAGAAATAAGGATCAACAAAGGTTTCCCTTGGATGTTCAAACTCTGGCAACGATATGTAGATGACATCTTTGCAATAGTACCAAAAAAACACATCAGTGATGCACTAAAACTTTTAAATATCCAAGAAAAAAGCATCAAATTCACTGTAGAAATAGAAAAAGACGAGCATTTACCATTTTTGGATCTAAAAATAATGAGGAATAAAAACAGACTAAACTTTGGCATTTACAGAAAACCAACACAGACAGACAACTACATAAAAGCTAATGGCTACAACCCAAGATCCCACAAACAGGCAATCTTCAATAGTTTAGCACACAGACTGGTAAACATCCCTCTCACAGCAGAAGAATACAAAACAGAATACAACAAAATAATTGAAATAGCACAAAAAAATAACTTTCCCAAATCATTAGTGGACAAAAAAGTGAGCTTAGCAAAAAAGAAGAAGCTACTAAAGGAAACCACAACTCTCTCATCTACAGAAACTAATATGATTTTCAAAAAATTCACTTACCATCCATGGGCCTATGATAAATTCAAAAAAGTCTTCAAAAAACAAAATATTCAACTAGCACCAGTCAACCATTTCTCCTTAAAAAACCTAATTTGCTCAAACATCAAAGATGCCATTCCATCAAACAAAAAATCTGGTATATATCAAATTGAATGCAATGACTGTAGTCAAATTTATATTGGAAAAACAAAAAGAAATTTAGAAACAAGAGCAAAGGAACACTTTAGAAACATAAAATATAAACAATTAGAAAAATCAGCAGTTGCCACACATTTTTGGGAAAAAAACCACAACATAAATCCAGAACCAAAACTACTGAAACATACATCAGGAAAACAAGAACTATCCACATGGGAACAAATCTTCATTTCAAAAAATAGGAACAAAGTATTCAATTTCGACATCCCCCAGAAGGATTTGTTCAGCAAGTTCCTTGAGCCGCCACCAGAGGAGACCTGTGACAAGGTGTCGTCGGCTACAACAGCGAGAACCAGTCGAGAGCCGGCCGATGATAGAGGCAAAGCCTCTGAAACTAGTTCCGGAAAAATTTAAAAGTAAGTGTTGTCTAGTGTCTTTAATCGACTCTCTTTAAAGTTAATTTATCATAACAACACTGTTTTCAACACTTCCAAGAAAGTAATTAAAGTATTCAATTTCGACATCCCCCAGAAAGATTTGTTCAGCAAGTTCCTCGAACTGCCACCAGAGGAGACTGATGACAAAATATTGCCAGCTACACCAAGGAGAACCAGTCGATGTCCGGCTGATGATAGAGGGAAGGCCTCTGAAACTAGTTCCGGGAAAATTTAAAAGTAAGTGTTGTTCAGTGTCATCAATCATCTCCCAATAAATTTAATTTATACAACAACACTGTTTTCAACACTTCCATGAAAGGATTTTCAACACTTCCATGAAAGGATTTTAACCCAACACTAACTTATAATTTAAAAGCTAAAGTAAATATCACAACCAGAATAGGTATAAACTGTTCCTCTATAAGTGACCATTCTTAATTGAAGAATGTTTTTATTCTGTACAAGAGTTTTTAGTTATTTTTCTCTTCTGCAGTATGATATATTATGTTCTTATATATTTTTGTTTTTTAAATTATTATGTTATCTATTTCTTTTAATCACATATTCTTTGGTATATTTTTTACCTGTTACTATGTTAATGTTATTCTTTAAATTGTGCTTGACGTGTCCATTATCTTGTACAAGATATCAAGGATGAATAAAGATGAATATGAATATGAAATTATGTTGATCAGCACTAATAAATAGACCACATTAGGCTACATGTAGTGACTATATAGCACAGATACTCTTCTGCTGATAAATATCAACAATAAATCCATGTTATTAAAATTAGGCAAGTGAGTCAACCTTATATATACTTTTCTCCACTTATTCTATATAATAAATCCATGTATTTACTCAGATATTTTCAAAGTTACAAAGACACTAAGCTTCTGCAGATGATCTCTTTTGGATGTAAATATCCACACTTTAGTTATGGAATTGAAATATGGAATATATATGTCACATGGACAGGTTGTTAATTCTACAGAAAAAGTACATCAGATTGATATATAACCTAAAAGTAAGGGAATTGTGCAGGGAGACATTCAAAATCAAAAAGATATTCACAGTCTATTCTCTTTATGTATATGGAACTATACTATTTGTTGTTGATAGGCTTGCATTGATGTAAAACAATCAAATTCATGAGTAAAAAAACGAATACATGATATTAGCAAATGTGTTAGTGAAAAGGATATTATTGTCAATATCAAACTTCGACCAATTTTTCAAATTAAAATTTAAAATTAATTAAAAGAATATTCGTTGAACAAACATGTATATCGCTTAGAGAAATTATAAACTATATGTCTTAAAGTCTGGATTTTAGCTTGACTTAAAATGGGATAAAAATATTAATTGTTTGCTAAAAAGACTGAGCATAGTGTGTTACATTCTCAGGAAATAAAGAAATAATGAGAAGCATGCATTTTGCAATTGCGTATTCAATACTTAGATAATATGCATTAGTCTTTCAGGAAGTTCTTATTGTAAGAAGCTCCTCATACTGCAAAACAGAATTCTTCAAAATCCTTTCACTCCTAGTGAATACATAATATACATTATAATCAATTATTTCCAATTCAAGACTGTGATTATAATATATTTAGTAAGAATACAAATGCATGAACACAATACCAGACAGCATTATAATTTATATTTCATGAAAGCAAATAGCAAACTACTGTTCCATTCGTTTGATGACTGCAGTTTCTTAATAGAAGAATTTTTAAAACAACTTGTATAACAACATGTGCATATATGACATGGATACCCAGTTATACTAAATGTTATTTATTACCAGAGAGTAAATTAACTATGTTAACAATTTTATATCTACACTTAATACAGTGGTATTTTGTAAAATTGTAAAATTTAGTCTGTAAATTATTTTGACACTGCAATATAATTTACTTCTAAATAATTTTATGATTAATTTGATCAGTAAACCATCACCATCACCACTACTACTAATACTTTATATGTATATACATAAAAATTATATAAATTATGGTTTTTCAAAGCAATCATTTAAAATAATGAAAACATAAGGCTATTCTTAATTATGCATGTTTAGAGGAATTTAGTAATAGTGACATCCAAATTAATTGAAAAAGCTATTTCTTCCGTCTACAAATAGTTTTTCCAAGCTATTCAAGCTTTTCTCCCTAATCAGGAATATAAAGTGAAACATTAGTAATCTATACCTGCTAGGAGTGCCCATGCTGAAATCACTTCCTGTTTCCATTGTGCCATCCTGGTCGCCAAACCTAAGTGAATGATGGAACAATGGATCAGCACTGAAACATAAATGACATCACAAAGCACATTCATCGTCCAATATGACTTAACGTTGGAAGGCGTAAATAAATAAAAAAAAAAACAACCAAACAAAGCACACCTCATTAATTCTCTATGAAAACTTAACAATAATAGTCTGTTTAAGTATCTGTATCTTATTATGCTAGAATGTGCCTTATAGACATATTAGAATATCAACAAATACACATCAGGAGCCCCTGCCTAAGATATATATATATATATATATATATATATATATATATATATATATATATATATATACCTTTTATCATTGGTAGACTGATCACATATATGAAGGGTTGCCAGACATGGATTTTAGAGCATTTTACTTTCTTTTTTCCAAGAAATAGTAATCTTTGTTAAATTAAATATTCATTTATACTCCACTAATACACAAATACATAATTATGATACTCAAAGAAAAGGTTAAATAAGTATAACCCCTCATAACACCAGTTTGTTTGGTAAAAGCTTTATATATACTGGATTTTACCTGTATTACGGCCTACCTGAACACCTAAAGAGCTTATCCGCACTTCCTAAATTTAAATTCTGTGTGAAAAAGTTCCTGTTAGAACATTGTTTTTATAGTATAGGTGAATTTTTTGAATATATTAACTACAGATAAATTATTATTATATTGTAGATACAGTTTCTGAATTTTCATTTCTAAACTTGTGTTGTGTATTTAATTATTGTATAATTATTAGTTATAAGTACGTGTCCTATATTCATGTACTATGATCAAAACGATGATACATGCAGGACTTTATATAGCTACCATATGGCAAATATTTCTTGTTTTTATGCATACTAGTTGCTCTTGAACTTAGGGTTGCCAGTTTACAAATTGTCTGCTCCTGTAGCATAGATGGTAGCATGTCTGACTCGTGTTCAAGAGGTCCCGAGTTCAAATCTCGGTCAGGATAAGTTACCTGGATAAGGATTTTTCCAGGGTTTTACCTTATCCTGAAAGATGAATGTTGGGTAACTGTAACCTCTATGGACCCTAGGCTCATTAGAACATCATTTCATTCATCTCACATGATTTAAAATTGGAGGAAGTAAATTAAAAAAGAAAATAAGTTTCTCAAATTGAATATAAGGAATACATCCTCTAGAGACTAAAGTTGTGATTACAAAGAGATTACAAAGCTCCTCATAATGCAAAATAGAATTATTCAAAATCCTATCACTCCTGCCAAATACATATGTATAATCAATTCCTTTCACAAAATTCAAGACTGTGACTATATGTTTAGTAAGAATATAAATGCATCAACATGCATTATATTATGACTTGCTTTGATAGGGTGTTAAATATGCTGTCAAAGTAGGAAAATGGTGTATAAAGCACTGAGTAAAAAGTAGAAAAATTAATTACAAAAAGTCAGTAAAGCAGAGCAAATGAAAAATCAGATGTTTTCATTTTTTTTTTTTTTTTTTTTTTTTTTGTGTATTCTAGTCCTGAGAGTTTATTTAAAAAGTTAAAAAACAAATAAGCCTTTGGATAGAGTGAGACTGAAAAATTCAATGCCATAGCTGGGATTTGAACCACAGATCTCTCAGTTTCCGTCCAGTTGCTCTTTACCATGGAGCACTGGCATGACATTATATTCTCCAACTGACTCGTATTTTACCTGGTAAACCACTAGGGTTTTCATATATGAGATATGCACTGTTTGTGGCAACTTACAATTCAAAACTTAGCCTACATATGGCTAGTATGGAAGAACAATTTCCATCAATTAAACAAATAAGCCTGCTGAAAATTTGAACCTTGAAATTGACCCAATTCACCAATGACCCAATAATTCATGTGCTTTATCCATCTCATCTATTGCACCAGTGAGCAAGCTTTATAACAGTTAATCCTTGTAGTTTGCATACATCCAAACTATGAGAACTTTTAGATCACCTGGTATTATGAAAAGTCATGTGAAATAGCAGTGCTTTTGTATGTCAATTTCATTTATTTTAATCTAGCACACAGATTTTTCTATTCCTTGCAGTATGTTAGGAAATAAAATCAAAATGAATATTAAATTTCATAAATATATTATCTTACCTATTATGAATTGGTGGTAACTTATCCTTGGCTCTGGAATAACTGCTGTATGACACTCCAGACTGCAAAATGGAATTAATGAAATATCTTTATACTGTCTCAAAGTGCTGTAATCATAATCAAATGTTAAACATGAATACATAGTTGCATTAAATTTGACGGTCTTCTGTGGTATTACATTTATGTTTGGCATAAACATTTTTGAGATATTATTTTCAATTTTGAAAATAAAGGTATGAAATATTTCCTCCCTCATCCCACCAATAATGAATGTAAACATTTTTTTGTTTCATTCTTAAAGTGAGTGGGAGAGATTGTGTAAATCATAAGTTATAGCAGAATGATCCTGCTGGTGCTCATGATGACAATAAAGTAAAACATTTATTCATTATTTCAAAGCTTCTTGCCATTAGAAAATCAGATGTAAAACGTGAATGGGCTAGTTTTTCTCCTTCCTAGAGGAACTTTAATACATATATCAATATATACCTGATAACTTGGAGTGGCATCGTTATAGGTAGAAGCATGGATTTCTTGCTGATATAGCCTATACAGCTCTTGCAAATCTGCAGGAAGCATTAAACTGCCTTCTGCAAAAAATAAAAATAAATAAATAAATAAAAAATAATAAAAAGGTAAAAAGAATAAACATATAGGAAGCATCAGCTACAAGAAAGTAATACATACTTTTAAACAGTATACTATCCGATTCACAATGGAGCAACACTGACGATGTGACACAAGTGACATGCAACACAATATTCCTCCTCAAAATCAAAAATTTATAATGAGGCGACACAATTTGACATTACTGTGTAAATCTTGGCTGAAAGCATACATCATTTAGTTAATTAATGGAAATTAATAATTTCTTCACACTAGCCGTATATAGGCTAAGGTTTTTGATAGAGTCAACATGAAAAATTCAATGCCATGACTGGTATTTGAACCACGGATCTCCTGGTTTCCGTCCAGTCACTCTACCCATTGAGCTACCATGGACTACTTTCCGTCACAACATTAATTTCTCCATTTGACTCGTGTATTTTCCCAGTAGACCACAAGGGGCTCTCATATTCGAGATACACCATTTGTGGCGACTTATTATCGTAAGTACTTGAGTCCCAGACTTCATCATTTAACTCTTATTATTTTAGTTAATTGATGGAAATTAATCATTTCTTCACACTAGCTGTATATAGGCTAAGGTCTTTGATAGATACAGTCAACATGAAAAATTCAATGCCATGGTCGGGATTTGAACCATGGATCTCCTTATTAACTAAAATGATAAGAGTTAAATGATGAAGCCTGGGACTCAAGTACTTACGATAGTAAGTCACCACAAATGGTGTATCTCGAATGTGAGAGCCCCTTGTGTTCTACAGGGAAATACACGAGTCAAATGGAGAATTTAACGTCGTGACGGCAAGTTGACCAAGGTAGCTCAAACTGGACGAAAACCAGGAGATCCGTGGTTCAAATCTCAGCCATGGCATTGAATTTTTCATGTTGACTCTATCTATACATAATGTAGTTGATTTTTTTTATGCAATTTAATTCAATTCATACAAATTCAGGTATTTTAATATTTTATCTGAATAACAATCTATTTCACTGGAGTTTTATGACATAACAAGAAATCACACACCAACTCTGTGGATGCTGCTATGTCACACTGGGAAAGCTAGCTCAAATTCAACTTTCATCACATGAATTTTGCCATGTTCATGTTGAAATCCTACTGGTCAACCATTTTTCCCTATAAGTTATATCACCAGTATTGCTCCATTGTTAATTGGGCATAATATTGATAAATCTGAAAGAAGAAAAACAATACTATAACCAAATGTAATAACCTTCCATTAGTTGCCTCTGACGAGTAATTATTTCCTCACAAAGTTGCCGCTGACGATCATATCGAAGGATCACTAAATCTCTTCTTCTCAGCTCATGTTGTTTGATTAGTCTTTCACTCTGAAGGGCCATTTTTTCCACTTCTAGCTCATGTACTCTACACATCAGTGCCAAAAGCTCTCGTTCTTCCTCAGAGCTTATTTGTGATGGAAGTTCCTAAGTTAAAGCAAATTAAATATAAATTAAAGAAACATAAATCATAAACATACAGAAGTAAGTATATATGTATATATACCAACACTCCCCATATGGCAACTATGGCCTTCAGGGTAACCTCACCCCACCAAGTGATGACCAGACCCATTTCTTAGGTGGAGGCACCCAGAGGTTTAAACATACATTTTATTCCAATATAAACTAAAGATAAGTAGTAGAAAATGTAACATTTCTAGATTTTAGGGTAGCAATTTTCATTATATATAAAACTTTTAGGTTTAGGAACCAACAGCAGATTCACTTGACTGAAGGATTTACTTGTACAAAAATAAGGGTTACAACCAGAAACTATAAAGCAATTATGATAAAAATGTTTACTTGCAGTGCACAAAATCAGATGTAACATTCTTACCAGACAGAAGCCTTTCAAGTGTAAGTTGAAAAGTAATAAGGGATTGAACATTTGTTGAGAAATATATTCTCTGTCTGCTTGTAATGCATTCTGAACGGTGGCAAACTGATTGCAGAGATGCTTAATGTTTCAGTCATCCAGTGCGAGAGTCATAGACATGTTTGCAGCATAATGGAAAACCCTGAAAAAATCCTTATCCAGCAACTCATTTCAAACTCCTCATCTCTAAACCACTGTAGTAATTAAGTGTGTTTTAACAGGAAAAACTTAAATTTAAAATTACTTTAAAAATGATAATGATTCAAACCTGAATCAAATAAAGGTCACAATATCTTAGTATTATTAGTGATAACTAAAAACATACAATACTTCCTAAATGTACACCAAGTGGAATGGCTCAGGCAGTTTTGTCTGTGGTCTGCATTCAGGATATCCAGACCTACCTGACCTACCTGACCTATGGTTTTTTTTTTTTGGTGTTTCCCTGGGTTGCCACGTGAATGATGGGTAGGTTGATTACATCCCCTGAATTTTCTGTACCGTCATTTCATCTCTGTTATCATTTCATATCATCTCTCATCTGGTGGTCTCTTTCAGGGTAGCAGGATGATATGCTCCTGGTAAACACTTTTGTCCTCTGGTGGGGCAGTCTCCGGTCTCCGAGCCGGCCTAGGCCATTTCAGGAATGCCATAGAAGGGATACTGGTTGTGCAAGCCTGCCAGGAGTTTTTCAAGCTCTGGCATGGCAGCCTTCAGTCTCCAAGCTGCCTGGTAGACTGTTTCAAGGCCATGGTAGGAGGAATGCTGGTTGTGCAAGCCTGCCAGGAGTTTTTCAAGCTCTGGCATGGCAGCCTTCAGTCTCCAAGCTGCCTGGTGGACTGTTTCAGGGTCATGGTAGGAGGAATGCTGGTTGTGCAAACCTGCCAGGAGTTTTTCAAGCTCTGGCATGGCAGCCTTCAGTCTCCAAGCTGCCTGGTGGACTGTTTCAGGGCCATGGTAGGAGGAATGCTGGTTGTGCAAGCCTGCCAGGAGTTTTTCAAGCTCTGGCATGGCAGCCTTCAGTCTCCAAGCTGCCTAGTGGACTGTTTCAGGGCCATGGTAGGAGGAATGCTGGTTTTGCAAGCCTGCCAGGAGTTTTTCAAGCTCTGGCATGGCAGCCTTCAGTCTCCAAGCTGCCTGGTGGACTGTTTCAGGGCCATGGTAGGAGGGATACTGGTTGTGTATGCCTGCCAGGAGTTTTCCAAGCTGGTCTGATGGACTGTTTCAGGGCCACGGTAGAAGGGATACTGGTTGTGCACGCCTATCAGGAGTTTTCCAAGCTGGTCTGGTGGACTGTTTCAGGGCCACGGTAGGAGGGATACTGGTTGTGCACGCCTATCAGGAGTTTTCCAAGCTGGTCTGATGGACTGTTTCAGGGCCACGGTAGAAGGGATGCTGGTTATGCAAGCCTGCCAGGAGTTTTCCAAGCTCTGGCATGGCAGCCTTCGGTCTCCAAGCTGCCTGGTGTACTGTTTCAGGGCCACGGTAGGAGGGAGGGATGCTGGTTGTACTAGACTGCCAGGGAGTTTCAAGCTAGTAAATGGTAGGGACCCCGTACTCTGCAATATCATGACTCCTTTGGGTCAACCGTTCTCTGTCTCCTCTTGCCCCATCTTTCCAGGGGATGCCCCACTTGGGGCATATATACAAAACATAAGTCTGGTGATGTGTCGAATCCCCTCTGTAAAATTCTATACTATCTATCCTAACTGAACAATATCTCTGAGAGCATTTATTACCCAAACAATAGATGCTGGAAATGATTTTCTCCTCTTTACAGCTATATCCACACCCATTAATGCTTCTGACAATTTGCTGCAGTACTTCTGGACCAAAACTGTTAATTTCTGTGACATTCCTTTTATGTCTTCAGTTGTTCTTGGCTGAGATAAAACTGAATTTTTATGATTAAAGTAAATCCTGGTAATATGAAGCCAAGTGACCTGCATGGTCAAAATCAAAAAATCTTTAATGAGGGTGATGGATAGGGTAGTATGGGATAGAATTTTATTGAGCAGATTCTGTATGTCGACCAGACTTGATATATGGTGCCTATGCTCCAAGTGGGGCATCCCCAGGAGGAAGGATGAGGCGAGAGGAGACAGAGAGCCACCAACTTAAGCAGTCACGACAGTGCAGAGGGCAGGTTACCTAGTATTGACAGGTTGGAAGCTCCCTGACAGGCCAGTACAACTGGCATTCCACCCACTGTGGTATTGAAAAGACCCACTAGGTTGGTCCACAGTTTGCAGACCATCCTACTAATGGAGAAAGTGTTTACCAGGAGCATATCATCCTACCATGCAGAACTGGGACTCACATCGACACTTCTACCCTGAAAGAAATGAGAGATGATGAGAGATGATGTGAAATAATTATGGAGATGAAATGCAGGGACAGGAAATTTGGGGGATGTAATTTACCTACCCAGCTTTTGCCTGGCAACCTGAGAAACCCTCTTAAAAACCTATAGGTCAGGTAGGCCAAACACGGGAAGTGAACTCGGACCTCCTGAATGTGGGCCAAAGACAAAACTACCTGAGCCATTCCACTCAGGGTGATGGATTCATGACATATACAATTTGCACCATTTTGTTAGTAATGATTGTGTCTCGGTTCAGTGCCATTCATTTCTTAACAAAGCTATGAAGAAATTTTCATAGGTAAAAACAACAATCACTGAATCTAATAAAACATAAGCCCCACTACTGGCTTCCAGAAAATTCTTATTTAACACCAATCTTTCATGAGTGCAGAAGCATTTTGTGAATAATGGGAGGGTTTATCAAGGTTTAAATTGTTGGAAATTTGGATATCCAGGGCAGTGAGATCACACCTCCTCTATAAGCAACACTATTCGGTGTAATCCAAGTCATGTGAAGTATTATAATTCCTTTTTCTTGCCTGATGCCATTAGATTTTTTCCCTCTTTCATTCTTATACAGTTATCTTAACTACTAAATTTAATGTTTTTTTACTATTACTATTACTAAAAATTTAATGTTATCAACTAAAAAGTGCTGAAAATCTAAAGAGGGATATAGCCACTAAAATCACCAATGTTGTCCCAGACGTACTTAGACAAACTGTTATTGCAGAGGTTCTACAATTAAGGGTTAACAGTTCTACCAAAATAGATGTATTTATCTGTTTTAAACAAATATAAAAAGTAATGAGACAAAAAACAAGCACTCATTTTACATGAATCCTTCTGAATCAGACTGCTTAATAGGTGCAATAAATACAAAATATGAGAACATGCTCAAATTAAACATATTTATAAACTAAATGCTAAATACTTCCACTATGATTAAACTCACATTTTCAAGTTCAACACTTCTCTGCTTGCAGTTCTCTAACTCTTGTTCAGTCTTTGCTCTCAGTTCTGCAAAACGCTCTTGCTCCTTTTCAATGTATCCTAACTCAGCCCATGCCAGCTGAAGAATACCATCTCCATCCAAATCAGATTCTAGAAGACACCCATTTAAGTCAAGATATAAGATACAAACTGTAAAATATTTATTAGAAACTATTTAATTTCTTTAGAAAGCAGTGTACCTCTGTCTAAATCGCTAAACTCAGGATCGGTGGCAGGTCTCCTGTATAGCCATTTGTTGGCAGTATTGACACTGTTCTTGTACAACTTATTATTACGTGACTCCCATTGTGATATCATGGCATGCTGACGCTCTGCTTCTGCAGTCAGACCCAACAGTTGGCCATCATATTCCATCAGACGGCGTCTGAAACAACCATCATAATAGTCTTACTAACAATTAACAGAGGTAATGATGATTATGGCAATGATGATGACAATGATTAAGAGTGAGGATGATGAGTGTGGTGCTAATGACGATGATTGTGAATGTCATTTTTTTTTAAACAAATTATATAGCACAAAGGGATAGCATTGCTCTGAATACTAACTTAAACATCATTAAAATGCCATGTATGTGCTGATTATATTGACCTACAGTTGCTATTTACCTAAGTCTCATCTGCTCTCTGAAATTTGAGACTATCTGCTCTCGAAGCATTTTGAGTTTTTCTCCTTTATGTTCAGAGATGTCACCAGAACGTGGACGATCTTCTTTCATCTTAGCTCGTAACCTGGATATTTCATCTCTCAACTCACTGATTATGTTTCGGTATTGAGAGACATGATAAGAAACATCTAGGACATTTCTCTCCACCTACATTCAAAAATAGTTTTTGGAATTAGTACATTATAAATAGCAAGACAAAACATATGACATTACTGCAAAAATAAAGTTTAACATATTCTGTTTGGCATATGATTAATTAAATGATTTATTAGTTTACTAATTTATTAATTAATGTATTAATTAATCTGTTTATTTATTCATTGATTCATTATTTATTTATTATCAGCCTCGAGCAATACAGATTTTCTGTTGCATCATCGCAACAATTTAAATATTTAATATACATTTAAAGAATGTGTACAAGAAGTATGAACATAGAAGTCTATAAGTTTCCGAAAACTGCTAAAGAAAAAGAACAAATTATTGCCTATCTTGTGGTCCTTCAAGTCTTCATTGGGTCCTCAGATGATGCTCAACATAAATTTGAGTGAAATATCAGGAGCAACTCCTGTTTTTCAATCACAGCCTACAAGCCTGGAAGAAAGTTTACTTCTTAAAGAAGAAATTTTACTTCAAATGGATGCCAGCCATGAAAGCCAAAGCATATTTTATATATATAATCTGCCTATTGTTGGCACAGTTTATTCTTCCCAAGGAAATCGTAAATCGTACACTGAATGATGCATCTATTGAAATCATCTGTTTCTCTAACACATTTGGGGTCCTTATGTTTTTTCCCAGGTGTATCAAATAATACTCGTTTTCTCATGTGTTTTTCTTATCTTTGAGAATCCTAGATACAGAACTCAGTGTGAAACACCATTTGCTTTAGCTACCCTTTCATTCACTACCTTCAAGTTCTTTTGCAACTTGGTTGAACATATATTTTCTTGTATAGAATAAAAAGAAGTATTTCAGAAAGTGGAGTGCCATTGTTATTAAAATTAGGCAAGTGAGTCAACCTTGTATATACTTTTCTCCACTTACAAGTTTTTTATGAAGACTAGTTTCTAGGGACTTCTCCCCTATCGTCAGCTCTGTGGTAGACTCCCACTCGTCTACCACAGAGCTGACGATAGGGGAGAAGTCCCCAGAAACTAGTCTTCATAAAAAACTTGTAAGTGGAGAAAAGTATATACAAGGTTGACTCACTTGCCTAATTTTAATAATATATTTTCTTGTATTTGTAAAAAATTGAAGCTACTGATTGATGGTGAAGCAATCTAAGTATTATGAATAAACTACAACACTAAGCAACACACTAAATCACTTATCTGTTTATAAAATGCTCCAGGACCCGTTTCATAATGTATCTGTTACATCCTCAGCCGGTAGACTGAATAGATTTTGGTTATTTCCAGAAGTTGAGAAACAGCTCACTATCTTACTGCCATCTACTGGAGCCAACGCAAACTTATTGATGACATCTATAGATGGTATTTCAAAATTCATCACACAATCTTTATTTCTCAAAATAAATATTTTCTCCCAAACCATTAAATTTATTGGTCCATTCAATTGTTTTAATAATTTAACTTCTGGATCTATTTCATGTTCAGATGACCAAAAATGATCAGCCACTGCTGAACTTATCCATCTGTTTGTGTTTGATATATGAAATGTTCCTTCACTCTGGTTTCTAAATTACATTTGGTCCTACCAATGTAAATCTGATCACACTCTAAACAGCTTGATAAATGCCAGAATTTTTGTTATCTGGAAATAAAGGCTATTCAGTCTACCGGCTGAGAATTTAACAGATATGCTACAAAATCAGTCCTGGAGGATTTTACAAACACATAAGTGATTTAGTGAAGTGTGTTTTCCTAGTGTTATAGTTTATTCATAATATACTTTCTTCCTTCATCTCTGCCTCTTGTTTCATGAAGTCAAGGACATTTGGAATTATGTTGTTGTTGTTTACAAATGCTAGGCTTTGGCAATGAAGCCACTAGCTATCTTGCTCTCCAATATTTCTGTGTAGTGGGTCCGGCAGGTAGGGCTTCACAGGTTAAAAGATGTTCTTCAGTCATTTCCTCTTCTTTGTTGCACAGAGGACAATTTGGACATTTGGAATTATTTATCTGCTCTGACTATGTAATACCTTGCCACTTTATTTTGAAAATGTAGAGGCCATTGTTTCAAATAATGCAACAAAAGCTTGCCAGTCAGAGCTGCACGAAACTTTGGTACTACTTTTACTTGGATAAAATCTGGTTGTTGCACTCTCATGAGGGCCACATAGTTTAGCACCTCCCAATTTTTATTTTAATGGAGGTTTGATAGCTACATAGTATATTCTAAGCCAATAAATAATACATACATCACCTATCAAACCACAAAAGATGATACAAAACAATAGATCCACTCTACAATACACTCATTCATTGCAACATGCACACCTCGAGATGTTGTTGTAAAGAGACATGTCGCCCTGCAACAACCATAATGGTACATACAGTACAAAAATAGTGTTCTGCACATCTGGAATTTTGGCAAGCTTTCATTGCACCAGCTCTATTAATGTCACAAAATAAAACACTATTTACTGCCCTCACAAAATTCAAGTAATCTAGGCTCAGCAAGAGGATTGGCAATCAAGATCACAATTCCAGAAGTTTTGGACCAGTTATAGCATCTATGGCTGCATTTGGGAGGTAGAGAGTTCAATTCTCTTGACTGACCCTCCTGACTCTCACCTTACTTCTAATTTCATTTCACTTTTCAGGGTTCTAAGTGTTGGTGGGAATTTTAGTGTGAATGGCAACAAATTTCCCTCTGTAAAAATCTCATCCTCTGAATTGAGGAGGTCTCAGAGTGCCCACCCTTCCTCCAGATGATGTGCTAGTGGGGAAGGAAGTAGCCTGTTGTATGGGCTGGGGCCACCGGAAAGTTGCAATCTGTAGCTCTTAGTGTCCTGCCTTCTGCTATCATCTCTTCTCAGGTCTGGCCACCCTTTGTATACATTCACCTTACTGTTCCCTCCTAGGGATACTCTGTCAGAGCTGTAGGTCCAAAAGTTCATAGATAAAGGTACTAAGTTCTTCTTCCCTGTCACAAAGTCACAGAGTCATACTACTTAACAGCTATGAAGCCAAACTTCCTTTGTGTTTCATCTTGCTGAATCGAGCTCACTTCAATGCATCACTCACTTTTGCAGTGTCATTTCTGACATCAAATTCTGCCAAAATGTACATGATTTTAGAAAGCAGTCATGTTGCTACTGTAAATGTTGAGTAATTTTGTATTTTTCCTAGCTACTGATCTACTTAAAAGTAATGCTGTAGGAAGTAGTTGCTATCTGGTTAAGCTCAAAATAATTTTAAATTATCTTTAAGGCTAGATTATTATTTACTTATATACTACCTACATATAATAGTTGTGTTCAAAAAAGGTAAGGCTAAAGTAAATAGGAAAACACATTATTAAATTGAGAGCTTGTGGAGATAGTGAAGGAATATGATTATGTGGGAAAGTCATATGAATGCAAGCTAGTGGATCTTTTCATTTGGTAGTCAGAATCCTTTTATGTGCTTCTAAACCACAATTACTATTTAATGTTACAGCAATAATAATTAATTATATCCTGCTAAAGTGATCAGGAATGAAGAGGCAATGTCTTTTTGACAGCTAAGAAACAAGTAACAGTTTTCATACCTATCTTTTGAGACAGAAGAATATTGCTGTTTATTCTTATTCCTTACCTTATTGGAGATGTTCTTGGCACGATCGGCATACACTAAAGTGTTTCTGCTTTCTTCTCGATGTTGTGCTGCAGGACTTACATGAGCTATCATTACAGTCCGACAGTTTCCACTCAGTGCATCCTTTAGTAGACGTGTCAATTTTGAATCTCGATAGTTCACATAACGTGCACCACCAGAGAGGGCATTTATACAGTTTCCTAAAGCGAGGAGTGACCTGTTGATATGTGCACCTTCTTGGAGTCTTTTACCTCGATTCTGTAAATTAACATAAATGTTATACCTTGCATTTACATAAACTATATCTAATGCATTTATAAGAGTAGTATATATATTAGTTACTAAGTTAGAATGTGCTTACATAAGTATCTGTGCTGATTTGGATATTACTTATTGCTGCTGTTTGGAGAACAGCTCTTGTTTATTCCAGTCTTAAATAACATCCTATTTGCTACAGCATTAAAGATAGTCTAAAGCATGTCTGTACAAAATTGTGGTTGCACATATATATTACATCTTAAAAGATGATTAGTACCATGTCACTGAGATACAAAAATATCTATTTTCTTCATCAAATAACTGCAGTTGTAAATAAATAAGCAAATAAATAAAATACCAAAAATCAATAAAACATTAAAATTTTCTGGGCTTGAAGCCATGGTCCACTTTTAAAGTACAACTACATGACACTTTGATCAAATCTTCAGTTGCCATCTTTAAAGCAAAAGAAGCATACAGCAGTGTTACATAAAATGTCTGGTGCTTTTACTTTGATTAATAGACCATGGTCTTCCAACCCCAGAGCTTTAAACATTTTAAAGACTGCTGTAAAAGACTCAATACATATTTAAAAGATCAAAACTGTTTGGGGATAGAGTTCTTTAAAATCCTTTCATGGAAGTGTTGAAAACAGTGTTGTTGTATAAATTAAATTAATTGGGAGTCGATTAATGACACTAAACAACACTTACTTTTAAATTTTCCCGGAACTAGTTTCAGAGGCCTTCCCTCTATCTTCAGCTGGACATCGACTGGTTCTCATTGGTGTAGCTGGCAATATTTTGTCATCGGTCTCCTCTGGTGGTGGTTCGAGGAACTTGCTGAACAAATCTTTCTGGGGGATGTCGAAATTGAATACTTTGTTCATATTTTTTGAAATAAAGATTTGTTCCCATGTGGACAGTTCTTGTTTTCCTGTTGTATGTTTTAGTAATTTTGGTTCTGGATTTATGTTGTGGTTTTTTCCCCAAAAATGCGTGGCAATGAGAACCAGTCGATGTCCGGCTGAAGATAGAGGGAAGGCCTCTGAAACTAGTTTCGGGAAAATTTAAAAGTAAGTGTTGTTTAGTGTCATTAATCGACTCCCAATTAATTTAATTTAATAGTGTTCTTTATTTAAAGGAATTGAGTTAATTTTAAACAAGGGATTATAAAAGGGAATCACAGTCTTACAAATTGCATTTTTAGTTGTTAGATAAATAGGAATGTCAGTGGATATATTATCACTGTGCTCATATAGTTAACATTTTGTTTATCTGTTTTCTAGGACTATTGCTAGAGCAGGATTTGCAAATTATGGATCAGAGACCAAATGTGGCCAGTAGGCTGCTTTTATTTGTCCCATTAACAAAGCTCAACACATTAATCAAAAGAAACAGTGCCTGTATTGGATTTACGAATTTTGAATGATTAAATGTATGAAGTGTTAATAATTTTAATTTGTGCAGTGTGATGACCTACTGAAGGACAAATTTTATTCATAAAACTATTTGTAGTGGGTTTTTCACACTACCTCACTAACATTTTAATTTTTGAGTGTTGCTTCCATTTTCAACCTTGAAGGTTTGACTATTGTCTGTAGTTGTTGCCTACGGTCTTTATCAAATTATCGACTGGTGGGATTTCAAAATTTCTTACTCAATTTTTATTCTTGCATATTGAAAAGTTTCACACTGACACTCAAAGTATAAACTTGAAAGAAGCGTAGGGACAGTGAAGCACAAATTAGTACAAAAGTGAATCGAGAATATATTGACACATTGCTTCACTCACACTGTTTATTCATAGGACATGTTTCAAGAGCTCTTGCTCCTATCCTCAGCTGACACTCGACTAGTGCAAGTTGTAGTGGTTTTTTCTTTCTCCGTATTGTCAATAGATGGCGTGATGTACTTGTCAAAGATGTCCGGTGGTGGAGTTTCAAAATTCATGACTCTATGACGATTTTTGTTAATGAAGATTTTTTCCCATACGGAAAGGTCTATGGGGTGATTAACGTATTTTATTAGAGATGTTTCCAAGTTATGTCATGTCTAGTATTCAAAAAATGAAAAGCCACTGCTGATTTTTCTGTTTCACCATTTTTAATGTTTCTCATATGTTCTTTAGTCCTGATGTTAATATTTCTTTCTGTTTTTCCTAGATATCATATGCAAGATATCATATTTCTTCCTTGTACTTCTCAAAAGGTGATTGATTACTTTTACACAGAAAGAAATCAGAAACAAAATATAGCAACTGTCCACTCTACAAATGTGTTTTGGTGTTTGGATTTCATGGATGGGATGAAAATACATAACATTTAAAACATTTTACTTCAGCAATGCTCCAATGCTCAGCACTTGGTTAGCTCACACTAATCTCATATTGTAGACTACTTTAAAATATTTTAAGTTATACACACTTTGGTCTGGGAAGCCCTCTCTGATCCAGCAAGGTCGATCATGAAGAGACGACCTTGTCTCACGCGTGACCTGGGTACGTGATCATTAGAAGTTAGCTGCGAGGTCTGCTTCACGGTGACGCTGAGTAGAGCATGAGAACGTGACGATGTCTTGTTGGCCGCAGTGGGTTCTACGGTCCGTGCTTTGTTCCCCTTCTGCAGCAAGTTCATAACCTCAAACACAAATACAGTTTATCATCATCATCATCATCTTCATCATCATCATCATCATTACTATATTGTTATTATTGTTATTATCTAAAAGTTTGGAGAACAGCTTGTTAAATTCTGTCGAAGGCTGATCAGATATAAATGAAACTTTGGTTCTCACTGTCAGAACAGTGTATCAGACCTTTGGTGTTGTGATGCCATCAGTGAGGGACTCTTAGATTCCTTTCTTTCATCCAAAGTTCTTCCTAGCTCTCCACCAGAGTGAAAGATATACCAACCTGTCCTTTGGGCAATTCATCATCAGTATGTTTACAACATTAGGCATCACATCTGATAAAACTTGTACAGATTATGGAGATGGTCCATCTTTTACAGCTATTTATGGAGATGGTCCATCTTTTACAGCTATCAGTATTTATTATCATAATATATGTTTTCTAAAAACAGAGACACTTGAAAGTGGAAACAATCAGAGATAGCCAAGAATGGGCATCAGCGAGAAAGACATTACGACAATTTGCAATACAACTGAATATTTCTCAACAGTGGGTATACACTCTAATTATTTCATTATGAGCCTGACTGCTGAAGACTGCTGTCAACATGGGTCCACATAATGGACAAATATTTAGAATGCTGACTTGAAAGAGTTATCCTTTTGTAATGCTCAGAGGTAGAGAGGTTAGAACTATGAGAATGAATTATGGAATAAGAGATTGTTTATATATATATATAAAGAAACTAGGAAAAAAAACAGTGAAGAAAACCAAGGATCAGCATCCCTAAGAAAAACATATGTGTATTATGATCTTATTGTCTTAAATAATTGAAGTTTATTCCAAGTTGTCAATTCCCAGCAAAGTCTTTATGAGGATTCTGCTAAACAGAATTAAAGAACATGTAGCTAGACAGCTCTGATGAGAACAGGCAGGGTTTCATCTGAATCGTTCATGTATTGACCAAATAAACACCTTGAGGATGATACTAGAACAGTGTACAGAATGGTCATCTCACCTCTATACAGTGTTTGTTGACTTCGAAAAAGCATTCAACTCAACAAACAGAGAAGGCATGTGGAAGGAAGCGAAGCTCTATGGAGTGCCGTCACAAATTATTAATCTCATTCAAGAAACATACTGTGATTACACATGCAGAGCCATCCATGAAGGCTGTGTATCTGAGCCTATACCTGTATGTTCAGGAGTGCACCAAGGTTGTATCCTGTCACCAACCATGTTCTTGATCGTGATTGATGCACTGATGCGGAAAGTAACTGGAAAAGTGAAACGTGGTATCCAATGGGGGTTGACCAATAGGCTGGAAGATCTGGATTTTGCAGACAATCTGTGTCTCCCGTCTGAGGCTCATGGTGAAATGCAAGCAAAGATTGAGGATTTGGTGGTAGAAGGAAGAAAGGTGGGGCTAACGATAAACTCAAAGAAGACTAAGACCCTAAGAATTAACTCCAACAAACTGGATCCATTTATCTTTGGGGATGAACCTGTAAAAGATGTGGATAGCTTTGCTTACTTGGGCAATGTGGTGGCCAAAGATGGAATAGGGGCAAAAGATGTCTCCCAACGTATCCAAAAAGCAAACGGTGCTTTTGTATAGCTCTATCCAGTGTGGAAAAACAGCAAAATATCTGTGAAGACCAAACTTTGTATCTTCCGGAGTAATGTCAGGCCTGTGCTGTTATATGGGTCTGACACTTGGAAGGTGACTAAAGCAAACACCTCCAGGCTCCAGACCTTTGTCAACTGCTGTTTAAGAAAGATCCTAAACATCTATTGGCCAGAAGTAATCTCCAACCAAGAACTTTGGAGAAGGATGGGTGAAATTGAGACCGCCATACAAATAAAGCGGCGGAAATGGATATGGATCGGGCACACCTTGAGGAAGGAAAAGGAAGCCATTGAGAAAGAGGCACTTGATTGGAACCTGCAGGGTACGAGGAGGAAAGGAAGATCCAAGAAACATGGCGCAGATCTGTACATTTGGAGGCAATGGAGGAGGTCAAGACCTGGAGTGAGGTGAAGAGGTTTACCTGCAAACAGAACCAGATGGAGAAGCTTCATTGATGCCCTGTGTTCCACGAGGGACAACAGGAACTAATCAATTCCAAGTTGAGGAAGTAAGGAAAGTAAGTTGAGGAAGTACTTAACTGAAGTAAAATCAGTGGTGTTATTCACTCCAGCCTGGACTCTAAAAACTGAAGTTGTGACGGGTTCATTAACTGATATGACATACAGAAAAATTATGGAAGTTCACTTGAAAGTCCTTAACCAATTGTTCAGTAACTGTCTGGACTATGAGTAAGAATTATGGTAGGATCATGTTTGTGAAAATGTCCATCTACTTTCTGAAAGAAGAGAGTCACAAAAGTTATTTATATTTGATCAACCCTCAGATTTCTCTAAGATAACTGGTATATTTTTGGATATTGTAAGTCTTATTTTGATTCATGGTTACTTTTAATGTCAGTCTGTGATCTACAGAATACATTCTTACCTACCTCCTCTGTTGACGTGGTAGATATCTCTGTCAACCGGGCCACTTGGATATTTCTTCCTCTCGAATCTTCCCTCAGCTCCAGGAAGCCTGAACTGGGGTTCAGAAGATCTCGGATGTTTTCGTTGTAAATCTCCAGGTATGACATTGTAACCTGAAACATTTGATATGGATAATGTGATCATGTTAACTCTTCCTACAGAAAGTCACTTACACTGTGATATTTTTTGAAGGTTTCTTGAAAGCTCAGTCATACAAAATTCGTATTGTTTATAAGAAACTTAAGACATACATTTTATTTTTCATTTCTGCTGTCAAACAGATATTTTAATCACAGCGGTAAGAGCCATTAAAATTAGAAGAAAACAAAGCATTTTCCATGTAAAGATAGTAAGGATGGAGGAATCTTTGTACTGCATCCTTGAAGGATGCTGAACTTAAATACCCAAGAATGGTGTTTATTTGACTTTTCATTTCTGAGTTATCTTCTCTCATGTCCACACACGCATACACACACACACACACACACACACACACACACACACACACACACACACACACACACACACACACACACACACACACACACACACACATACACACACACACACACACACACACACACACATACACACACACACACACACACACACACTGAGTGTTTCCATAAATACTTTCTACTTAGGCTCGTGAATAGAAATAGAATATATGGATGGAATTCAATGATTCCTCTGTAGCTATATATGTGATAAAGATAGCTTATATACAGACTCTTTTAAAGGTGTGCCATTTTTAGCAATGTTTCACAACACTATGTAAAAAAAAGTTGTTTATGTACCTTTCTTAGTATTTTTTGGATAAAACCAATGCACTGCTCATGAATATATCATTAGCTTTTTCCAAATGTCGATACTTCTCAGAGTATAGATTTTTTATGTTTAATTAATATTACCAATAATTTTGAATTTACCTTTTTCTCTGAAAATTAGTCAGAAGTAGTTTAGTCTGTAGTAGTTTAAGGCAATTACCAGTATGTGGCATTGATGTTTTATATTAGTAAAATTAGAATAGATCAACATTGTCAACAATCCTATACACATATATAAAATATATTGATATATATCAATGTGGTTTGCAAAATAAAGTCTTCTTATTTGTGAATTTCAGTTGCAGTTCTGTGGTTATATTTGATTGACTGTTTTCTTTAAATGAAACATGTCAGTATCCAGAAGTTGTAAGTTCCCTGCAGACACATTTTGTTATGCTTGTGGACATTATATTGGAACGAAACAGGTGAAACATAAAATTGTGTTTGGGACAAATTTCTGTGATGCCTACATAGTTCATGTTGCATGGGCCCTTCACGTATCATGTGAAAGCTCTTGGTCGTCTACCTTAGAGGGTTGGCTACGTGAAACCAGAAAATCTATGCCATTAGCAGCTCCTCGAATATGGAGGGAGCCAACCAACATTCACAATAACTGTTAGTTCTGTATGGTTGACATTACACATTACAAAAGTACCAATGACAAAAAACATGTTCAATATCTTAGCATACTGAATATTCAGGTTATGGAAAGATGGTATCAGGGATGTTGGGACTCTGCAATGATGGGAGACTATGTATGGGGCATAGTGCATGCAGAGAGATCAAAACATAAAAGGAAAAGCTGTTATCATGTCTGTTTTTGAATGAACGTATTGTTGTATTGATTTGCAGTGTATTTCAGTAATATTTGCACTGATGTATACCTATAGAATCATCATAGAATGTACCATGTTAGTTTTCTCTTTATTTCTCTAAATATACACATGTAATTTAGCTAGTTTTTAAGCATTTTGAAGAATGGATTATAGTATCCAAAATACTGACATTAGAAAAAAACACTCAATTCGTAATCAATATCACCGAATTAAGCAATAAAACTTAAAAAAAATAGGATAAACAAACTTTGTCAAATTTTGTTACTTAGTGTAATAAGTAATAACCAAGCGAGATGGCTTAGTCAGCTTCATCTGTGGCCCGCATTTGAAAGGTCTAGGTTCAATCCTGTGGCTGGCTTACCTTACCCATTGGTTTTTTCGGGGGTTTCCCGGGTTGCCAGGCAAATCATGGTGGATTAATTACATCCCCCGAATTTCCTGTCCCTCCATTTCATCTCCATTATCATTTCATATCATCTCTCATCTGATGGTCTCTTTCAAGTCGGCGGGAGTCTCGGCGCTGCATGGCAAGCAGGGCTACGTGGTGGGATACCGGTTGTACTGGCCTACCTGGGAGTTTCCAACTGGTCAATTGTAGAGATTCTGCCCTCTGCATTGTCGTGACTCCTTGGGATGGCCACTCTCTGTCCTTCCTTCCAGGGATGCCCCACTTTTCATCCTGGTTAACCATTTCAGGCTTCTAAGTGTTGGCGTGAGTTTCACACCCCAGAGGATGTGTAAGCCGGAGGGGAAATTGCTTCTTAACAACGCCGTCAGTTGCCAGGATAATATCAGTGCCGTCGGTGTGCCGGAATGTTGTCCTGTAGGAGTTCTTTCACACGCCAATACAAAAATCAACATGGAGCTGTTGCTTTTAAGCATCTTAAACACCATCGGTTTGGGCCAGGTTTAAGTTCGTGACCTTGGGATCAGTAGACCTGCGCCTAACCAAGTTGTGATATCCAAACTGGAAGGGGTGGAGGAGGGAAGCCGGTTATAAGAGAACGGGGGGTTTCATTCTCTCGCTGATAAGGAGGCTCCTACTGTCTATTGTCTCTCTTCAGGTCTAACCACACTTCTCTCCTCCAGGGTAAGTACGTCGGAGGCAAAGGCACAAAAGATATTTTAGAGGTCGAGGTGCTTACCCCGCCCCCCGAAACTTGTTACAGATTCAATACATTTTACACCCGTAGCGTAGATGGTAGCGTGCCTGCCTTACGTTCAACAGGTACCGAGTTCGAATCTTGGTCAGGATGATTTACTTGGATAAGATTTTCTCCGGAGTTTTCCCTTATCCTGAAAGACGAATGTCGGGTAACTCTAAGCTCTAAGGACCCTGGGCTCATTTGAGCATAATTTCACCCATTTCAATCATCGTCCGATATAACTTAATGTTGGAGGACGTAAATTAAAAAGAAACACACACAAACAATAAATTTTACCATTGTTATTTACAAGATTAATCATGTTCTTCAAATTTCTATGAACACGCAAAAATCTCTATAAACAATAACATTGTCCAACATAGGTAATTTTATCTATCTTAGATATAGTGTGTCTTATATTAAATACAAAAATATGCAAATAAATTACAAATAATATGTTGTGTAATAAAAATAGATTTTAAAAACTATAATAAACCAAGCATTCTTCCACACTAGCCGTGTGTAGGAATGTATGGAGGAATTATTATTAATTTCCATCAATTAACCTTATAGCGGTAACTATGAAGCCTGGGACTTAAGTACTTACAGCATAGTAAGTCGCTACAAAAGGTGTGTATCTCATTGTATATGAGAAGCTAATGGTTTGAAGAAGTTGAGCCAGACCGAGAAATTCAATGCCATAGCCGGGATTTGAACCACGGATCATCAGGTTTCCGTCCAGCCGCTCTAACCATTTGAACAACATGCCGACATGACATTAAATTCTCCAACTGACTCGTATTTTTTCCCGGTAAACCACTAGGAGTTCTCATAAACACATGAGACAACTACCTTACTGGTGTCTTACTATGCTGTAAGTACTTTAAGACCCGGCCTTTATAGTTCGGACCACTATTAGGTACAATTAATGGAAATTAATTGTTCTTTCACATTAGCAAGACTGAAAAATTCAATGCCATAGCCGGGATTTGAACCACGGATCTCCTGGTTTCCGTCCAGCCGCTCTAACCATTTGAACAACATGCCGACATGACATTAAATTCTCCAACTGACTCGTATTTTTTCCCGGTAAACCACTAGGAGTTCTCATAAACACATGAGACAACTACCTTACTGGTGTCTTACTATGCTGTAAGTACTTTAAGACCCGGCCTTTATAGTTCGGACCACTATTAGGTACAATTAATGGAAATTAATTGTTCTTTCACACTAGCCATGTGTAGGACGCACTATAAAAGGGTAGAGCAAGACTGAAAAATTCAATGCCATAGCCGGGATTTGAACCACGGATCTCCTGGTTTCCGTCCAGCCGCTCTAACCATTTGAACAACATGCCGACATGACATTAAATTCTCCAACTGACTCGTATTTTTTCCCGGTAAACCACTAGGAGTTCTCATAAACACATGAGACAACTACCTTACTGGTGTCTTACTATGCTGTAAGTACTTTAAGACCCGGCCTTTATAGTTCGGACCACTATTAGGTACAATTAATGGAAATTAATTGTTCTTTCATACTAGCCATGTGTAGGACGCACTATAAAAGGGTAGAGCAAGACTGAAAAATTCAATGCCATAGTCGGGATTTGAACCACGGATTATCTGGTTTCCGTCCAGCCGCTCTAACCATTTGAGCTACTACGGCCAACATGCCGACATGACATTAAATTCTCCAACTGACTCGTGTTTTCTCATGTGTTTATGAGAACTCCTAGTTGTTTACCGAGGAAAATACGAGTCAGTTGGAGAATTTAATGTCATGTCGGCATGTTGGCCATAGTAGATCAAATGGTTAGAGCGGCTGGACGGAAACCAAATGATCCGTGGTTCAAATCCCGGCTATGGCATTGAATTTTTCGGTCTGGTTCTACTTCTTCATAGTGCGTCCTACACACGGCTAGTGTGAAAGAACAATTAATTTACAACCTAATGGTTTACCAGGAAAAATACACGAGTTAGTTGGAGAACTTAATGTCATGCTGGTATGTTGGACGTGGTAGTTCAATGTTTAAGAACAACCGGACGGAACCCTGAGATCCGTGGTTCAAATCTCTGAATCTCTGCTATGGTATTGAATTTTTCAGTCTGACTTGACCCATCCATAGCCATAATAAGATAACTTTGCTTAACCTTTCTAAAATAATGGCTATTCCGCTGACTTATGCGTGTCAAAATTTGGTGCTGTCTAACAGAAACAGAGAGTTTACGTTCAAGAGGTCCCGAGTTCGAATCTCGGTCTGGGTGAGTTACCTGGATACGGTTTTTCCGGGGTTTTCCCTTATCCTGAAAGACGAATGTCGGGTAGCTCTAAGCTCTATGGACCCTGGGCTGATTTGAGCATCATTTCACCCATCCCATTCATCGTCCGATATGACTTAACGTTGAAGGACGTAAAATTATTAAAAAAAAAAAAAAAAAACAGAAACAGAGACAGAGGTTGCCGAGATGAGAGTGATATATGGCAGGTTTTACTCCTGCGGCGCGGGTGGGGGGGGGGGAGGACAGAGAAGAATTGGGAATTCAATTCAATTCAATTTATTCATCCTTTAAATCTCCATACAAGATTGTGGACACGTCAAAACAAAAATATTTATAAAATTTAAGAACAAAATTTAAATACAGAAATTACAAAAAACATGTACAAGAGTAAATGCCAAAATATATTATTATATATTAACTTTCCAAATACTCACTTAAAAATTTGTGTAGTTTCAATTTAAAAATATTTTGGTTGTCAATCTGTTTTAAATAAAGAGGTAACTTGGGTACCACTATTAAGTGAAGGAATGGCCGTGTGTAGGCTACAGTATGGAAAGATAGAGTCAGACTGAAAAATTCAATGTCATAGCCGGGATTTGAACCACGAATCTTCTGGTTGCCGTCCAGCCGCTCTAACCCTTGAGCTACTATGGGCAACGTGAAGACATGGCATTAAATTCTCCAACTGACTCGTGTTTTTCCCGGTAAACCACTTAGGAGCTCTCATAAACACATGAGACAGCTACCTTAATGGCGACTTAGTATGCTGTAAGTACTTTAAGGCCCGGGCTTTAGGTCAATTAATGGCAATTAATTGTTTTTTCACACTGGCCGTGTGTAGGCTAAAATATGGAAAGATAGAGTCAGACTGAAAAATTCAATACCATAGTGGGATTTGAACCACAAATCTTCTGGTTGCCGGCCAGCCGCTCTAACCCTTGAGCTGGAGAATTTAATGTCATGTCGGCATGTTGGCCATAGTAGCTCAAGGGTTAGAGTGGCTGGACGGCAACCAGAAGATTCGTGGTTCAAATCCCGGCTGTGGCATTGCATTTTTCAGTCTGACTATCTTTCCAAGTGAAGGAATGTTTGTATAACATGGTATTATGGCTAATTACTAGTAGGTTCGAACTGTTTCTTGTATCATGCTGGTGTGTCACTGCACATGTTTTACAGCAATTTAAACTAGCTTTTACATGTAAAAGAACTTTGTATATGTATAAACATGGCAGGGTTATAATTTTCAGTTCCTTAAAATACACTCTACAGCTCACATGTGCAGGTTGGTTCACAGTTATTCTTATGGCTCTTTTTCCATTCGAAAAACCTTTTCAGACATATTCGAATTACCTCAAAAGATGATACCATAATTCATAAGGGAATGAAAATATGCAAAATATGCCGTTCGAACTGTCTTTACGTCTGCTATCATTTTTAATGTTTTTAAAGCATAGAACTGTTTACTTAACTTTTTAATCAAATCTTCTATATATACAGTCCAATCCAAGTTTTGATTTAACCACAAGCCTAAATTTTTTGTATCTTTTACATATGAAATGTTGATGCCATCCAAATTAAGGTCAGGGAAGGTAATGCTTCTATTTACTTTATGCCGAAAACCTATTGCTACTGTTTTATCTTTGTTTAAAATTAGTCTGTTTTGATCCAGAGTCTAAATGAAATAATGATTGAGGACAAACGAAATTGGCAAGATCATGTTATCAGAAAGGATGAAGATGAAGCACCACAAATAATACACACAAAGCATAAACCAATCAGTAGGGATGTTGGCAATTCGCGAATGAGTGAAACCTCGGTTCTTGAAGACGGAACAAGTCATAAGGCTTATTCTGTAATGGTGGTGATGATGACGATGATGATGATGATGATGACGATGATGATTTTTGTTGTTGTAATTTACGTCCTCCAAGTTACGTCATATCGGACAATGAATGGAATGGATGAAATGATGCTCAAATGAGTCCGGGGTCCATGGAGCTTACAGTTACCCGACATTCGTCTTACAGGATAAGGAAAACCCCCGGAAAAACCTTATTCAGGTAAATCACCATGAGCGAGATCCGAACTAGGGTCCTCTTGAACGTGAGGCAGACATGCTACCACCACGCTACCAAGGCGGGCAATGATGATGATGATGATGATGATGATGATGATGATGAACACAATGCTATTCCACCATGAAAAAAAAACTGAACGTTACACTTTGCATATATCTATCTTCTTCTTTATTGCTAAAACCCCACACAATCAATCAATCAATCAATCAATCAATCTTCTTTATTGCTTGCTTCACATACTATAAAAAGGATTGTCATGCAAGATGCTCGTATATTTATCGTTTTCATTAAACAATCACTTAAGTACGCGCGAGAATTTTCCTCCTGGTTTGTATATTCTTTACGTAAATAACACTCTCTCTATTAGCACCTTATTCTTATTTGTAACAACGTATTCACTCCAGAGGTCATAAAAGTTTACAGTTTTAGAATGATACGATGGGTGTTCCTTTTACGTCACACTCCTCTGCACAATAACTCAGTCACGATATTTGGTAGGGCGTATGAAATACCAGAATAAAAAGCTTCTGTTTCCTACTTTGAACAAAAATCCAGTGCAGAAATAGATAAACCCGTTTTAACTTCAGTTTCTGCAACTCTCATTTACTAGGATCAATACGATCATCAAATTCGTCAACCCAAAGGCAAATAAGCCAATTTAATTCCGAGTTCACAATGGAGCAACACGAGCAACATGATTGACCAATAGGATTTCAGCATGAACGCGTCAAAGCCCAAGAGACAAAAGTTAAACTGGAGTTATTTTTACAGCGTGACATGGAGGCTTCCAAAATGTTTGTGTGCTGTTGTTAAGTTGGCATCAATCTCTGGGAAAATGCACTCTCGATCACAATACCGAGTTCTATGAACAGAAATTAAATAAACGTGTGTCAAAAATACTACGAAAAGATGTATTCTTTCTTCCAAGCTTCTTATGGTATTAAGGGCTGAACATCACTCTAAACAACACTACCTTTGAATTGCTGAACTATCTTCAATCTGTCAAACTACAATGTAATATGCAAAAACCCAATATGATGCACTTCAACTTGCTAAAAAAATATGATGGTAATATAAATCTAAAAGTATAGAGTGACATTGTGTCAGAACTGAAAACACATAAATTTTTGGGTATTGTGTTAGATAATCGACTAACTGGGCTGATCATATTGAAAACATATGCGCAAAAATTAGTAAATCTTTATATCTCTCAAGATATTTTAGCAAGTACAACAATACAAATATTCTAAAATTAGTATACTATGGATGTATCTATCCATATCTAATCTATGGAATAGAAATATGGGGTTCAGCAGCCAAAACACACATGGATAAACTGCTTATTTACCAAAAAAGTGTGTTAGGGTCATGTATAATCTAAAAGCAAGAGAATCTTGCAGGGATACCTTTATAAATAAACAAATAATCACCATCTGCTCTCTGTATGCTTATGCAGCTATAATGTTTATTGTGGACAAGTGTAATCCAGTTAAAACAGTCAGGTACATGAACATAACACCAAAACCAATATGAATTACTATAGAGATAGTGTAATTAAAACTGTCTCTCAAAATGATGTACATATACTAGGAATTAAGCTTTACAATAAACTGCCATCTGATATTAAATCAATAGCTAGCATCTCAAAACAGCAGTTTAAATGGAAGTTAAAGGCTTTCCTCATAAATACATGTTTATATAACTTAAACGAATTATGACATTGCAGCTTTAATTATACTTGAAAGTGATAAATTAAGCTGATTAAGGGACCATGTGTAGAATTAGTTTCTAATGCTGTAATTGACTATGTAAATTAGTTTCTAATGTTGTAGAATTGACTATGTACAATTAGTATTAATGATGAAAAATTGACTATGTCAGAAATTGTAACCAACAATCTATTGACAATATTTATTTGCTTTTTCTACTTTAGACTTTTGTTGGATCCTGTATCTGTTACAGTTTTTAATCTTAAGTAACTTTTTATATTTATCTTTGTATCTTGAACTGACGTGTCCTATAACATATGTATTATGTTCCAAAGGATGAAATAAATACAATACAATTACCTGTCACCTCTAGATATCGCAATATCGCTCATTTCGCGCCTACAATGTCGATTCATCGTGAACTGAACACAAGCGTTCCTATGATCAATTTTCAACATTCCGTGTATAAAATGAATCTATTGGGAAGGGAGTATAATTTAAATACATCCACAAAGAAAACAAATATAATGGCACATCGGGGGAAATATCCGGTAAAATAAAAAATATTTATTGAAAATAAATGCCTGGAACAGCTCTCGAGTTTCAATTGTGTTGTGAAGAAGCTTCGTTTAGACAAAGATTTAGAAAACAAGATAAACAAGTTTCAGCAGATATGCAGAACCACAGTAAGAAATTTAAAAAATAAAACAAGGAAAGAAAAATTGAGACTTTATAAAATCATGGCAGTCCCAGTGTTCATACAAGGAAGCGAGTTCTAGATATTAAAAGAAAGAGACAAACGTAAAATACAGGCAGCAAAAATGAGATCCTCAAGAAGAGTCAAAGTATGCACCAGAGGAAACTTAATAAGAAATGAAAAAAATTCAAGAGGAATCAGGCATATACAATTATGATGAAAACAAACAGAATTGGAAAGAACATACGAATAGAATCAGTGAAAAAGAATACAAATTTTAATATGAAGATACAATCCTCGCGGAAGAAATGTAGGACGTCCTAGAAGATGGGAGTAGGTGTTGGAATGTAAAGACGGAAAAGGTAGAAATGCCTAATCCCTGAAGTGAAGAAGTTATGTTTATGAATTCATGTCAAATTCTTTGGCATTGCTTTATTTGTAAAGCCCTTTTTAATTCCTATATTTATATAGACGATTTTGACTTAAAAACGATTCAGTTATTCTTTAATGTTGCTTTTAACGATTGTTTTTTTAATTGACGTCCTCCAACGTTAAGTCATATTGGACGATGAATGGAATGGGTGAAATGATACTCAAATGAGCCCAGGGTCTATAGAGCTTAGAGTTACCCGACATTCGTCTTTCAGCATAAGGGAAAACCCCGGAAAAACCTTATCCAGGTAACTCACCCTCACCGAGATTCGAACTCGGGACCTCTTGAACGTGAGGCAGACACGCTACTGTCTACGCTACCGAGGCAGACTCTTTTAACGATTAAAATGAAACACACTCCACGTACAAGCGATTCTGTGGACTCAAATAAAAATTCTGCCATCACAATCGAACCCGAGATCTTTGGATTAAGGCACAGAAGTAATTTACTAATGTGTTATAAAATAAGCGACGTACGCAAAATCATTAAATCATTACTATTAATGTTGAGGAAAATGAATTGTTATATGTATATTTTGCAGTCAATTAAATTCACGAACCTCAAATAAGACTGCATTGCAAGACTGATCAATGCTACTCTATAGCATGAATATAGACAATGTTGCCAAATTTTGCACGTTAAATTGCACCATGCTCTATTATAACTCCAGCGGAAATGTTGCAAGTTTCTGCTTGTCCGGTAATGAAATACAAAATGTGTTACTGTCATGACAGTGCCCAGTTCATGCACTGTTCAACGCAGTAGATGGATTTCGATAGGCTTGTTGACTGAATTTCGTGACACCCGCTCATTAAAACTCGCAATATTCAAAACATTGTGAGAGGAATAATTAACTTGGAATTCTCACGACAAGAAAGCGGAGAGTATGAATAATGCAGATCTTGGGAGTGCGGTTAATACACCGGAGGTGGAAGAGGTTATGGTAATCATAAAACGGAAAGAGAGTAAATTCGGGCCATAGAACGAAATAGGTCGTCTCAACATGCAATGAAATGTAATATTATGTGGCTTGTGCGTCCTTGAAAGCGAGATACTTCCTTGTGAGCACGTGGGCTTCTCTTTAAACAAGAGATCTGCATTGCAGTTTTGAGGTTATGTTGTAATATAACAACATTGCTGATGAAGACATTTCGAGATTTATGGGTGGCACAAGGTTACCAAATTTTAATTATTCTTTATTCATTAAAAGGGAACTTGCAATTTTATAGTTTTTAGCAAATTTGCTACACATTTAATGCGAATCCATTAGTCGTATTACACAAGTCTCCAATTCTTCGTAACATCAAACCTAACGTAAAGCTACTGTTGAGGTAATAATTATACAGAAGCCGACATAAGTATTCGAACGTAAACATATTTATTACTTTTATTATTTTAAAGCTATGCAGAGTAAGCATACGTAAATACAACTGATACAAAAGAAACTTGAGTCTCCCATTAAACATATAAACTCATAAACAGCAACTGAAACTAATTTTCACTACAAGGAGAAATAAAACGGTTACTTTACATCTGGACATAAGTATTCGAACAGAGAACAGATAGTATTTAGTTATCATCCCCTTTCTTTGAATTACTGCTGATAATCGTTTGGGCATTGTCTGTATGTGTTATTTAGTGACTGTAGAGTCCATACTTCTCCACTATGTTTGAAGAAGTTCTTTTAGATGGTCCTTGCTTTAGATATGATGTTTCCTCAGACGCTCCTTGAGTTCCTTCCAGATGTTCTCTATAGGATATAAATCTGGAGATTGGGGCAGTGTCTTCAAAGTGTGAGGAGTGTTGTACACGATCCAAAGCTTTACAATTTCATCAGTATGCTTCGGATCATTGTCTTGCTGGAGGTAATAATCATGCCCTAATGCCAGCTTCACTGTACACCTTTTAAGATTGTTTCAACAATCCCCTTGTATTTAAATTTGTCCATGATCCCATCTATGAACACCAGTTTCCCAAAGCCAGATGAAGCTATACAGCCCCATACCATCACACTACTGCTGCCATGTTCTTTGGTTCCCATTCTGTATTTGGCAGTCTCTACACTTTAAGACGTCCATCTCTCTTGTATAAGCAGAATTTGCTCTCCTCCGACCAGAGAACCTTATCCCAGAATTCTGTTGGTGTCACCACATACTGTTTAGCAAATTCTATACGACTCTTCTTATTCACCTTATTAACATATGGTTTCTTCCGAGGAACGCGGGCATTGTACCCAGTAATATTTAAAACCCGTTCAACTGTTCTGGTGTGAATCACAGTGCCAGAATATTGCTCAAGGCATCCTCTAATCTCATATGCAGTGACTCTCGGATTCTGCTTCAGCATTTTTATTATTTGCCTCCTGCCTCTGGTGGTGAGTTTAGAAGGTTTGTCATTTCTAGGTTTACTGACAATGATATTTGTCAGAACACTGTAGTTTTCCTTCTGTTAATGGTTTTGGCAATTCCAGAAAGAGATTTGTTTTGTTTGTACATATTTTTCACGACATTCCTCTCTGCCACCATTGTCTCCTTATCTTTACGTCCCATATTACCCGTGAGTTGACAATCGGTTAAATAACTTTGAGCACACTGTCTCGAGGCATAGCATAAACAACTGCTATGTGGTAGGGGCGTGTAGGGTACGTACGTCCAACCACCTTTCTCTCTGTTCGATTGGGTACGTTTGAATACTTATGTCCTCCTATAAGAGGGACAATAGAATAAATGCAGTACAGATTGTGTAATAAATACATACAAAGTGATATTTTAAATATTGTTTCCGAGACGCAAAAGGTTAATGTTTACATGTTTAACAATTCAACACTGCCAAATAAATACTACAGTATTTATAGTACGTGCAATGTTACATGTTATATTATTCGAATACTTCTGTCGGCCTCTGTATCTGATAAACTCTTTTTACTTCTATATAAGCTGAGGCTTTCACGGCCGGCGTATTTAAGATAAATGTGTCCCATGCTTATGGGCCGTGGTCTAGAAGTTCTTGAGTAAACCGACGTTTCGCCAGGAACTGCGCCTGGCATCATCAGGGTTGATCCATCTCCTGTGGAAGTACAAACTCAGAGAGGCCAATATCCCTCCTCCCTATCTCGCCCTGATAAGCAGTTTCCTTCGAGACCACACATTCAGAGTGAGAGTGGAAGGACAACTTGCTCAAATTCGGATAGCTTGAATGTGTTAAAGTACATTTTTGGAACCGAATGAACGTTGTCATTAATCATTATTTTCACTTTGTGAGATAACTGGTTTGTACTATGTTCTCTTCAGGAAAGGCATCTTATGAAGTGAAACCGAACGATTGAACTTAGTTATAAATATGCAATAATATTTTATTGGTGTTGTAGAGACTTAGAATAGCTTACCCATGTGGGAAATCATGTGCTAGGAGCCGAATGCGCTTCACTGATGGGCAAACCTTACAAGGCAGCTATCACTATGCTCTTACCTGTATTCACCTGAGAGACTGATGACATCATCTCTGTTCTATATGGAGCCTGTACACCAAAATCTACTGCGGAGTAGAACCGCAACGCCCAAAACGAAAGCTTGAAAAGTGTCACATGTGACCACTTCCAAGTAGCTGGACATCCCTCGAGAGCTCTGTTGCTGCGCTCTTTATGACATGTGTAGACCGCTGCCTGCAGGGGTAAACAATTCCTCAAGTACAATGCTGTGTTATTATGCCTGTATCTTCCTGCGTATTTTGGACTCATTTTCGGGTACTTCCAGTTATACTCCACACACAGGCCCACATAGAGCAGAGACGATGCCATCAAACTCTCAGTCGAATATAGGTATGAACATAGTGGTAGTTCCCTTGTTAGTTGCGATGTTAGTCTACTTTAAAGTGCTGTTTATGATACAACCATATACTTTTATACCAAAAATCTACTTAATGAATACTAGATAGCTTCCAAGAAAGGCTGCATGTATAAATATTTACGAACACCGTAAGTAAATTTTTACGAACAACAGTATAGGTAAAATCCCGAATCGGTAGTGTTGTAATGGTAGCGTGTCTGCCTCACGTTCAAGATGTCCCGAGTTTGAGTCTCAGGGTGAGTTACCCGGATAAGGGGTTTTCCAGGGGTTTCCCTTATCCTGAAAGACGAATGTCGGGTAACTCTAAGCTCTATGGACCCTTGGCTCATTTGAGCTTCATTTCACCAATTCCATTCATCGGCCGAACGTTGGAGGACGTAAATTACAAAAAAAAAAAAAAAAAAGTTATAGATAACAAGTAAGATTCTTCAAGTTGCACTCTATTTTCAACACAATAGTAACGAAGGATATAAAGTAAAATCTTTAATCACGTATTCTATTCAATAACTAGACGAGTAGAAATAAAAATAAAAAACATAGCTATATTACATTCACATCATTTCGCCCGCCTCGGTAGCGTGGTGGTAACATGTCTGCCTCACGTTCAAGAGGACCCGAGTTCGAATCTCGGTCAGGGTGAGTTACCTGGATAAGGTTTTATCCGGGATTTTCCCTTATCCTGAAAGACGAATGTCAGGTAACTCTAAGCTCTATGGACCCCGGGCTCATTTGAGCATCATTTCACCCATTCCATTCGTCGCCCGATATGACTTAACGTTGGAGGACGTAAATTTAAAAAAAAAAAAAAAAAAAAAATCATTTTCTCTAATTATTCTCTAACTGTTCCTGCAAAAGCTTATTCTTTTCTCTACTTCATGCTTTCCCAGACAAACATGTTTAGAAATTGTTATATTGCATATTTCCTTATAAGTACAATGGGAAAAGAGGAATATAAAGAATACAATAGACTTAAGCGATAGTCGAATCTTTTAAGAGTGATTGCTATGGGTTTCAAATTCGTTCTGTTCGAACACCAGAAGACAGAGAATAAGTAAATAAATAAATAAATAAATAAATAAATAAATAAATGAACAAATAAATAAATGAACAAACAAACAAATAAATAAATAAATAAATAAATAAATAAATAAATAAATAAATAAATAAATAAATAAATAAATAAATAAATAAATAAATAAATAAATAAATAAATAAATAAATAAATAAATAAATAAATGAACAAATAAATAAATGAACAAACAAATAAATAAATAAATAAATAAATAAATAAATAAATAAATAAATAAATAAATAAATAAATAAATAAATAAATAAATAAATAAATAAATAAATAAATAAATAAATAAATAAATAAATAAATAAATAAATAAATCAATCAATAAATCAATAAATAAATAAATCAATAAATCAATAAATAAATAAATAAATAAATAAATAAATAAATAAATAAATAAATAAATAAATAAATAAATAAATAAATAAATAAATAAATAAATAAATAAATAAATAAATAAATAAATAAATAAATAAATAAATAAATAAATAAATAAATAAATAAATAAATAAATAAATAAATAAATAAATAAATAAATAAATAAATATGTCTTTTGTGCAGTAAGATTTTGTCTACTACAATAAAATATAATATTAATTTGCACAAACTTCACTTATCTTTTTAAGAAATTGATAAATTCTTCACAGAATATAGAAATCAGAATGAAGGAAGATTTTAGAAATATTAGGTATAAACAAATTGATAAATAAGCCGTGGCAGATCATTTTGGCCATTTAACCATGAAATAAACCAAGACGTTAAATTATTAAAGCTATTAAATGGTCCAATAGATTTAATGGTTTCGGAAAAGAAAATTATCTTCAAAATAGAAACAGCATAAAGAAATTTGAAATTCCGCCAGTTGATTCTGCCTTTAAATTTGTTTTATTTTCAGAGTTTGGTAACAAATACAAAATAATCCGTCGCCTAGGGGCTGTAACGATAACAACAAGAATAAACGGAATGAAGATCCAAAAGATTTTTGCGAAACTAGTCTTTTGAGTTCTGTGAAGAAATTATCAATTTCTTAAAAAAGATAAGTGAAGTATATAGCAAATTATTATATTTTATTGTAATATTTGTAAAGCTTCACTGCTATTAGCTTCTGCTTTTACGTATTAAGGTTTTGTGTATCTCTTACGGTGTATCAGTTTTGCAAAAATCATTCAGAATGAAGAGGACTTCAGAGGCCTTTATCAGAAAATTCAAGATAGACATAGCTTACATTTGTCATGAAAATATCTTCATTATATATTATTTTTATAAAACCCATTAGAGCCATTTTTGAAAACCAAAATTTTCGAAGAATGTTCCATGTAAAGGGAGTCTGGTGGGGATTTTCTTGAAAATATTTGCGCCCAATTTATGAATATTCTGAATTTAAATACCAAGTTTAACATGAAGTAGAGAAAAGAATAACTTATTGTAAGAAATGTTAGTGGAAGAGTAGGTAGTGAAAAGTATGAATATACAAAGTAACCAAATTGGTCCGCTGCGCTAATATTTGCTATTTCAGGCTCCCCTGTCCTTCTCAATGAAATCTTTACCTCCAGCGATCTCTTTGTTGAGGTAGCAAGCGGTTAGGAGTCTGACCTTTTTGCTGCCTTCCGTGGAAGGTGTTAGTACAGATACACGCGAAAAGATATCGTAAGAATTTATTGAACCATTGCGAGGTCAACCGGATCTTTGCTCACTAAAGACCTATGCATGTAAAGTGACAGTTTTGGCATACTTTGATGTCACTTGGAAGATTAGGATTCTTTGCTTCTTAAGAAATACGCGAAAACAGCACAAAACGATGATTAGCAGACAACTACGCGCGTGCTTTTGCAACCACGAAACCATTAAATAGCGAAAATTGCCAAAATGACACACTTAGTTCTTTGGTGCAGTCTAATTGGTTGGAATGCCATCTTTAATTTTACATATATTTGATCACTGAATGTATAATAAATATATTTTTGAGAGTAGTAGAAGTACATAACACAGAGGGTTTCGGAAATTGGTGCAGGGCACTGCCGTAGAAGTGTCTCTAAAGTGATTCTCGGAAGGGAGGAATACGTGGCACCCGGAGGGCGACGTTATGCGCAAGCATGGACGAGGTCCACAATATTTGCAGTTGAACACATAGTCTCAGCATTGCCCACAAGCCCACGGAGGCCCTAAAGCCCAGAGATACCATTCCAGGAGGCGGGTTAACCATCAATCCAACCGAAATCAGGGAGAAATCGTTTCAAAGCACACTCCACCTGCCAGCTGCAACACACCGAACGCGGTCGCCCGGTCCTTCATCCCAGAAACAAAAGACTGGAAATGATGGGGACAGAAAATTATAGATAGGGGTGAGGGTCAAGACCCTCACTCTTCGATCAGAGAAAAGCGCCAATCGAGTGGACTCCTTTCCGAGGGTTTTCTATTTGGACAATACCTTAATGATAAAATCTCTGTCCCCACACGAACAGGGATGGAAGTGGATACATCACTATGCGCTTAACCTCGAAGGGAAGACCACCGATAGCCTCGGCAGGGCGACCAGGGAGCTAACACATTAGCTACTAGGTCTCCGAAGTTAGTACCGGAGAATAGTTGAGTCCAGAGGGTCTACTCCCATCAGTCCTGGACCCGTAGGACCAAGACCCGGGCCTCTTAAAATCAGGGAGTTATCCGAGCTGTCCCAAAGGGCGCTCGGCGTCCTCCGTGGGGCTTTCCATAGGGCAAGACCTGGGTGACAAATAAGCCCCCCATCTGGTCCAAGGACACAAGAGGGGTTGGAAGTGGATACGCCATTTACGCGTCAACACCAAAGGTGAAGGCTACCGATATGACCCCGGTGGGGTCGCCTGGCGATCTAGCACACCTTCTACCTGCTTTGCAGGCTAGTACCCGGGAGAATTAATGGCTTCCCTCAACCCCGTCCGAAGACGTACCCGATTCCCACGGGTATCGGGAACACACTGCCCCCTCGAGACCATCCCAATCCGAACAACTCCCGAAGGAGGGGCTCAGATATTCGGCCCGAGGTTCCTCTAGTAACGTCAGAGGTACCACGAGTGCTAAGGGTCCGCAACGCCCGCAAAACGGCAGCTGAAGGGGACGGATCCCCTCCGCTACGGGGAGTACCGGAGAATGCTCAGGTGTCTCACAACTCCACCAGGACGCCAACAGGTGCCAGAATGTATCCAGTCTCCCATGAGGATCGCGAAATATTGCTCCACGGAGTCTATTCCAGAACAACTCCGCTAAAAAGAGGCTCGAGCATTCGTAACGTCAAAAGTGCTGGGGGCCCCTAAAGCTGAAGAGGTTGCAGCACCCCCTTCGAGAGGATAGGTAATTCGTGGTAGAAGAGGAACCAATCAAACATTCATCTAGTTAAATCAACTAACTATGGTAAGAGTGGCGGATCAATTGCAATCGAACTGAGTCCTCCCGAATGCAAACATCACACATTAACGCAGAGCCATCTCGCTCAGTTTTTGAAAATTGCACTGCATCTCCAAGTTTGTACTCCGATTTTCTGTATCACTTCATAGAAAAAAATTGTAGCTCCTACATGTTTTGGAATAAAATGGTAAACTTAAGTTCATCTTTTAGGATACGTTTTACTTTAAATATTTGTACTGCTATTGAGTATGGCAACTTGTGTACACTCAAGCCAAGTGATTTCTCTCGCTTCCTCTCTCTTTTAGTCCTTCAACGTTAAGTCATATCGGACGATGAAAGAATGATCAAATGCCTCCAGGATCCATAGAGCTTAGAGTTAAGCTCAAGTTTCAGGTTAAGGGAAAACCGCCAAAAAATCTAGCTCGCCGGCGGTAGCGTGTCTGCCTCACGCTCAAGAGGTTTCGATTTCGAATCTCGGCTAGAGAGAGAGAGAGAGAGAGAGAGAGAGAGAGAGAGAGAGAGAGAGAGAGAGAGAGAGAGAGATAGAGAGAGAGAGAGAGAGTTGTCTACATAATTTTTTTCCAGGGGTTTCTGAAAGAAACCTGAAAGATGAATGATACGAGTTTATTTTCTCTACTTTTGTTTATGTCTTATTTAATCACACAAATGGTCCGTTTTCACAAAACTTTTAATAGGTAAATTAAATTTTAGATTTAAAAACTATCCCTAAACACTGTTATGAATCTATTTGGTGTTACTAACACTACTGCCTATTTCTTAAAAGTAGTAGCGGCTAGTAAATAATCAAAGTAGAGTGTATAATAAGAAAATAATCCTACTTTCCTTAAAAAAGAAACTTATGTAAAATACATCAATAAACTGCATCTACATCCTGCAAAATTTTCAGTCTGATATCTAAACTATTTTGTAGATAATGGGTCACGAATTTAGCAGGTATGAGTTTGGTGGTATATGGGCTTTCATCTTCATTTAAACCCTTTCCTCTCTGACATACTCATATTTCTTTACATGAAAAGCCAATGTAGTAACAAGGGAATTAATAACGTGATTTCATGCTCAAAGTTAATACATAAATAAAAGGACGGAGTCGATTGCATGTTCCAAACAAAAGTTTGTCAGACCATTCTCTCCTCTAGCTCATATACGAGTGAATGTTTCTTAAATATTTAAAAACCATTGCACCGATTCCAAGTAACTTGTCACAGATAAAAAATAAACATGCTTTTGTCCAGCAAAGCTTAAGTATTTTACTGGGAACTTAAATGCACCAAATTCCAAAAGAAGAGAAAAGAAGTATTTTAAAGAAAATGTACTGTTTTGTTATGAAACAATTGGATTTTGTAATTTTTTGTTTCATCACATTCCATAGATGGGTTATTTTACATACAACAGTGTTTTACCATAGAATGCTAAACGTCCATGCGGTTTATTTTACGTGAGCTTAACCCTTCGACTACCACAGGTATGTAAGCACCGCGTAAGGATTCGAATCTAAGCATTCTTTGACATTGATATCTAGATCAAATATGTTCGGTTCTTTAATCAACTGAGATATATCAGATATAAACATATATTAGGGGTAGAAGATTTAGTATATGTCACTAGCTTTGCAAACTAGATTTTTCAATAGAAATTAAAATTGGAGTAGTTAACACAGTATCTACAAAACTTGAAGTATTAGCTTTGTTGGATAGGTAAAAGCAGTGGTAAAACATTTTACACATCGTACAGCAATCTGCACTTTCCTAACTACAAGTTACTGACAAGTTCTCTGACGTATAACCTGAATTTCACTCCTATTTATGAATAATTCACAACGAGAATGCAAATCGGAATAGGAAAGGAACTAATGACACTGTCACTAGGAAGAAAGGTACAATTTTATTGAATTGTGTGAAAAATAGAAAGATAAAAAAACATGTTCATTTCAGAAAGCAATGCCGATAACGAGCAGAATTTCCTTCAGTAATTTACGGCTTTAAGATACGAAGTATTGATTTATTAAGTACAGGAAAGGGGAAAGAGAACACATCCCAATCTGTAATGAAGGCATATATACATTTGAATCAGCAATTAATTACACAGAGAGGAATCGGATCTATTAATCAATCCCTTCAGCTAAATTTGCACCACAGTCTCTTCCTGATACATTTAGTTATAAACAGTAACTTATGCAGGTTAGTTAATAATATGCTCAGGTTTATATATTTTTCCGATCTAGATTTTGGAATGTGCTACTTTTAAAACCGATGTAATTATTTGCATTCATCATCAGTTCTATCGTAAGTTTAGGGCATATAAGGATCTCCAGCAATGTCTTTTGTAATCACAGAAAGCTTTAATAGCACAGATTTGGTAATATATCACCAGGATGACAGTGGAATCACCCATGAATTTGGTCAGAAGCTCTTTAGCTCAATGTATAAACACTGTGGCAATCTGAAATAGTTGTTGTTGTTTTCAAATGCTAGGCTTTGGCAATGAAGTCATTAGCTCTCTTGCTCTCCAATATTTCTGTGTAGTGGGTCCGGCAGGTAGGGCTTCACAGGTTAAAAGATGTTCTTCAGTCATTTCCTCTTCTTTGTTGCACAGAGGACAATTTGGACTTGTATAAATTCCTATTCTGTGTAAGTGTTTGGCCAAATAATCATGTTCCGTAAGTAATCTAAAATTTGCTACTGCAGCTTTACGTGGGATTTCTGGAATAATTTCTGGATTTTTAATTAAAATGTTCCATTTTTTATCTTTGACTTAGTTAGATATTGATTGGTTTTGTTTGTTTTTATATTTGATTTTGATTAATCTTTTTATGGATGTAAAGGGCAAGTTTTTACTTTTGTTCTGAATTAAATTTGCACCTTTTTTGGCAAGGAAATCAGCTGATTCATTTCCAGCAATTCCACAATGTGCAGGTATCCACTGTAATATAATTCTTTTCTGTAGTTTCTGAAGTTGTTGGATCATTTTGTGACATTCTTTAATTTGGATTGACCTCATTTTATATGAACTTATTGAACATAGTGCTGCTTTAGAATCAGAAAGTATGACAGCATTTTTGAATTTATCTATTATGTATAGAAATAGTTGAAACACTCGAAAGGCGACTTGCAGTGTTGCAAATAATTCTAACTTTAAAACCTTACAAATAATCACTAAGTACTAGGGATAATTTGTATTTGGAAAATTATTTCCCCCAGCCATAGCTAGTAGAATATCGGCATGAGAAACTTAATATCTATGGTTCGAGTCCCAACTGTGGCATTATATATATGGCACTCCTCAAAACTTCCATAATGAGATTTCATGGGAGATGCATGTTCTGAGATCTATGAAACAACATACTTGGAAAAAATAGGAATAAATTAAAATCGAGAAGTTGAATAAATATTTATATTTTTTGAAATGTGTGGTCAGATTCTTTTGTTTGGCACTGCAATGCAAAGAGTGTGATATTTTGTCAGCAAATAGTAGCGCCACTTTTCAAACATTTTAACATAATTCCAGTCTCCTATGTTGGCGCCTCTGTGGTGTGGGGGTAGCGTGTCTGCCTCACATTCAGGACACCCGAGTTATCTGGATAAGTTTCTTTTTTTTCTGCAGAGTTTTTCCTTATCCTGAAAGATGAATGTCCGTAACTCTAAGCTTATGTACCTGGGTTCATTTGAGCTTCATTTCCCTCATTTCATTCATAGTCCGACATGACTTACATTCAGGACGTTAAAAAAGTAAAAAAATTCTTGGCATTCCGGCAGTTCTTCTCTTTTGATTTCAATGCACACTACAGTACGGTTGGGTGTTGCTTGGAGCTTAAAAACACCGAACTACTTCCAAAATATAACGACTACTGCTTTAAGACCTTGAAAGGACTATGTGATGCGTGAGCAAACGTGGCAGTTAATAAATGTGGGCGGTGTACAGAGTGAAGTTATATTTTACACACTTATTTGTAGCATACAAACTAAATTATATATGAAAAATAACCGTATTTGGAGATGTGCTGTATTTCCAAGAAGCTTCAACTATGGCATGAAATTATATTTATTATAAATAATGCCAAACACCACCCTTCCCTCGAATTTATTAATATCCAAATAACTCGCGAATTAACAGCACTTAAAATGTTATGTAGGCATTGGCTTTGGAATCGCAAATATATTGTAAGAAAAAAAGCCTCCAAACTTTTATTTTTCCCCATGATAAGTTTTACTTATTAGTGCCTACTAAAAGCCACTGCAATATCACAACTCTTAAATTATAATCCTCATTATAACAGTTGGACATACTTCCTGGTATGGTTCCAGTAGGGAGACACTATCCTATTTGTCGAACACCCTCCCAACAACACCCTCGCTGCTTTGCACGGTAATGTGAAAACTATCCAAAAATCTCTAAACCTGATTAACTATTTATTATGAAAATAGGGTTTAAAACAGTACTCTCAAATAAGATATCTTTAAGATACGCTATTTCGAGTGTTTGAGAATGGTTTATCAAGATATTTGAATTAGTTAAGTTAATTAAGTTTATGAGCATCTCGATTTGGTAGCTCAAATATAGAGCATCGGCATTGAATATTGAAGAAATACCTCAAAAATATGCTGCAGTGGAAATAACTGAGTATGCCAGGAAATGGGACAATGTTTAATATCTCAAAAAGATAAATTTTGTTTCAAATACGTTCTCATTAACTGGGTGTATTTACGAGTAAATGAGCATAGGACATATCAAAATATTTGTTTATTTAGCTATATACCTGAACATGATTTTATACCTTAATTGTTTGGCAAGCTTAGTCACCAAAATGTACTTCATTGACATTGCTACTTTAAGCCATTTAAGCTCTAACCAATGATGCATTTTCCTCCATCTTCAGCTGAGACACCCTTCTAAATCACGCAAATAGTTGTTACTTATTATAATTCTATATATAGCATATATATAAACAAGGGTATAATAATAACAATAATAATAATAATAATAATAATAATAATAATAATAATAATAATAATAATAATAATAATAATAATAATAATAATAATAATAATAATAATAATAATAATAATAATAATAATAATAATAATAATAATAATAATAATAATAATAATAATAATAATAATAATAATAATAATAATAATAATAATAATAATAATAATAATAATAATAATAATAATAATAATAATAATAATAATAATAATAATAATAATAATAATAATAATAATAATAATAATTGTTGTTGTTGTCCATAGACTGAATTACACTTTCTGACTTTGTCAAAATTACATCACATTCTACAGTTTTAAAATATTTACAATTTAAAGTATTTACAGATGTAGTTATCCTCAGTTGAATTCATCCAAATTATATAGAACCTTCAGATCAATACAAATAGTGGAATATGCTGACGATGTGGCAATTCTCGCAAGGAATATAAGCGCTCTTGAGGAAAGTTATGTAGTGTTGGAGGAGAAATCACAAGATCTAGGATTGGTAGTGAATGTTAGTAAAACCAAATATATGAAGATGGGAGGTGATGGGAATGCAAGAAGAAGAGAACCTAAGAGTTAAATTACATGAGAAAGAATATCAAAGAGTGGAAACATTTAAATACCTGGGATCTATAGTAACATTAGATAATAAAACATAAGTGGAAATTCGAGAAAGAATAGCAAGTAGGAACAAATGTTTCTATGCCTTGCAGAATATGTTTAAATTAAGGAACGTCAGTAGGAATACTAAAATTAAAATATATACAACTGTACTGAGACCAATAGTAATGTATGGTTCAGAAAGCTGGGTGTTGACAATCAGAGAAGAACAGTGGTTATTACGGTGGGAAAGGAAGATTTTGAGAAATATATTTGGAGCGATAAGGAACTTGACGGATGGAGAATGCGGACTAACTTGGAGTTACAGTGCCTATTTGGACAACCAAATATAGTAGTGAAGATTAAACAAGGAAGAATAAGGTGGATTGGCCATGTGTAGAGAATGTCGTAAACCAGTGTAGTTAAGAAGATATTCATAGGAAAGCGGGATGGCAGAAGGAGAAGAGGAAGACCCAGGAAAAGATGGGTAGATGATGCAGAAGATGACTTGAGAAAGTTGGGGGTTAAAGGATGGAGAAGAAAAGCAGAGGACCGAGTAGAATGGAAGAGGATGGTTAGAGAGGCCAAGGGTTTACATGGCCTGTAGTGCCAACATCATCATCATATAGAACCTTACTTATTAAATACCTTTTAAGCATATGCTTAAAAATGTGTGTCACACTGAGTTACTTTATATATACTGATAATTTATTGTACAAAGTACGATCTTTGTGTCAAATACTTAATCTAAAGCGTTGTCTATAGAAGTCTTCATTAGTCTAGTATTATAATAAGGCACGCTGTTATTTCTTACATTTTCTTTTTGCAAAGCATATGTGATTACTTTATATACATATGAGAATACTGTCATAAAACGCTTTTCTTTGTGTACCTGCACGAATCTTTGTTATTTAAATTGTACATTATTTTGATTGCTTTCTTCTGCAGTATAAAGAGTCTTTCATGTAGGTTTTTTCAGCACATACCCAGATTTATAGCCCATAAAACAAATATGGAAATGCAACCCCATATTATATAATTGTTAACCCTTCACTGCATGGTGTGCGATATATGGCAAACGCCATATTTTACATTATAACCTAAATAACATGCATTGCATCACCTTCTTGTATGCTATGTTATATTTAATACTCCATGGCAAATATATATTGGAATTTTACGTCCTCCAACGTTAAGTCATATCAGACGATGAATGTAATGGGCGAAATGATGCTCAAATGAGCCCAGGGTCCATAGAGCTTAGAGTCACATTACATTCGTCTTTCAGGATAAGGGAAAACCCCGGAAAAAACCTTATCCAGGTAACTCACCCTGACCGAGATTCGAACTCGGGACCCCTTGAACGTGAGGCAGACACTCTACCACCACGCTACCGAGGCGGGCACCATGGCAGATTGTTCTGCTCAAGCAACAACTAACTGCCATATGTGATGAAAAGTTGAAGCTTTTGTTCATTTGTTTGCTAGGTGTACAGGTTATGTATCAGCTGATAAATGTAGCAGTTCTGTGGTCAATTTTCAAGGTTTATAAGACTGTCAACTCCAATTTAAAAATAGTAGGACGTTTTATAGTGTCTTTGGATTGTGCAGCAAACATAGGCCTCAATTTTCATATATTTATTTTAGAATAAATTACCGAAATAGGTATGTGCCAGATATGGCACATCATGCAGTTGAAGTAACATGTAGTACTAAACTTGTCGATGACTAAATTTTATTACATACAAAATAAATTGGATTATTTTAAATGATCTTTTTCTCTCTCCCTCTCATACACATACACACGCCTTATGAAGGTATATAAGTTAATTATTTAATTAAATTGAGCTTAAAAATATTGAACCACAGCTTTCTATGGGCATTTTTCGAAACTTATCGCTAGTACTTATACCATACGAAGAACAGGTAAGTGAAGATTCTGAGATGTCAGATGATGAAACTGCCAACTGTGCCAACAGTGATGTGCTTGCATCAGAATCAGATAAGGAATATAATAATGAGAAGGTTAAATCAAATATTACCATTATTACTGACTCAGAGGATGAAGTTGACATTCCTTTGCATTCCAAAATCCTTCCTTGACCTAATGTTATCATCACATATAACAGTTATATGGGAGATGTAGACCTCCTTAATTCCTGTTAGGGTTTTATAGGATCCAGATTAGGTCTAAGTAGTGGTATCACAAAATAATGTTCCACCTCTGATTTGACTGCTATCAATGGCTGGATTCTCTGACGTAAACATGAGGATACGTATATGCCTCTGATTGATTTCAAGATTACTATCGCAGATGCTTTGTGCAGATCAGGGAAGACAATACAGCTGAAAAGAGGTCGTCCAGGTAATGGAATGAACAAAAACTGAGGAACAAACGAAAGAAAGGGCCAATAGCAGAAGTTCCACAAGCTGATGTGCGGAGGTGTCAAACCCAGGGAAATGCAAGTTCCCTGACTAAGGAAAGGCTATTAATTGTTTGTGAAAAGTGCGAAGTGACTCTTTGTTTAAACAAAGATAGAAATTTTTCTATGTGTTATAAGATAAACGTATACGTGGTTGAGCGTGACACCTTTACCGCATGGTGTGCCATATATTAAATAAAAAGGTGCCATAATGAAGCCTGAAAATTTTAAAAGTATTTTTCCCATAACCAGTGACATTTAATCTAGCTGAACTATGTTTTTCACTCAAATAAAAAAATACATGCAGTAAAGGGTTAATTATTTTTCCCCTAAAAGGTTTTGAAATGCCTGAGTAGGTATAATGATTTTCTGATTTTCCCACATATATAATGAATGTGTTCTGACCATGTCAGTTTATGATCAATGATGATTCTTAAGAATTTATGATTGCACTAATTAAATTGTACGCTGAAGTTTGGGTAATATTATGTATTGTCACCCGAACGTCGGAACACCCTATAGAGCGGGCAAGCAGGAGACGGTCGGCGTTCGCCCCGCCCCCTCGTTTGTCTTATAGCGTTAAGGGTATGTATGACTGAAATTTTCAAATTCTGAACTAATAATGCTAGCTTTTTCAAATTTACACCATAGGTGTAGTATATTGTAAACATGTTACAACCTAAATTTAAACCATTTTTCTCCAGCAGTTTAGAAATTATGATAAATTTTGTATGTTTTTTGTTACGTCACTAAAAAAGTCCCTTGCGACAAAATATTTTGAATTTTGGTCTAATATTTTAACCCTATGTTCATAATACACACAATTTTTGAAATTGCTCCGGGTTTTTCTGTGTCTCCTTTAGTTTAGGTCACAAAAATTTTTTAATTTACAAATATTCTTTTTTTTTGTCTAAAAAAACTGTAAGTTTTGTGTTTGAAAATTAAAAATATATGCTTATATACATTTCACAATAAAACCTAGGGCAGTTTCTATTCCTCATGATATTCTGAACCTGTGTAGGAAATTTCATGAATGTAGTACAAAAACTGCATCGCAAGGAGCATTTTACAGGAAGAAAAATGCTGAAAATATGAACATTGAGAAAACAGCGATTAAAGATTTGATTGCATAACTCACATTAAAATCCACCAGGCTGATAGGTTGGACCCTCAGATTTCTTTTTCCTCTTCTCTGTTGCTGCTTTTTCCATCTTTTTCTTCTTTAGATGTTGCTTTTCTTCTGCACAACTTCGCTTCTTGCTTTGCAGGATACGAGTCTGATCTCGCTGCACTGAAGTTTTCCTTGCTGAGTCTACTACACTTTCACCTCTGATATTTTGCTGCAGCTCCAATGACTTAAGACTACCCATGTTAAACTCAGTGATGCTTTTAATAACAGCAAGATCCAATTTTTGTTTTGATATGAAACTTCCTTTGGGCACTTATTCCATATGACATGATGCAAAGATTCATTGGCATTCTGTGTTTTTCCTGTTTTGCACCTCTCTAGTAATGTTGTAGAAGCCAGCCTCTGATATATTGGCAACATTATAGGAACTATTTTGTCTGAAAGCCTTATTTTTCTTTTCTTGAATTGAAAATTTAAGAACGGAAAACAGACAAAGAATGTGGATGTAGGCAAAAGAGGGCGTGACTCTGACAGAGTTTAAAGGCCACCGACATTTAAATAAGCATTTAAAAATGGCATCCGGAGGCAAATTATGCATTTTTCACATTCGGGAATGTCTAAATTATTTTATAGAATTAAAATAAAAAAAGTCGTTATTTTCACGATTTTCATGAAATTTCAGTCATACATACCCTTAAGGAGGTGTGGCTGGGACAAAAAACATCACTGCGCCGTCTCTTTCTGTTCCACCTGTGTTCTCGAACTTACGGGATATTTCATCTAATCGAGAACCTTCCAGATCGGCCAGCTGACCCTATATAAGCAACACGTCGTGCAAGAGGAGTGAGTCAGAGTTCTTGGCGAGCAGTGTAAGAGTGCAGTGCTAGTGTACGACGAGAAGACTGTGTGCGTGCATCGCAGTATTGTCCGTAATTACGAGTGCAAGTGAAATTGTAACGGGCGAACTGGTGAACCGTAATTGTGTGCATTACGTAATTCTGTGTAATTGGCAAGTGTTTAACTGTAAGTCGGTGGAAATAAAGAACATTTTTGAGTGGTGCAATTGGACTTTTCATTTCACGAACCCACAAAGTCACAGTATGTTACTTGTATTCCCTAAACTGAAGTGGGTTGACTTAGTTTTGGACATATTAAAATTAAGATTATTTTCTCTAAAGTAACTAAAAAGTGAATCAGTAGTTTGTATCATAGTAGCATTCAGCTGATCTTTCGCTGCACCCTAACATACCACAGTTGTAGTATTTGCTTATGTCGTACATCTTACTTCTATTAATTCAGGCTTTAGACAGTCTGAACAAATAATACAATTAACTGTCCCAATTATTAACGAGGTTCAGATTGGGCTATTGATGATAATTTTATTTCATCCTGAAGTGCACCAGCAGTTACATTAAAACAGGGCTTGACTGTTGGCCGTACAGAACATGAACGTAATTATAACCACATTTGCCGTGAGCAGATAAGACAGACTTGAAGGACAGATAGCGTCGCGTGATAGTTACCTACAATAGAGGAAGCTTCTTGTTCCGGTATACAAGGGCGGAGGCAATTTTTGGTTCACCGCAAAGAAAAGTATCACGAAATCAATACCGGACTCAGGGAAATTGGGAATTTTCCTTGAATATTATCTTCACTAGGGACACAGTGACTGTAATTCTTCCAAGGAAATAAAAGTTATTTTTGCGAGGTGGGAAGTCACGAATGCTGTTGCCTGATTTCCGCCAGACTAGAAATTGTACATTGACGTATTTCATGGCACTCCGCAAACCACAGGAGTTTAATTTAGTGTTCGGGAGGAAAGTTACCTGCAAGAAACTTTAATGACTTATTGAATAATACAACTAAAGTATGGTAATTGTGCAAATGACAGTGGAACTTGCCAAGTTTTCACACCGAAGATCGATAACAGCAAAAGTTTCGACAGAAGTTAGATTTGAACCATGAGTCACGTTGCATCAAGCTTCGCCAACAGACATAATTGCCGCTTATGGTAGGGTTACCAGACCTCCGGAAAATGCCAGATACTCGTATTTCCTGCATTTCTGCTTTCTGTCCCATCTCCGCAAAGAAGCCTGACATTTCATGAAGCTCATGCAATTTTTACAAATTTACAATCAATTAATGTTAAGTGGGGGCCCGGAAAAGATATAAAGTTAGTCTAGATTTACCACAACAATTGGGCTGTTATAAATCATGCACAGTGTTTTAAAGGTGAAATAAGATTAAAAAATTAAATGCCATAGCCGAAATTTGAAGAATGGATCTTTCTGTTATCGTCCAGTTGCTCTACTCAATGAGCTAGCACAGCAACGACACTAAATACAACTAACTAGTATGTTTCCCGGTAATCCACAATCCTCATTTTCATATGTGATAACATACCGAGAAATATACCCGTTAATTACGGAATTTAATGTCGTGCTCGGCATGTTACCATGGTAGCTCAGTGCAAGAGCAATGGGCAATCTGAAGATAGGTGGTTCAAATTTCGGCTTGGCAATGAATTTGTAAGTTTGATTTTACTTTTCCAAACTTGTCCTACTCACTGCTACGTATGAAAGAGAGTTTAATATCCCAGATGATGTTGCGAAAGTGTAATGATCCAGCGAGGCAAGAACAAAGACAAAGGAAGCTTGTCTTGGTAGTTGATAAGTTATAATATATGCACCAGAAAGCCAAAACCGAAGTGTAACAATACGAGTATAGTCCAATTTATCAAAATTATTTTGCAATAAACCGAGTTGTTATTTCAGTGCTGTAGTATTTTCATTCTCACCAGTCTACTCAGGGTCATCTTTCCCCCGCTTTGCTATCGTTCTCCACACTCCTCTAAGTGAGTGAGCAGTGAGGACAGGCCCACCTCTGTGGTATAGGGTTAGGATGACTGCTTCACATTAAATAGCAATTTCGATCAGGATGAGGTACGGTTTTTCCGGGGGTTTCCGTTATTCTGAAAAATGAATGTCTGAGCTCTGTATACCCTGGGTTCATCTTAGCATCATTTCATCCATTTCACTCATCGTCCGGTGTCACCTACGTTGCAAGAAGTTACAAAAAGAGGAACCATAAAAAGAGATAGAACTAGATTGCAGATATTGAATGACATTGAGTGGACTGGCCAGAGTAAAACCATGAAAGCATAAAACGGTCATCCTGAATTTCTGAAACATTGGGGTATTCCTGCACACAATGCCATTTTGAGAAGATATTTTTTTATGTCTGAATAGGAGGCAGACAAAAGGAACAAATTAATCAATGTTTGATTTATTTAATGTTATACCTTTTATTCTCTCTACTAAGTGTAATAAGTAGGGAAAGTATTGCATTCCACCGAAATATTCGACATCGAGTTTTCACCGAAAATGATATCTCGGGACCCCCTGATTCTTAAAAAAAAAGAAAAAAAAAGAAAGAAAGAAAGAAAGAAAGAAAGAAAGAAAGAAAGAAAGAAAGAAAGAAAGAAAGAAAGAAAGAAAGAAAGAAAGAAAGAAAGAAAGAAAGAAAGAAAGAAAGAAAGAAAGAAAAAGTAGAACAGGGTTTGCGAGAGGGCACACATGTTTGTCTGCAAACAGCTTAAATCAAACCGAAAAGTCGGTTGATACAGAAATGATGGATCAGTTCAATAAATTAATACTTACAACAAAATCAAATAAGAATATTTTTGTAATTGTGTTAAAAGTTAAGATGCTGTAGGTTTGGCAGTAGATTATGAGTACAGTTTTGCTCGGGGTAAGATGACATTAAGTACGATAATTAGCGCGAGCTAGTTCTCAGGCCAGTTTGTAGAAATAGTTCGGTAGGTTACCTTAGAGAGGGCAAAATCACTATCCAAAATTGCCAGATTAGGTATGTCAGGCTAGCTTGGAATTCTTGGAATATGTTAGAGTATTTCTTAGCAATTTATAGAGAAACTTTAGCATGGAAAGCAGAAAATTTCAGTAATGTAAAAATGAAGCAGCAACATCGTATTAGAAGCTAGTAGTGGGAGTCTTAGAGTCATTAGCAAAAAGGAAGGAGATTAGGAGAATATTGAAGCTGAGTAGGACATTCTGGGCAGACTCTTGGACACTTCTGCTCGGATTATTATCGGTGGAACAAGACATATTTTTATATTAGTTTCCATTGATCGGCAACTTTTCAGTTAAAGTGAGTACTGTTTATTACAAAATTTCAAAATCAAATTCCGGTGTCATCCTTACTTTGAATATACACTCACACATACCCGAGATAGGTCTCGCTGCTAAAGTGAGAAGTAAGATCATCGTTACATCTGCATAGCATCATTGAGGCAGACGCAGGCGGCTACACGGATAATAATCAAACTTAATATTTAATCAAGTAAGTCTAGTTAATAAATTTAATCCCGTAAGTTTAGTATCTTCCAAGAGTACGGCACGAAGATTTTCCCACCCCAAACTACCCTTCGTATGGCACACTTTTCGAAAAGAGATTTTCTCTATAATGGCTCTTAACAATTTGTATTAGAATGTCAGATGTTTAAGATATTTTAAGAAGTGAGATGCATACTTTAATTTTCTGGAAATGTTCCCAGAAGTTGTCTTCGTTCTAGATAATTTCTGCATAACTGGTAAACCATAATCTTATAAACTTATAATCTTAAACCATAATCTTACTATACGAACAAGGTAGATATCAATTAAGCCCAGTTGTTTTTTTTAGAGAGAACAATTACGGAGATATTCCTTGTTATGTGTTTGCATTTGTCAAATCTTATACTTTTCTCAAATAGGTAGTTGTTACTCATACTTTTATTTCTTGGCCATGCAAACAGAATGGAATTTCATAGCCATTACATCAGCCAGGTTTAAAATATTTGACTATAGTTTAAAGCCTACTGCATTCCCATATTCCCATTTACAAGAAAACTAGTATTAAAATCATTCCTGCAAATATTATCTCAATTACACGAAGTAGAGGAATAAGGGTAGTAAGAATGGTTTGTATAAAAGTAAAGAAAGTCATATGAGTGTAAAACAGAATCTGTTTATTAAGTCCCATATTTTGAAACAGATCTCATATGTGATAACTCTATCCTATTGTTAACACAAGAGCATGTCGTTTATAGGATTCCAATGATAGAAGTGCAAGATTTATGATGGTAGCTGTCTTTGCCACTTCAGAGGTACTATAGAAAGCCCTTGGACAGAATCTGAATATAACATGTCTGTCGTAATACAATAGTGTGTACATGAAGTCATTGGCAGCCATCCCAAACTTTGAGAGTTCTTTTGTCATTCATTGCACACGTGCTAATACTTGCATTACTCACTGAGTAAAATTTAATCCTGGGTATCCCTCATGTATAACTGCATCATAGGATGGTCATGTTCAAGTACTGCACAAATACTATGGCCACCTCTGTAGTGTAGGTGGTAGCGAGTTCGAATCTGTGAGGATGAGTTTTCTGGATAACGGGTTTTCCCGTAACCTGAAAGATGAATGTCGAGTAACTCTAAGCTCTATGGACTCCGGGCTCATCTAAGCATTATTCCGCCAATTTCATTCATCGTCTGATATGACTTACGTCGGAGGAAGTAAATTAAAGGAAGGGGGAACACACACACACACACACACACACACACACACACACACACACACACACACACACACACACACACACACACACACACACACAATATTAGATGCACCGAGCGCTCAGGCGGTGACATCTGTGGCCCACATTCGGGGGTCCCAGTTTAAATACCGTGGACTGATTAATCTTATTAGTTTTCCATCAGTCGCCAAGGTCAATACCAGATTCGATATCTAATATCAAGAATCCAACTTACACTTTATATCTAATTCAACAGTAAACATGAAAATGGTATTAGAGAATGTGCTGCCATCTATCCACAGATAATGAAAGCATGTAGACTATGCGGAACCCAAATATCATCCGTCCGGCATGCGTACAGAGATACAATTTCAAGCACTACGGCATATGACACATGACGAAGCAAGATGGCACAGTATAGAGATGAGTTAAATCGTAGTAAAAGTGACGTAAAATGAACATAAAGGAAGAGAGAGAAACAGAGAGAATAATGGATGAACTTCTCGAAACATAGTATTTTTCCGAAAAACTATAAATTCAGAGAATACCTTTGGTATTCTCCCAATTTTTCAACAGTGAACATGCATTTTATTCCTATAATTGGCGTCAGTTGAAATTATGGGCATTTGAGCTGAATTGTTCACACCACGGCCTGTTCACTTATGTAGAGATTAAAATCATTTGGATATTTTAAGCTGTCGCATAAATCCTGAAGGTTATTTGGCGGTTGAGGTATTGGTAAAAAGGAAAACTGCTAAGCAAAAATCATAAACAAACGATGCCTTGGAAGGGCTAATTAAATAAAACCATTTGTGAGTGAATTTTTTCCACGAATTTACCAACTATTTTGACATTTTGTTAATCCTATTCATTACAGCCTAACTAATCTACCCATCTCTTTTACTGATTTTGGTGTATATATAGGTGGTACTCACATCTGTCACACAAGTGACTCATCTGACAACCATGAATAAAAACCGTAGGGCCTGCTCTTTTCAGTCGCACCCACTATTCCACAACTGAACTTTTATTTTAGAAGTTAGTGTTTTTTATTATTCACGGAACATCCAGTATAAATTAACTACACTCGTTTTGACTATTCAAATATTTGTATTGTGTTTCTTTACAACAAATGCACACATAGTTGTATAATTAAAGTACAAAGAAAGTAATCATCACACAGGCTCTAAGGACGCCGGTCTGTTGTGGTGTCATTAGTGGTCTTCGGTTTAAATTGTGTAATATTACAAGACTAGGAACCAACTCCATGTATTGGAGTGACGCAACACTCGCAACAGTGTGGAAATGACGGTGTGTGGTGTGTCCAAGTTACAGGTCGTGAGTTTAACATCGTAGAATATTTAAGCTAGCGGAACAGAGATCATGAGGTAGACCGTCACGGTACGCGGTACAGAATGTCTCCACACCGGTCGTGGTCACAACGAATTTTCTTTATAACTTGTGAATAAGAAGGAACTTCACCGCCAGCCAGGTGTGTAATAAGCAGTGGTAGTTATAAACGGCGTCAGAGATTTTTAGAACTGAACAGAGGCTTCGTTGCAAAGCCAGTAACTTTATCTGAAGTTCACTTGTCACCGAAACTTGCAACCTCTTCTCGAGCGCTCTTCACACTGGCCCATCGCTCTACCCTTGAGTTACATTCCCACGTACCACTCAGCATTTACCGGGTAGTTACAACATTCGCTTTAATCAATGCAGAAATATAAATCGAAATTGAATCTAGCATATCTAGTATTATAAAAAAAAATTAAAATTATTTTTTCAGAACTTGAAACTTCCAAGAACTTGGTGAAAACATGATTTGATTGTCTTGAAGAATGAATAAGACGAATCTGCAACTTCAGCTTGGAACTTTCTCGAGGATCTACCAGGAAGACCGAGCGGGATGGCTCAGGCGGTTTCGTCTGTGGCCCGCATTCGGGAGGCCCGCGTTCGATCCCCGTGGCTGACCTACCTGACCCATGGAATTTTTAGGGGTTTTCCCGGGTCGCTAGGCGGATGCTGGGTAGGTTAATTACATCTGTCGAATTTCCTGTCCCTCCATTTCATCTCCATTATCATTTCATAATCTCTCATCTGGTGGTCTCTTTCAGGGTAGAAGTGTCGGCGGGTATCTCGGCGGTGGATGGCAGGATGACATGCTCTGAGGAAAACTACTTCCTCCTTCGGTAGGTCGGTTGCCGGTCTCCGCGCGCCTCTGCTGGCACCATTTCGGGATCCGTCCCCTTCAGTTGCCGAAGTGCGGTGGTACCTCTGACGTTACTAGAGGAACCTCGGGTCGAACATGCCAAGCCCCTCCCGTATGGGAGTTGTTCGTATTGCGTTGGACTCGAGGGGGCAGTGTGTTCCCGACACCCACGGGTAAATGGATACTTCCGGCCAGGCTACGGCCGCCCGGAGGGGGTAGAGGGTTGCCTGAATAGTCCCGGGTACTAGCCTGCAGAGCTAGTAGGTGTGCTAGACCACCATTCGGCCCCACCAAGGTCATCGGTAGTCTTCCCTGCGGGGTTGACGCGCGTAAGTGGCGTATCCACTTCCATCCCGTCTTGACGTTGTACTCAGCGGGGGGGGGGGGCTTTTTAGACTCCAGATATTGCCCTATGGAAAGAGCCCCGGAGTTTCCATCCTCCCGGGTCCTCGGTCCTACGGGTCCAGGACTAATGGGAGTAGAACCTCTGAGCTTAACCATTTCGGGACCGCCAGCCTGGGACCTTTGGAGCTCGGCAGCTGGACTCGTTGCCATCCCGCTGCGGGGGAGTGGGTTCGTTGTCCTGGCCTGTCGGAGGAGGTCTCTATCCAAGAAAACTGTAGAGACCCTGCCCTATGTACTGTCGTGGCTCCTTGGGTCGGCCGCCCTCTGTCTCCTTCATTTCATCCTTCCTCCCGGTGGTGTCCCCACTAGGGGCATAGGAACAATGGGCCCAGCATGGTGGCCTACGTACCGAATCCCCTCCGTAATGAAATCCCAATCCCCAATCCCAATCTACCAGGATGATGAACCGAAATGCAGTTGGTAAGTCACGATATTTTGGAATTAAAAGCAATGAATATGGATAAATGGTGCAGGTACTTACTTTGAACAGGTTGGTTTCACTGCCAGTGTCCCTGACAGCTTGGAAGAGATCGTTGAGGGCACGTACCATGATGCCAGGATGCTCAGGGTCACCCACCATTGTATGGGTCTTGCCGGAACCGGTGGCCCCGTAGGCAAACACAGTGGCATTGTAACCCACTAGGACATCCTGTACCAGACTCCTTGTTGTCGCTTCATACACCAGCTCCTGAATGCGGGAGTGAGAATTTACGAACATGGCATCGTAATCAAACAGACTGTTTGATGTACTTACTGTTCAGAAGAGGACGCTTACCTGGGTAGAATCTTCCCCAAAGACGGCGTCATATACGTACTGACGTTCACCGCCTCCCCTCTTCTGTCTTAAGACGTCATTCTTGTCACCATCGTCTTCGAGGACCACCATCTGTAAATAAAGGTTTGTAGAATATCTGTCAAGTTTTTATGTTTGGTCACTAAGAAATATTTCAAGGAAGTGAAGACAACAGAAAAGAATGTCATGACATATCTGAAGATTGGAAATGACACATTTTAAGTGGCATATTTTCTAGAGCGCTTTATTCCGCAGTTATATACTGTGTGCCTAAACTTATAGTCCTTATCCGATTATAAAAGGACAGGTGAAGGAGAAAGAGGCTCAAAGAATGACTACAGGATGGTGCGAGTTTAGATGTCCAGCTTTACGGCCATCATGTTCCAAGCGCATGCAGTAACATTCCTTGACTTCAGAAGGAAGTCACGCTTCCTGAGAAAGATCAATTCACCTCCCACACTGGGTATGAACCCATGAATACCTTTGGTACAAGGTCTAGAATAGTAATTATTTACTAGAACACGGACGATGGCATATTAGTATTCATTGTATAGCTAAATAATAGAACAAATCAATTCCAGCATGAAGAATCACAAATTACGTAAATGCAAAACGTTGCATTAGCTTCTGAGTAAATACACGGTAACCCTTACTCCCTCCCTCTTTCTCTTTCTCCCTCCCTCCCTCTCTCTCAACATGGATGACAACTAAACAATTACACGCAATTAATTTAATATAAAATAAATTCTACGAATTCCGCTGTGCATTTGCAAATGTGCCCGTCTATGTAGCGTGGGGTAGCGTGCCTGCCTAACATTTCCGAGGTCCCAATTTCGAATCACGGTGAGTTGAGTTATCCGGAAAAGGTTTTCTCCGGGATTTTCGCTGATCCTAAAAGACAGATGTCGGGTAACTCTAACCTCTATGACCCCTGAACACATTTGACCATTATTTCACCAATTTCATTCATCATCTGATGGTGGACGTCAATTAAAAAGCAGTTGCATATGTTGTTTGTTTCTTTAACTTTAAAGAGCTAAGATAGAAGTACATATTACGTTCGGTCTAGAAATTCTAATATTTCGCTAAAAGTAAATGTTTGGGAGTTCACTGAACCCTGTTTAGGGTAGGCTGTTACCGGATGTTGACATTATTTCCAAAATTTGAACATTGAAATGCAATCATAAATACTGTAGCTTTGTGGGTTCATATAATTAAAAGTACGACTTGCAGATATTCCAAATGTTATTTATTTCCGTAGAAATACACTGTCCAATTCTCACGTAAGAACATTACGTCACATACACAACACAATCTACCAAAGTCGATGTCCACAACAGTGTTCTGATTACATCTGTTTACATCAGCTCAGCTATTTACTGCTTACGGCTGACTCTTGGCGAGTCGTCACTCCCTAAAATACCTCATTGATAATTCTAGATATTTCTGGAATAAACAAGAAATCGGATGTTCTAAACAATAATCAAGATATCACTAGAATGTTCCATTTACCTAACTTATCTGAGTCGGTAAGTCTTTTATCTCCGGCGCTATGTTTATCTGCTTATGCAAGCTCTTTATCTCCGTGAAACACTATCCTTCTGTTATCTATTTGCGCCGAAACTTTTATGCCCGTTGCCGCGACAATACATATAAAAGTACTCTTAAAAAGGACAGTGCACAAATATGTGTCAAAGAACAACAAAACCGCAATACCAACTTCAATTCAATTCCAGCGTCTCTTAAGGGTACAAAATTAAGGTTTTATCATATAAGAGGGGGATTTAGAAAGCATCCGGAGATTTCAAGGGAAACATTAGGAATCTCCCTGAGCTCACTTACCGCCATGAGATCCGGCGCCCTTTCTTCTTTCTCACTCCATCCTTCCTTCCATATATATATATATATATATATATATATATATATATATATATATATATATATATATATATATATATATTTTAATTTACGTCCTCCAACATTAAGTCATATCGGACGATGAATGGAATGGGTGAAATGATGCTCAAATGAGCCCAGGGTTCATAGAGCTTAGAGTTACCCGACATTCGTCTTTCAGGATAAGGAAAAACTCCGGAAAAAACCCCATCCAGGTAACTCACCCTGACCGAGATTCGAACTTGGGACCTCTTGAACGTGAGGCAGACATGCTACCACCACGCTACCGCTAGGTTCGTTAGGCAAAGGCTTAACTTGGTTGTGGCGGCAAAATCCTGATCCGTTTCTAAACCGTAACTGCAATCCTACTTTTTCAAAAACGCGCTATAACAATGCTGATTGAAACACCATAGTTTGAGATGCTGATATTACGAATAAAATATCTATCTTGAATTTTCTGTGAATAGCCTACGAAGTCCTCTTAATTCTTATTAAATTTTACAGAATTTTATATAACTGCTAAAACGAAAGAGAGAAAATGAGCTTACTATGCACATATCTTATGTCAACTTAAGTATTTTTACTGAGGCAGCTAAAGGAAGGTTTACGAAAATAAAAACTGTAACACGTGACCAAAGCCACAGGGGTGTATCCAGAGAGTAGGTATATTTGGAGGGGTACAGATAAAAGTACAAAGTGAGGCATAGCTTCATTCCGAGGAGATTTGTAGATATTTATTCATGTACGAAAAATACGCACTGTATCACTGAATATGATATATTGACTAATAAAGGATTTTATGAATAAGCATGACATACAAACAAACTATTTTATCATTTATAAAACCAAGTCGTGTACCCCCAATCACGACTCTCACCCTATGAACACACTGTAACTCCTATAAATATCGTTGCTAATCCATTATTAGGACTGGCGGCGTAAGCGCACAAAGGTTTCGGCGCGGAGCGATAACAGACAGATAGTGCAGCGTGAAGATAAAGAGCCTGCAACAACAGATAAAGATAGCCTGGAGATAAAAGACTTGCCGACACAGATAAATGGAAAATTCTAGTGACATCTTGATTGATAGAGAACATTCGATTTCTTGCTTGTTACAGAATATTCCAGAAATGTCTAGTAATGTGAGTAGTGGTATATATAAGGAAGCCACGACTCGCCAAGAGTAGTCGTAAACAGAGTCGTAATGAGAGAGTTGTAATTGAAACTGGTGAGCTCCTTGTTAAGGTCAATGACCTTAGAAGATTGTAATTGTGTGTGTGACGTACTTCTGCTACTGTAAGGATTGCCCAAAGTGTATTTCTACAGAAATAAAGAACATTTTGACTTTCTGCAACTTGGACTTTTGATTCTACGAACCCACAAAGTCACAATACTGTAAACAAATTATTAACTTTTAAATGAATTAGTTGTGTTAGTTACTATAAAACGGGCAGTTCTCAGCATTTCCATTTTTACTTTACTACAGAAGTGCTCCGTAACGATCTAGTACTAAGTACATATAACTAAACGAGTGTAAATAATAAAATGAGCCAAGCAAATCGTTTGATCAGTGTAGCTAGCCAACATATTTTATAATAATTTTCCAAAAGAATTTGGTTAATTCTATTAGTCCATAATATTTAACAATATTTTAATATACACAGCATTTTATTTGCTGTTAACAGATAAAATGTTGCATAAGGATAATCTAAGTATGAAAAGGTTGCAGTTACTTCGATATTAGGGTTTTGTATATCCTGGGTTGTCTTCAGCTTCTTAAGTACGTCCCTGATAAGTAGTACAACTATAGCTAAAAAGATATGGAAAAATTAACAATACAAGTATATATTATCAGAAAGCAGAACAGCCATGCGCGTCACAAGAAGTATTCCTAAAATTTTCAACATGGTACGATGGGAAGTCTTAATAACAGCTAAGTACGAGTAGTTGAGATGAAACGCTAATCCAGCCAGAACTAGTTTCGTAGCAGTTTCTAGAGCACTTCTCAGAAACATGACCTAAAAATGAAAACCATCGATCACCTTATAAGAGATAAGAAGGCAGTGTCGCGTGAAAAAAACAAATTTAAAACTTAGGATTCGCGTGCAAGTTAAATAACTACTTCTCACATTTCATGGAAAATTGCATGGCTTTTACCGCAACAGGTTAAACTGCATACAGTTGGTAACATCTCCATGGGAAATCGTGCACCGTTGAATACTTTCATGGCTTGTCGGGTTTCCATAGAAACACATGCCGCGTGTTCATTAGTTTTGTAAACAAAACCACAAACTAATCAGTAACGCAATCTCCATTCCTTCTGTGTCTGTTCTCTCTTTCTATTTCTCTCTTTGTTTGTTTGTTTCTTTCTTTCATTCATTCTTTCATTCTTCTTTTTTTCGGGGAAAGATAACACGACATTTGCGAGTTAATGTAGTAGCTATTTGAAAGTAAGGATGGAAGAACCGTTGTAACATTAACGTGCAATTCTCTTCAGCTCAACGGTGGTATGGTCATAGATGAACCCAGCGAGGGACTGGGAGAGGCAAGAGCACTTCTCTTTTATTAAAGAAAACTACCGAATTTGTTATACTTAAGGTTATACTTTACCTTGCTTGGAAATCGAAACCAAGCATTTACTTAAATCAGATGAGCATCTTATTCTTTCGAGTCAGTGAGGAAATTATCTCAGCGGTGGAGTAGATCTCTAAAGATGTTCTGGGGAAGGAACGGAAGCTGCACATCGAAACTAATGTGCTTTACCTACACACTTACACTAGTAAAACTTCTGAAGAAGAGTTAAGCTCTGGAACAATAGAATAAAAATGTAAAACAGAACTATACACTGTACAGTAGAATTAAGTAATAAAAAACTGAAGTATTATATTTAAATAGCCTGTTTATTTAATAACCTTTTCTAAATTTTCTCAACATTTAAATTTACATTTATATCCAAAGGATGATCTGTGGATCAATTACGTGTTTAAAACCCGCATTTGGGAGGCCCGGGTTCGATTCTCGTGGCCGACTTACTTGACCCATGGGGTTTTTCGGGGTTTTTCCCGGGTCGCTTAGCGAATGCTGGCTAGGTTAATTACATCCCCGAATTTCCTGTCCCTTCATTTCATCTCCATTATCATTTCATATCATCTCTCATCTGGTGGTCTTTTTTCAGGGTAGAAGTGTCGGCGGGAGTCTCGGCGGTGCATGACAGGATGATATGTTCTAAGGAAAACTACACACTCCTCCTGTAGGTCGGTTGCCGACCTCAGCTCCTCTGCTGGAACCATTTCGGGACCGCCAGCCAGGGACCTTTGGGGCTCGGATCGCCTGCCTGGGATCTTTACGGCTCGGCTGCTGGGCTCGTTGCCGTCCCGCTGTAGGGGAGCGGGTTCGTTGTCCTGGCCTGTCGGGGGAAGTCTCTATCCAAGTAAACTGTAGAAACCCTGCCCTCTGTACTGTTGTGGCTCCTGGGGTCGGCCGCCCTCTGTCTCCTCTCACCTCATCCTTCCTCCCGGGGGTGCCTTCACTTGGGGGCATAGGAACAATGGGCCCAGCATGGTGGCCTACGTACCGAGTCCCCTCCGTTATGAAATCCTAATCCTTACGTGTTTGAAAATCTAGAAATGTTTTTCTATTACCAACTACATCTTGAATTGTAAATTATGTTGCAAAACGTGGAAATATGGTTTCGTCTGTAATAATTGAACACTGTAGTTTATAGTAGCTATACTGGCAGAAACAGTGGTGGTGGTGGTCTAGCAGTAGTTGTTATTCTAGTAATGGTAATAATTTTAAAGTTTACAAGGAGAATGCTCATGTCTGGTTATAGGCCATTATGACAGTAGTCACGATTCTTTTACTTTCAATACACCCGAGGAAAAATAATCAATATTTTAGCTTATGGATATAAGGAAGTTTCAAGGCGAGGTGCTTCAGTAGGTATCACTTCGCAGGTACGTAAGCTTTCTAAAAAAGGCAATAAAATGTAATTACTTAACATGTGCATAACCCGTGGAACAGAACTAGGGACCTTGGCTTTTCCATGAAATAAAACTGGCTATTCTTAGCATATAAATATCAATGCCACAACTACAGGTGAATAACGTGACGAAATGTACATAAAATATTTTCATATATATTAAACTATAAGTAAAAAAGCGTGCAGGAAGTATTTAAGGTGAGTACTAATGTGCATTTAGAAGTGGTAAGAACACAGTAGAGACCATGTATTTACAACACTACAAATAATGTAAACATTCTATGAGCACGCCTTAGATTTATGTTTCTTAATTAATTTTACGAAATATATATTTGTAATTGATAGCTCTATAAAACTCTGGAGTGGTCTGAATATCGACAAAAATTGTATGACTAATAAAAATGATAATGAAAAATATTAAAACTAAAGAAAAATTAATAAAAAAACTAGGTCCAGATTTAATTACAACACTGTACTAAGACAAGAAGATGTGCTTTTCTGACAATTTATTTATCCCTGCATAGAGCAATAGGACACATGCCCCAAGTCTAGCCAAATACGTGCCTTTGTAGACATCAGTTATAGTGGCAATATATCTAGGAAGCTAGTTGAAGTGTATAGGAACTCCAAAGAAGGTATAAAGAAATAATATTAGTAGTAAACGAGGAAAACCAAAGCATCCGAAAATGACAGCAGATAAAGATAAAGAAGAATTACAATTAATGCGGTTGTAGGAGGAAAAAAAAACATTTGAAGAGGTATCACAGTTTAAATATCTAGTGCACTTGTAAACACTAATAATAATTTAAATGAGTGCATAAAAGAAATAATTTAAAATGGGAATCAGCTTATTCGGCTAATTTACAACTTCTAAATAGATTAATTAGTAGGAAAAAAAAACAAAGTTTACAAAACATTAATAGAGCAATTTCAAGTAAATACAAAAAAGTCAAAACTAATGGTCTTCAAAAGAGGAACAAAATTGAAGAAAGGGAAGCAATGGTACTTAGAAGGACAAAGGTTACAAGTTGTGAAAGAATTTGAGTACATACCGAGGAGTTAGGATGAATAATAACGGATAATGGACATAAGATGGGAGAAAGATAACAGTCAAAGGAAAAATCAGCAACATCAAGAATAAGAATATGCAGCTGAAACTTGATATGTCAAGCAAATGGTTAGAGAGAATGTGCGAAACACTGGTAAAAGTAAAAGTTGTATGCTGTAGAAATCTGAGGGATGTCAAAAATAAGGAATAAAATATATCGGTTATACAAACAATTTGATAAAGAGAATTTAATGTTGAAGAGAATTTAAGAGTTGGAGAATTTAATGTCATGTCGGTACGTTGGCCATAGTTAGAGTGGCTGGACGGCAACCAGAAGATCCGTGGTTCAAATCCCGGCTATGGCATTGCAATTTTCAGTCTGACTCTATATTTCCATATTTTAGCCTACACACGGCCAGTGTGAAAGAAAAATTAATTTCCATTAATTGACCTAATAATGGTTAACTATAAAGCCCGGGACTTAAAATACATGTTGTAAGTCGCCATTAAGGTAGTTGTCTCATGTGTTCATCAGAACTCCCAAGTGGTTTAACGGGGAAAACATGAGTCAGTTGGAGAATTTAATGTCATGTTGGCACGTTGGCCATAGTAGCACAATGGTAGTGCGGCTGGACGGAAACCAGAAGATCCGTGGTTCAAATCCCGGCTATGGCATTGAAATTTTCAGCCTGACTCTATCTTTCCATACTTTAGCCTACACACGGTCAGTGTGAAAGAACAATTAATTTCCAATTTGATAAAGATATACTAAGACTATCACCTCAAGGAGAAGTAGCCATAGTAGAATTAGGCTAAGCCATAAGAAAATATATATTAATTGAAATTTCGGTATAAATGCTTGACAAAAGAGGATGATGAAATCCTAAAAGTATGTACGAATCAACAAAAGAGAATGGGAAATATAAATAGTTTTCAGACGAAAAAAAATATGGAGAAATAGGAATGGGGTGCATGTGGAGAATAGAAAATAGGAATATAGCAGTTTTGGGGAAAACAGAACCAGAATGTAGGACATAGAAAGAAAAGAGATATAGGAAGGGCTAAAAAAATATAAAATCATTATTTTTATAGGATAATGAAGAGAGAACGGTGAGGAGAAAGATATATAGACCAATGTAAACGGACAGGAGAGGGAAGGAATGGCTCGGATAAGAACGGCATCAATATCCTTAAAAGGGTTAAGAGGCAGAAAAATAGGAGTATGTCACTTTTGTGGAGAAAAATAAAGTACAGTTCATTATTTTACAGAGAACAGAGAACGATAAATGGATTCAGAAAGCGTGGGAGAAGAGGAGAGCAGACAGATAGAAAATAAGATTAGATGGTGAGTGGATGCTATGCTACTGATCAATGCTAGAAGGCTCTAATAAAACAAAGACAAATACATCACGACCGAAGATAATTCTTTATAACCGGATAGTAAGATATTGTATATATTTTTATTAACTAAACCTTAATAATTGTACAAGCTAAATTTGCAAGCGTAAAAGATTGCACCAGGTAATTTATACAACTAGATTAAGTAAAACATGTAATGAGTATAATATATTGTAAATAGCAAGTTGTATAAATACATTCTATTCTATTCCAATTCTAATAGACCTATAGTAAGATACGCTGCAAAAACATGAGCTTCAAACAACACATGAAATACTACGAAGATTTAAAAGAAAAACGTCGAGAAAAATATGTGGACCAGTAGAGGAAATTGAGCTATGGAGAATAAGTTATGATTATGAGCTAGAAGCACTAACGAATAAGTAAGACATGGTGAGGTTTAGAAAGACAGAAGGAACTAATATGCTTCGAGCTATTGAAAGAATGAAGGAGGGAAGAATTAAAAAATAGTTGGCAAGAAGAAGGGGGAAAAAGGCCAAAAAATAAAGGCGGTAAGATGATCCAGTAGAAGGTTTAAGGTAGATTGGAAATGGAGGGTAGAAAAATAAATGGAAGATAGAAATTGTTCAGGAGGATTGTGCAGAAGGCCAAAGCATATTGATAGTCTTTTTTTTTCTTTTCAAATTTTTATTCGGACGACGAATAAAATGATGCTCAAATGAGTCCATAGAGCTTAGCGTTACCGACATTCATCTTTCAAGATAAGAGAAATTCCCGGAAAAAACCTTATCTAGATGACACACTGACCGAGATTTGAAGTCGGGACCTCTTGAACGTAAGTAAGGCACGCTACCATCTACGCTACCGAAACAAGATAGCTGCAAAGGCAGGAAAGAAGACCGTATTCATTTAGTGTGTATTCATTTCCAGGTTTTCAGGTGATGAAGATTTGATAAAAGAATAGAAAATTAGCTTAAGACCAAAGAATTCCCTCATATGCTCTACCATTTTGCTCCCAAATGATTTGATATGGAGACATGTGGAAAAGGCAGAAAGGTTAAAAGCAATTCTGTCACGTCAATATTTGTATTCCAAGGATGGTCGAAAAAAGGGAAAGCTCCAAAAGAGAGTAGCTGTTTCCTCCCAATTTTGTGAGGCATATTTTGTAGAGATATTATATAGATATAATTTGGAATGCCACTCTGTATTAAAATTATGTTGCATGTTGAGATTTTGTTTCATGATGGTGAAGTTCACGTAGTCAATCTATAATTAATAATTCTGCATTTTTAATGTTTTTAATGTAATTTTGTTATTGTTTGTATTATAGGATGATTGGTTTTGGAAATCACGAAAATGCAATGAATTTATAAAGAATTAAATTTCATTCTCGTAGTTTTCCTCCAGTCGGTATATGAAAAATCTCATCCCTGGATCGCGGTTTCGGATTGATGTAGTATTTTACTACATCCGAGTTCGAATCTCGGACAGGGTGAGTTACCTAGATAAGTTTTTCCGGGGGGTTTCCTATCCTTCAAGACGAATGTAGGGTAACTCTAAGCTCCATGGACCTTGAACCCATTTGAGCATCATTTCACCCATTTCATTCATCGTCCGATATAACTTAACGTTGGGGCGGACGTAAATTAAAAAAAAAAAAAAAGATTCTGAAGCTTGTTTGTTGATAATTATTTACTTGACAAGCACTAAACACAAAATAAGACAACACAATTCATACAATAACTTTTTTAACACGTTCACTTCAGCAACAAATACTCTTCTTCACTAAAGTGTCTCTCTGAAGTTGATTCGGGTTTTTTATTTTATTTTAAAAATATCCTATATTGCCATTACTTGCATGGAATAAAGATCGCCTCTCTTACTTTCTCAAAGATATATCTTTGGTGCTCACCCATTTGTATATCCTGAGGATTATTAAGCATTTTATATACTGCTGCCTGTCGCTTGCTACAACCTAAACTTGTCACGAAGAAACTTTACATTTCTCCTCCTACTAACAGAACAACTTTTATTTTCTACTGTGCAAGTTGTAGCAATTTGTCGTCAAGTTGTCATGGGTAAACTTATCTAAAGTTTCCTTTGCAAGCAACCAACCGTACAGGATTCCTTGCTATCACTACACAGAAACCCTGATCCTTTACACAGTCAATCAGGCTGACCAGCTGGTCACAGAAATCCTCAAGATACCTATCAATAAATTTTCCAGTGGAATAGATGTCATAAATCCACGGCAGTCTCTCAGATAGTGTTCGCAATAATTAAATTACTTCCTGGAGATAATCGGCATAAATTACGCAGATATGGAGCTATACCTCTCCTCTGTTGCACCGCCCCTAGGGGCAGAATTAAATCCATTCCATCCAAATATTTGATTATTATTTAAAAAAGAATTTTCGGTTTACCAGAAGGAATTTAAGTCAGTTTCGAAATTGTGTATAGCGTCACATGTTACCACGGAAGCTAAAGTGATTAGAAAAACGGCCGAAAAGCCTTGGTTCAAATTCCTGCTATGCAATGCATTTTAAGCCTGATTCTGCTTTTCCAGCTTCATCTTACACACCCATGCATGGGAGAATGATTAAGGAAGATTCATTTTATGTATCAACAGTTAAAATACTCTACTTATTGGCGTACATAGTTTTTTTATTGCCAAAATATGACTCTAGAAAAATACTTGAATTAAGCATCAGTTTTGAGGCTCAATGAATAGAAAAAGCTCTTTTAGTAAAAGTATAACTTACATGGTTTGTGAACAGCATCATTTAAAAACAAAAATTAGATTGTAAAATAAATTGTTCTTTCACACCATCCGTGCGTAGGCCTATTGTTAGAGCAACCGGACGGAGACTGGGAGATCCGTGTTCAAATCCCGGTTATGGCATTGAATTTTTCAGTCTAACTCAATCTGTCCAGAATTTGGCCTACACACGGCTGCTGTGAAAGAACAATTTAATTTCCATTAATCGACTTAATAGTGCTTGGACTATAAAGCCTGTACTTTAAGTACTTACGTGTTGTAAGTTGCCATTAAGGAGTTGTCTCATATGTATATGATAATTTCCTAGTGGTTTACCGAGATAATGTGTGTCAGTTGGAGAATTAATGGCATACTGGTACTTTGGCCATGGTAGCTCAATGGTGTGAGCAACCCGACGGAGACCGAAAGATCCGTGTTCAAGTCCCAACTTTGGCATTGAATTTTTCAGTCTCACTCAACGTGTCCAAAAATTCGATTATATATCAAATGTCACACTTCAGAGCTACATTGTTTAAGAATTAAGAGTTTCATGCAAACTTCCTGATCTCAAATTACCCTTTTGATTAAAGTGTGATAAGCGACAAATTAAAGTGTATCATCCGCAAATTATTTTCGAAGTTCTGTTCATACTCAACGAACTTTGTACAATTTTATATAACTTTAAAATCACAAGAGATGCATCGATATTTATTAGAGTAAAATGCAGATTTTAAAAAATAGTCTGTGACAAATTAATGTTTTCATTGTTAATCTTTTCGAGATATTCTGTACTGTATGTTTAAACTTTTCAAAGAACGATATCTGAAAATGTTGAAAGTTTCTTCGTTCTGATTTATTTCGCAGGAGCTCTTACTATGACTATATATTTACATGCTGTTTCCAGGCACGTATTTAGAAGACAATTTCCAGGTGGGGGGTACATGTAATATATTATATTCACACGACTTTCTCCACCCAATCTTCTACAAACTGTTCTTAGAAAAGTTTGTTTTTGTCTTGTCTCTTTGGATAAACTCTGTAGAAAGGCCTTGCACATTGCACATTTTTGTTCTTATACCTGGGATAAAGTGATATAAGCAGTAATCAGATATGTAAAAAGCGAATCATTGATTGATGCATTTGAAGTATTAGTTCTCCTTGAATGATAAAGGGAACAGAAACTTAGAAGTTAAAAATTACATACCTTTAAGTATCTGGGAATTCTAATCAACAAATTATAAAATTTAAACTTTACAATACATTATTGTAATTGACATTATTTGTGTATTTTAACGAGTTCTATAGCTGCTGTGCAGTAACCTGCCTGACAGTGAATAGAGACGTTGAGATGAAAATCTTGAATAAACTTTTTGGATTTATCTTAAACTTAGTTTTATTTCAAATATTTATTAAAGATTAGAAATGATAATTCCTTTGGGGGGTCCGGACCCCATGGATTCCCCTTAAATACGTCCCTGGCTGCTTCCTAATGTCGAATTTAAGTAACAAATTACTGCTAGTTTTTAAGTACTTCTTAGTTAAACATATATCGTGATAGACTGTATAGAAAAATAATTTGTGTATGAACGCTATAATACCAAATGAATATATTCGTCACATCAGGTTCTTTATGAAACGAAGGAAAACGTTATGTACGTAAGCTATAAAGCCAAGTTAATCAATATTTTATTCGTGACTGACACTCAAGTTACATAACACGATTTTGCGTCTTTAGTAAATGTTGCCTTTTTTCTTCGCGATTTCTGCACTGAGAACAAAGAAACTGTTGGAGGTCACGGCCCCAAAATAATTCTAGTAATTAAGGATTGGTTACCGCAGTCACTGAAAGCAACCCTTGTAGCATAGCGTGACTGCTACCCCGATGTAAGGTCAGTTGCTGGAGGAGGTTGGGAATTGATGGCAGACTTCGCACGCACACAAGGCCGCCGACATCGATCCATTAATAATAATGAAAACATACATTTCTAGTACTACAGCGAGGAAATGCAATTACCGAATTGAAAAGGTGAGTTGGATAATATTGTCAATACGAAGAGTACGTTTATCACGCACTTTGTGACAAGGACGCGAATTGTGTAAATAAAGCGAATTCACTTCAGGAGAATGATAAATGCTGAAAAACCTTTCGCTAATGTTTCTTTTGCACTACTTACTTACCTGAAGTGGAGAGGAAATACTCCATTGGAAATACGAATTCATGCATTATAATGTAATTTCCTGCTGAATAATTTATATTGATTAAAACATTTCGCTCCAAATATGCCTTATATAATTTTGTTTTCGCAACGCTGGTTCTGATCTTTTGATACAGCAAACATAATTTTGACGTTTCAGCACGATAAAATAAACATTTTCAACGTTTTAAATAATACCTGCCAAGTCATCTTTGTATGAAATATGATACAATTGGGAAACAGTAAAAATAGCATATGAGACGGTTTATTTACGCGATTGTTACACACGTAAATTAAGAAGTAGTTTACAATTATGTGTTAACGAATTTTATTTCTGAAATGATATTAACTATCGCCATTTAAATTTCTGTTTGTTTGTAATTAATTATTTTGAAATGCTAATTGTATCGTACTCAATTGTAATTTATTCTTACGTTATATTTTCTTTAGAAAACTATTAATTTATCTTGTAACTATGCTGGGTATTCATTTTAAAGTGTACTATGACTTGCTGAATGGCGTTACTTGTGTAACACTGGGCCTAGAATTCAAGACTCATATTTCATAGCAGTCGTTTAATAAACACGATGTTTGGATTGAACTAGATGCAACTGCTAGGTGTTCAAACCTTTTGTCGAAGACTAGCTAATGTGAAATTAAATGCCAATTACAGATCGAAAGACCACAAATGAGAAAAGCTTCACTTGAATAAATTTAGTGATACTCCCTGGTGTGGTTGGAAATTGCTGATTAAGAAGCATTTGTTTTTGTATTATTGGCGTTACACCAATGAAACATTAATAATAATAATAATAATAATAATAATAATAATAATAATAATAATAATAATAATAATAATAATAATAATAATAATAATAATAATAATAATAATAATAATAATAATAATAATAATAATAATAATAATAATAATAATAATAATAATAATAATAATAATAATAATAATAATAATAATAATAATAATGCACCGAATAAAAGAGGTATAAACAATAAGTATGTTAATGTTCTCAGCATTACTTGCATTACTTGCCTCCTATGGCGATCGTTACCGTAGATAGATACTCATCGTACTGCACGCCGTGCTTGGTAGGCAACCTCTCTGTCGCTCGTGGACTAAGGTTCGTCTGGTTTAACTTGAAACATGCGCCACCCCTCGCTATGACAAAGGAGAGGTGACAAATTTCGTCAACACATTGCCATTGCTATACGCGACTGCCTAGTCTCTATCAGTCAGTGACAGGTGCTCCAAACAACGCAAGGCTTACTTATTTATAAGTTGAAATTTGGTGATAATGGAAAAATGGCACCAAAACCTATGTTATACGATGTAATTAAGAGAAAGGAAAATAAATTCAAGCTGTATGCAATAGATTCCCTAGCTAAATTGCGGCAAGCTTACATGCTATAGAGCCAGACTGAAAAATTCAATACCATAGCTGGGATTTGAACCACGTAACTCCCGCTCTCCGTGCGGTTGCTCTAAACCACTGAGCTACTATGGCCAACATGCCGACGTGACATTAAATTCTCCAACTGACTCGTATGTTTCCCGGTAGACCACTAGGGGTTCTCATATGCTACGAGACACGCACCTTTTGTGGCGACTTACTATGCTGTAAGTACTCAAGTCCCAGACTTCATAGTTAAACCACTATGTTTTTATTTTAGGTAAATTGATGGAAATAATCATTTCTTCCACACTAGCCCTGTGTAGGCTAAGGGAAACCATGATTCAGTTGGAGATTTAAATGTCATGTCGACATGTTGGCCATAGTAACTCAGTTGGTTAGAGCAACCGCACGGAGAGCGGGAGATCCGTGGTTCAAATCCCAGTTATGGCATTGAATTTTTCAGTCTGGCTCTATTCATTCAAACCGTAGCCTACACACGGCTAGTGTGGAAGAAATGATTATTTCCATCAATTTACATGCTATAGTTTGCTTACCTCCGTATCATTGTGATATGAATGCTTTCGAACTTACCTGGTCTCACATAAAAGCAGATGTAACGAAACAAGTGGCATTCAAATAACCAGATTGACATCTTTCACACTGCGGCACTAAAATTTACTCCATAAAATTGGAAGGCTAACTTTGTACATGTGAAGGGATTTAAGAAATGTACTAAGAGAACGAGGATTAATTATGAATGACAATTTCATCATAAATGTAGAAGAAAATGTCTTGGACTTGGACGATGACTTCGACGAACACGGGTGTAATCCAGCATTCCAATGAACATGGAGATGAGGATATTAGCAGTTTTCCGTGAGCCTCCAAGAAACCCCTAATGTCATCTACCACTAGTCTTCAAAGCGCTGCGCTTGAAAATATGAAAGGGATACCTACAATATAATCACGCGGAATCAATCGTAAAGTGATGCGATATGGGATTAGGCAGTCATGGGTTACCTACAGCAGCACGGGCGATAGTGCGCGCTTTCTCTAATTTCCATGTTTCAAGATAAACCAAACGAACTGTACGTTAAGTCAGTCACCATAGAGCCGACATTCGCTTCATGGAATTAACTCAACGCAATGTCGTGACAAATTTTGAGATGGACACCTAGCCTCCTATGTCTTTTATATTTCAACACTATGCTATCAGTTCATAGTTATAATCAATTTCAGAATAATCTCAACTGCATTCCCTGTTCATTAGGTCAAACATTGCATTATTAGAGGAATGGAATATGGAATATTGAATGGAAAATGGAATATGGAACATTATGGAATAGTCGGGAAATATGGAATACCGAGATTTCGGCTCTGTTTGCTGCTGCTATCATGCGGGAGTGCCATGAAGTAGTCAAGAAAGACTCCTATGATGCACTGCAGTGACAGTCTGTTGTCATTTCACTCACTACAGAATAAAGACGTATTTCTGTGATATTCAAAAGTTTTTTCATGCTAATTTTCAAGCATTTTAACCCACTAGTATGCATGTGACTTGAACATTGATGTTGAGCTTAAGGTACACTAAAAGAATTGTAGTTTATATATTGTGGTCGTTTTTAGCTGGCAATGTCTTGTCCATTATTTTAAAAGTTCATTGTCCAAGATTCAATGCCGGGTATTATGGAAATACCAGGTATTTTTTAATACCGGACGTATAGAACGTACTGAATAAAAATAAAGTTAAACATGAGTTTTGAGTATAATATTAGTAGCTAAACAATAACTATTTCGTATATAAATAGAAATAGAGTCCAATTTAAATCCAAAGTATATTTTTTAAAGAACTAAATTCACTGAAATGCAAATAAAACCTATTTCTTTCTGTTATTCTAAACGTGATCTATGGTCTAGCTCTATAAACATTTGTTTATAGATATTTGCTCTTTTTAAACTAATCATGTTTAACGTTTTATGAAATCAAATTAATTTTTAATTGTTTTAAACCACCTGTTCCATAATATCCAACTATTTCATATTAACCTCCATTTGTAACATTTTTCTAAATACATTGTTTTTAAAACAACAAAATGAATAGCATATTTTTACATAAGTGAAAGTTGATTACAATTACAAAGGTTGTTCAATAAAGAATGTTCATAAATTTTTCACGGTCATAATTTTTCGCACTAAAACCAAACTTATTATATTCTATTAGCTTAATGTGAAACAAACACGCCGTAGTAGTTTCATTGTTGATACTCCTGGTTCCCGCCTGTGGGAACCAGGCTTGTTCAGATATGTTCAGTATCACCTACCGCTGCAATGCAGGTAACACGCGAGGAACAATATGCGGCTTTGAAATACTGCTTTCGTCTCAACAAATCTTCAGTTGAGGCCTATACAATGTTACAGGAGGCCTATGGAGAGTCTGTTCTTCCCTACAGCACAGCTCGAAGGTGGTTTAAAATGTTTAAAGAGGGGAGACAATCAATTTCAAAGGAAGGTGGATCCGCTGCTCCAGTTACTGCTCTTACAGAAGAAAGCATCAACACTGCTACTGCCATTGTGAGAGAGGATCGACGAATTACCTTAAGATCGCTATCTGAAATACTGAACATTTAATTGGATGCCATCCACACGTTGGTGACAGAAATGTTACACATGAGACGTGTTTGTGCGCGATGAGTTCCAGGACTGTTGATTCCCGAACAAAAGGACATTCGCATGCAGGTCTGTATGCAGTTAAAGTTGATGTTAGAGGAAGATCCGGAGTTTCTTTCAAACGTACTCACTGCTGATGAAACTTGGGTACACCATTTTGATCCTGAGAGCAAACAGCAAAGCTCATTGTGGAAATCTCCTTCATCACCAACCCCACAAAAAGCAAAAGTGGTTGCTTCTGCTGGGAAAGTTATGGTCACCTGCACACACGTTAGTAACTAGACAATACTACAGGGATGTCCTGAAAACATTGCAAGTCCATATCAGGCGCAAAAGACCACATTTCCATGAAGCAGGCTGGATGCTGCACCACGATAGTGCGCGGCCGCATATTGCCAATGTTGTTGCTGAATATCTTGCAAAAATCAACGTTAAGGGCATCCCTCACCCTCCCTATAGTCCGGATTTAGTCCCATGTGACTTTTTTCTATTCACTAACTTGAAGAAACCCCTTCGTGAGAAGTATTATCCATCATCAGAAGCAGTGGTGAAGGCTGCGGAGGCAATTTTGAAGGATCTCTCAAAAATGGGTTCCAGCATGTCTTTGAAGACTGGCAGAAACGCTGGGACAAGTGCATCGCATTCAGGGGAGACTATGTTAAGAAGAACCATCAAAATTATGAGGATGAGTAAAGGTATGTTGTCAAAAAAAAAAAGTGCTCATTCTTTATTGAACAGCCCTCGTAGTTATAGTATGTACTCATTGTTAGACAATTTTTATTTAAAAACCAGTATGTTACCTTTTTAAATATAAATGGTATTCCATAATACCCCTCTCATCTAGGTATCTTTATTAAAAACAAAAGAATTTATATCAATCTGTAGTTGTGACATTCCATGCGTACTTCTATAGCTAAATAAACGTACCTTCCTATATTTTGTTATTGATATACATTAGTGTCATTAAAGCTGCTGGGACATAGAAAGCGAGACAGATCTCGACGAGAAAGAAGAAAAGTTATTTACATTCAAGTCTTCATTGAGCAAGATGAAATGGAATCATATAGACATTTTCTTAAATTAAGCTTTCGTCATAAGTAAATACATATGCATTGCAAAAGCATTTTGTGATTGTATCAACGCAACAACATGAGCATTGCGCACTTAATTCTGGATACCACGCTCTATAGACAATTATAAAAGAAGCACGTGCTTCCAACTGTCCTTTCGAAACTGTAGGAATTACCAAAGCGATTTGTTATTAATGCGAATTTTTTGTGATACTGTTCATTCCCGATATATCAATTCATGTACTTTAAGTTTTATATTATACCTGCTGAAATAACGTATTAAATGCCTATTTTCGGATTTCCATAAGCAGGTTTAGGATTTTTAAGTACGCAGCTTTTAAATCAACTGTAGACGCTGTAATGTTAAATATAGATCGTGCTTATTTTATCAGCGACGCCCTTGCCTACAGTCCGGTAATAGTTCAACTTCGGGAATTGTACAGTGGATCTCTCAAATACGAGCTCCACATGTTTTCGCTGTCACTGGATCAAGGGTTGGCATTCTTTATATGATGGATAGAGGTATGTAATGTAGATCCACAACAAGAATGCAAGCTAGAGGAATGTGTAATCACTTTTGCTGGCTCAACGGTGTTTATGCTCGCCTTCCCAGTATGGCAAGGATGGAAGGTTCGTTTAAAGTACATAAGTTTTGTCACATAACTCATCATTACATAATACCTGTCGTTGCATTTACTGCAACAAACATTAGATCTGGCAGCATGGGTGACACATATGTACTCTCATATACTCATTTCCTAGTAAACCGACCCGCTACCGGAGCATATCAACAGTTCAAGCTCCTCTGCCCTTCATTCCCCTCTAGCCTTCTTGTCGTGGGCATACAGTATATTTCTGTAAACGCAACAGTATTCTGTTTTCCGATGAAAAACCAAAACTGGGGTATTTCTGTTTTCTTCGACACCCCAACACTGACGTTAGGTAGCCTATTCTAATGCCAGTGATTGACACAGAGCAGTTTGGTAATACTGAAGCTGTGCTGGAGGATAAGGTTATCTTACCTTATTGTCCACGCAATGTAACACTCGATGATTCTCCGTCACTCTCAGGGGCCGAATTCGCACTGCCACCTGAGAACAGAAAATGCATTTTTCAGCTATCCTAGTTTAATAATATTTTAGATTCAAGCAACGTAAATCAGTAAAAAGATAACATGTAAAAAACCAAAATAGCTTCTCTACTCATTGTAACCACACGTTGCAGTTGAGCTTCTGTCTTATTATTGTATGGTTTATATTACATTTCATGCAGTGGCTCTTTGAACTAAAGAATGCTGTAATGAGCAGGCAAGAAAAAGAAACAAAAGAACATTTCATAAGCGAGATTTGAATTGTTATTTATAATACACTATTGAAATTGATTCATATAAGCTACAGATGCCATGTAGATGCCATATCAAACAAATAAGTATTCCTCAATCGCCAAAAACTTCGAATAGACGACTTAACTGATAAAATTAGGGATTAGCTCTTCTATTTTATTACTAAATATTTATTTTATTTTATTAATGCTTGCTCGTATTTTAGTAATTTTGTTTAAACAGGTTCTGGTAATTAATGTTGACAATGTCAACGCATACCAGACACGTTTACTCGGTTTTGGTGTACTAACATTTAGTTTTGATTGCTATATCGATCTAACAAATCTACTGCTTGTATTATTAGTTGCGTGTTTTGCATAGTATTGTAATTGATACCACTCCTGAACCCCAAAAATATTGCTAGGTGCAATGCAAAACTTCATTTCCTTTCTTGTAAAGAGAAAATAAAACCTAGCAAATATGACTTTAGATTTTAAAGCTTCAATAAATAAATACAAAGAATCATCTGTAACAATATTTATACATTCAAAGCAATTTTATCTACGTTTTCGTAAATGCACACTGCTTCAGAAAATTTTGCATCATTTTATAAATTCATAGTCATTTGTTTTATCCATTACTACGCAGCTTAACCCGTCATGTCTAACTTAGGCAATCAACAAGGCCGTTTCAGCTATTATTTAAGATTGTCCATAAAATATGATTTACTGACAGAAATGGACTTCATAATAAGCTGAAAGTTATAATCTTGATGGTTGTAGAGATGTCCTTAATTTTACAAACTTATTCAAAGAACACTTTGTATTTGGTAGACATCAGTTCTTAACTTTTCTATGCATAGAAAAATCAAGACATAAATGCTGAAACATATCAACAGTAACTATGTGCCTTGTGAATGGTTCCTACCATTTGTGAAATAAATAAATAAGCCTTACTTCCCTCCCTCGCAATCCTACCGATGCCGTGAAGTACCTAATTCATTAATTAATTTACGAAACTTAAAAGTTCATCTCTTCACCCAAAAAGCATGCAAAGTTCAGCATCGATAAAATAGCAAACGACACAATGTATTGTGAGCCTATCTACTATTCGTCGACAGTGACAAGAACGGTTTCGTTGCCGATTTAGACAATTGGCTGTGCCGTGGCCGAGCGGTTAGACCACTTGACACTCTCCAAGGCGGCCCGGATTTGATAACAGGCGACCGCACGTGGGAATTGTGGTAGACAATACGGTGCAGCGTTCCATCAGGAATCTGGTTTTCCCCACCATCACTCCACTAATTGCTCCATTATCATCTTTCTTTTCATTCATTTCGCCCTCATTCTGTCGTCTACTTCTCTCACTCTCATACATCGGGCTGATCACCCATCCTAGGCACTCTATATGATCCAGAGTTTCTGTTCCTTAACCCGACGGCTAAAGGCATAAGCGATAGAGAAAGAAAGAAAAAATTTAATCTTTGACTGTACTTGATTTAATAAATTCTGTAGATACGAGGTGCGCCAATAATGAAACAGGAATGATGCTCTCTTTATTGGAGAAACTTACAGAATCGAAATTTTATTCCCTGCACTATAGTCTCCTGATCCCTGCACCGCTCCATGCGAATTTTCCATTGTCGGAAGCAAGGTTGGAAGTGTTTATCTGTTATCTGTTGAGAAGTTTCGTCGTTTTACTTCACTGCATCCACGGACTCGAACCTGGTTCCTTTGAGCACAGTGGATATTCCATCACAGGAATGTTGCTTTTCGCCAAAAACGTCTTCACAGACATCGCGTTATGGACCGACGTGTTATCCTGATGAAGAATCAATGAGCGATCCTTCCACAGATCTGGTCTCCTTCGTGCAAACGTTCACGGAGGATCTTCAGAACAGTTATATAATATTCTTGATTGAGAGTCGGACCTTGAGGCACCCAATCAATGTAGATAACCTGTAGGATATCGAAAAGAGTTATCATAATTGCTTTGAATTTAGATTTGCTCATGCTCGCGTTATTTTTTCTAGGGAACTGAGGCTCTTCCAATGTTGGATTGTCGCTTAGTCCCCGGATCATATTGGAATTTCCACATTTCATCACACGTAATTTACCTTGCGGAAGAATTGTTATTTTCAATGTTTTCAAGAAAGTCATCACAGCAGTCTACTCGATGTTGCTTTTGCTCGGTTGTGAGGATTCTTGGCATCACTTTAGCACAAACCTTTGTCATGCTCAGATCATAGTGCAAAATCTATCTAACGATTTCCTTATTGACGTAGGTAAGTTTTGAAATTACCCGAATGTACTCGAACAATTCTTCCGACCTTCTCTACAATTTTGTCCAGTTCTCGAAGTGGAAGTACGCCCCGATTTCGGTTCGTCTTCGACGTCTATCCTACTGTCCTTGAATTTCTTAACCCACTCAAAAACTTGTGTACGGGATAGACATTGATAACAGAAACTTGTTTCAACAAATCCAAAGTTTCTGTTGGGTTTTGCAAGCTTTGTGAAGAATTTGATAGAACGTGGTATAATTCCGATGGAGCTTAGACGGACAACTCGCTTGTAAGAAGGTACACAGCCAGACTAATCACCAAAGCGGCGTGAAATTTTATATGCGTGCCGGGGAGAATCCCAAGATCAATTCCTACCTTTCTCTCCGTCGTCGAGAAGGCCGGAAGTGCGTACTACAATCAGTCCGGCTTCATTATAGCAGCACCTCATAGAATCAGAACGAAGCTTGCTTCAATCGGTAATAATGGTTTGATTAATTCACACTCTTGTTTTGATTTTCACTAGGTAAGCTTCCTAGTGGCTTCGTCACGCTAAAATCACGTTTAATGAGACTATTAGAGGTAATAACTAAGTCATTATTTTCAGGAACGAGTGTACAATGCAAAATCCCGAATTTTAGAGTAAAACTAAGTAATTTATCATAGATAATCTTATGATAAATAACGAATCTACTGTTAAAACTGGTAACTTCGAAAGAAATATATTAGAAGTAGATCAGGTAACGGAGACGACACCTAGTACCTCCAACCACAATTGGATCTTTTCTGTATACCCTCCGGGAGGAACAGTTAAGATAAAGGAACCGTAGAAGACATATGGACTGACGAAGTGTTTGAGATGTGCCGAGATTCCTAAAATTTACTGGATTGGCCACCCGGCTGGTAGACCTTGCGGCAACCCACCCAAGCCACCGGAGAGTGATTCAGAAACTATCCTCTAGGAAGGACTCGAGTAAAACTTGACTGAGCAGTGAAGGCTCACATGACTACTCTGGAGGAGAGAAATAAATTTCAACACGGAAGCCTCTGCGCCATCTGTCCGCCGTCAACCGAAATATAGCCCCGGAGTCTCTTGTAACACGAAAGAGGGAGACGAAATGGGAAAAGGAGAGCCCTGCTAGAAGATAGGCCTCCAGCTTTCATCTTACCGATAAGGAAAACCCCAGTGAAAATCTCATGGTCAGAGTGGTCGGTCTTCAAGGATCAAACCCAGGATCTCCCGAATATAAACTTCACGCGTTACCACGTAGCTATTGAAAATGAGAAACTAATTAACCTCAAAATTAAGATTAATTAAAATCAGAACACAATTACGATACTTTGGCCTTTTTAAGAATATAATTTATTACGAAATTAACACTTTACGAACGAACATTGATTAAAGACATTTTAAAAAGTTTAAACTTAAAGCAATAGAGACAGAAGTTGGTTAAATTAAAGTGCATGCTGAGGTAATAAGATTTCGTAGTTTATCCATTTGTGTTTTCAGTAGTGTTCTTGCTGCATGCGGTATCACAGGCAGTGGATAGTACATGAAATGATAAATTGGGGAAGGAAACAAGTGAGGGGTACGTTCCAGGCCTAAATAATTATTTCTCCAGAACTCCTGAATGTGGAGATGGATGACGTAGCATATTAATCACTACATATGGATAACATTTCATTACAGTTAGGTAACGAGCTGAAGTTTTATGGTATTAACACTATAAGATAAAACCGTGATTGGTCGATATTCCAGGCAATACTATTCGTTATTGCTCAATATCAAATATGCGGCGTTGAATGGAACAATCGAAGAAAATTAAAAAAGTATGTTTATCCAGTCAGCATCCACAATATCACAAATATTGAACTCATACAATTATAAAACAAGATCTGAAACAAGAATAAAATTTTATAACACCATGGCGGTCCCAACGTTACTTTATGGATGTGAAAACTGGGTACCTACACAAAGAACCATCAGCAGAATACAAAGTTGCGAAATGAGATTCTTGAGAAGAACAAAAGGATGTACAAGAGAAGATAGAGTCAGAAATGAAAATATAAGAAATGAATTACAAGTGGAAGCTATCACTTCAAGAATGGATAGGTACAGAAGAAGATGGTTTGAACATGTTGGAAGAATGGATGATACAAGACTGTCAAAAGTAGTTTTCCAAATATAGTCCTAAAGGAAAGAGGGACGTAGGGAGGCCGAGGAAAAGATGGAAGGAGACACTGTGAAGACGGAACAGGCGAGAGCCTAATCCATGAAGTGAAGAAGAAGAAAATTATCCGTTACAATTATAAAGTGAGAAGTTTGGGGTGTGTGTATATGCATATACCAAATTCAAAACATTACTAATCCGATATTGATATACCCCGCAGTTCTTCATATATAAAAGGTTATAAAGTATTTCCAAACATGTTTAAACTGAGGATTTTCATTTTCAAGCTACGTTAAAGGTTTCAAATATTTAAAACTGGATTTCCGGAATGGAAGAGATTGTGTATATAGAGAGTTCACATCCCCTAATTTCCCTCAGTTTCTTCAACGTGGTTTTCAAGGAGTATTTTGGTGTGATTTTAGAAAGATAACGTGATTTACTAGGGGTTTAAATTGTGTAAAAATAATAAGATACAGTAAAACTTCCAAAAAGTTTTGATAACCCCAAATCAAACCCATTGGCCCATCTAGACAACACTTGTACATGTAACAGAATCCAACGAAAATTGGAGGCTATCTTGCAAACTGAAAAAAAACTATCCCAAGGAGAATTTCAAACTGTTTAAACCATTTGTTTAAAATACCGCACAATTATACTTCATAAACTGGCAAAAATCAAAGGTTACTTTACAACTTCCAAAAACAGATCCAAACTTATTTATGTCGTATAATAGTTCAATTTTTTAAAAGACTACACCAGACAGCTCATCAGAACACAAATTTGTGCACTTGACCTATAGGAACTTGAAAAAATAATGGCATCAAACATATTTTTACTAATTTTCAAACCCTTCTTAAAGTCTACTATTTACAAATCTCAATACAGGTTTAGGTTCTAAGAAACTTGCAGGTAACCCGAGACTTTCAAAACCTTTCATTCTTATTTACAAACGTTGTGCACTTGCGCTGTCGCATCTACCAAAAAACAAAGGCTATTTTACAATTTCCAAGTTTTTAACTCCTTAGAAAGAAATGCGTATCGTTTAAACTTGTGGACTAAGTATTATAAAATTATGCATATTTTCTATTGCTATCAAAGAACTATTCCTCATTCATAATAAATGTGAAGAATTAAGAATACTTTGGATACTTCTGTGGTCTGGTGGTTAGCATACTAACTTCCAAATCCATAGATAACCTGTTCGACTGCAGGCTGTAAAATGGACGTATTTTACTGGGGAGGATTCCCCATTCTCCTTAGAGACTTAGAAGTACGAGGGAGTGAGTAAATGTGTGTGTTTAGGGCAGAACTGTTTATTTCCACTTCCGTAAGAACACAAATTAGATCAATAATTGCACTATAAATGGATTCCTTACATTTGAAATAATACATAGACCTTTCGTTAACCTTAATTTATAAAAGTTGTTGAATTCCCTGGGGCCCATAGGCTCAAACTCCTTGGTTGCCGAGCTAATGAACTAATAGACACTATTTACTTTTTATTTCTAATATATCTTTTCCCCTCTCCTCCTTCTCTTTTTCAGTACGCTTAAACAGTTCCCTATTTCCAATATAGTCCCTCTTATAAGATAAGTGAAGTTTTAAGTTACACATTATTATATTTGTATATATTTGTTTCCTTCACTGTTAATAGCTTCATATTTTACGTATTTAATAGTTCCTCTTGTTTTTACGTTTATCATTTTTTTTTTTTTTTTACAATTTCTTTCAATAGATTTGACAAACCATTCTTCTTTCCCAAATTCCCCCTAAGAATCCTAGTTTCCTCTGATTTAAAAATATATGCCAGTTGTATTGATTACATAAGCGACATTTTCCTAGATTATTTCTCGCTTTTAATTATTTTAAATTCAGTGCCCCTGTTCTGCCCATGCAAAGCTTTCGCTGCTACTTGTATATTTCCACATAGGTTACTCCACCTCAAACCTTTACAGTTTTTTAATAAACCAAACGACGATTTGGAATTGAAACTACGCAATAAATCTTCCCTTTCAATATATTCAGTTCCAAATAACCTTTTGCTAGTGTTTGCATATCTCTCCATGATCAATTTTATACAGCGTATATGAATTTAACAAATATGACATCCTTCTTGGATTTTTGAAATATATGTACAAAACATAGATAAAATCTAATTAACACGTTACAAAATTAGCTTCAGTGACTAGTGGGTCTTAAAACAAGAGCTGGGGGAGTATTTTAAATTGACCCTATTCGTTACTAAAGCCTTATTTTTGTAACTTGTATATTATTATTATTATTATTATTATTATTATTATTATTATTATTATTATTATTATTATTATTATTATTATTATTATTATTATTATTATTATTATTATTATTATTATTATTATTATTATTATTATTATTATTATTATTATTATTATTATTATTATTATTATTATTATTATTATTATTATTATTATTATTATTATTATTATTATTATTATTATTATTATTATTATTATTATTATTATTATTATTATTATTATTATTATTATTATTATTATTATTATTATTATTATTATTATTATTATTATTATTATTATTATTATTATTATTATTATTATTATTATTATTATTATTATTATTATTATTATTATTATTATTATTATTATTATTATTATTCATGATTTTTATCAACTAAATATTAGGAGTTATTTAAATTTTTATATATCACCCATGAAATGTAATATACACAATTAAAAGAATACACGATATGAAAGAACTATTCACTTACCATAAGACGCTGATGTGATGGCTTTATGGTTTCAGAAGAACTCTCGCTAGAACTGGAAGAATGAGTCATGGTGACTGTAGAAATAAACTGGTGTCAAGGAAATACTCTTGCTACATTCTTCATACACTAACGTCGTCTATTCTCCTCTAATCCATCCTAATTTGTATTTTTACAGAAGTTAACATTCTAAATGTTTGTGAATTCTCTGATTACTAAAACTATGTAGATCTACGTTTGGTGAACTAACGTATTTATAAATAGGACAACACGTTCTTAACGAATAACATATTTACAATGAACAATTAACGCACATTCAAGAACATCGCACGTGTAATATCTGAAAGCACAATTGTAAATCTAATATGCATACTCTTGCATAGCTGAAGCTTGAGTTCGAACTTAGATGTGACGAAGTGGTGGCCGTGGTGTACCTTATACGAGTATTGCTTGGTTACCAGTTTCACACGCGAAACAACACCTTTCTCAATTAAGTGTATCGATGCGCGCTTGCGCCATTTGCTAGGGGGTAGTACAGGCGACAAGCGGGGGTGTAAGGCCCTTCGGCAAGCCTCCCTTAACGAAAAAGCTCCTCCTTTAAATCATATGACTTTTAGTAAAATAATAATAATAATAATAGGGGAAATCATAAGTGAACTACCTCTATGACCTAAGATTAGTGTTCAAGCACTTATTTGAAACAAAAGCAAATGCTAACGGTTAATTGTAATAACAATCATCATCATGCTTAAATGCTAAGACTTTCACGACCATTTTCCGAGCTTGAGACGTGGTCCAGCTGTTTTCTTCTCCGTTTCGCCGAACATTGCATCTGGCATCTTCAGGGAAGTCAAATATGAATATAGCTCCGGAGTCCAGACGTCGAGAATCATCTTTATGTATGTATATTACAACTTATGTACCCGCCACAAATTACAGGTGATTATATAAATATCGGGAGCTTTAAAATGAGAATTTGACTTCATAACTCGTGCGCTTTGAGCATTACTCCTTTCGGTGAAGTCTAACACTGTTTTAGACGCATACTACAATATGTACAGTCGTGGACAAAAAAAAAGCCATCCACAGGTTCTCTGTCGATCGAAAAGCCTCGTGTATGTTCGTAAGAGCTGTGTTCACAACACAAGAACTGTACAGAAATGTGACTGGAAGAGCAACGGTTAACTAATGCATACTGAAAGCTTACACAAAATAGCCTTGCGATGGCCGAGGCTAAAAAGGTATTGCTTCCAATCTAGTTCCTAGAATCAAGTCTTGCGCAGTTTGACACTTTTTTATGTTTGTTGATTTTACGACTGGACATGTGAAACATAATATTGCATTAATATAGTAGCTGTTAATATAACTTTGGCATTTTATGTTAAGGAGCTGTGTACATGACATAATTATATTAGCACCCCTATTAAATAAGTAAAAATATGTATAAATAAGTTATCTTCTAAAATTAAAACAAAAAAGAAACAACTAATAGGCATCCTGTGTATGATCCATCAGCAGGTATAACTGCCCTCAATCTTCGGGGCATATACCGGCAGCAAGCTGGACGAGAAGCTACAAAACCTCAGACCATTTCAGACTGTAATTCTAGATGTTTTCATTGCCAGAAGCTCTCGGCCAGGGTGAGTTACTGGATAAGGTTTTTTCCGGGGGTTTCCCTTATCCTAATAGACGAATGTCGTGTAACTCTAAGCTCCATGAACCCTGGACGCATTTGAGCATCATTTCATCCATTTCATTCATCGCCCGATATGACTTAACGTTGGAGGACGTAAATTAAACACACACACACACACACACACACACACACACACACACACACACACACACACACACACACACACACACACACACACACAAGGCCAGAAGCAGTTTCTTGCCGCCCGGTAGGGCATATATGAGCCGATAGAAGTCTAGCAGACTGCTGTTTAGAGCTTGTGTGTATTTCGGGTATCAGTCGACGACTGCGGTTTCTTGGTGAGCAGTCAGCGCAGTGGAGCAGCTCACGAGTCTGCCTAGTTGTGTTGAGTCGACAGGGCAATGCAAAGAGAAGTGTGATACATTCCAAGCTCCGTGTGGCGAGTCGTCAGATCGTGAAACAATCATTAAAATTAGTAAATCCGGCTCTGTTGCGAGGAATCGACGTGCAGTGACAGTTTCCGAACACATCGTAATTGTGTTCTGAGCCGGCGTGTAGCTCCGGGTGAGATAAACTTGTGATACATCAAAGAGACTACTAGCAGCACAGCTTGCTGCTGGCAATAGACATAAAAGAACATCTAAGAGGAGTAATGAAGCGGTGTATTTGTATAAATGAGAAAGTAATTGTACGTTAGCATTGCGCTAACCATTTTGGTGACGAATAAAGGAGTTTATGCTTAACTTCTGTATGAAATAAGTATCTGGTATTAAGTAAATAACCCTTTATGTGTTGACACAACATAATTAAGGGAAAGACAAAAAATGCTTGCTACATGCGAGAAGCGAACTTCTCGAACCTGCGACAATCACCACAGAAGTAATCTACATTTTGCCAAGCGTTACAGTAAACACACATGGAAAGTGGCAGGATGAGTGAAGCTGTCGTATCCAAACTGTTTCATATTTTATATCAGTAATATTTTAGTTAGTATTGATATCTTGTTGTTGAAGAAGCTTAAGTTATGCATTTGCTTATATAAGAGTTGATCATTTGGTTAGCAATATTTAGATTTGGAACTTGTGACAACTTGTCGCTGTCGTTACACAACTGTAAGAATCGCGGATGGTGTAAACATGACTGTACCGGGTAGGAGTTCAGACGAATTTTGTGTTCGGATCACGGCTTTTGTTTCCTACGGGTGTACATTGATTACAGGATAACGCAAAGTACGGTGTCGCCGACACAATTTAAACACACCTAGCATTGGAAACAAGTTTTCTGCTCACTTTTGGACCTTTATGTTTAGAATTAAAGGGGCAGACCATTTACCAGTCACAACGAAATGGAAAACTATAATTAAAACAGTTCAGTGGCAAAGGGCGCCACTTTTCATATTCAGAAATGGAAAATATGGTCTAAATTATGACCAATGCATGGATGTCATGTGGTAATCGGTTTTAAAAATAAAAGCATGATGCGACAACACAACAGGGTGTTTATTTTCTGACACAGAATACAAAAATAGTTAAACGTTTTCACTTTCCCTCGCACTAGCGAACGAAAAGCAAATAAGTTTCTTCTAGTATACTATGATAAGCACACAAAATAAAGGTCAAGTAGACAATAACGAAATTTGTTTTTAAAATTATAATAATCTTAATTTACCTACGTATGGCAGTTGCTTAATAGCTAGCACTAATCATCTCTTTTTGTTTCTACCGGTGTTCTTAATGGACAATTCAGCCCTGAGACTTCTTGAATAAATCACAAATTATTAAATTGATGGTCCCAGAGCACACTGTGCTATAAAAATTACTTGGAGGAAATGCCATTTCCTCTAAGTGCTATTTCTGTGAGTGCACTGAAGCCGCTCTTGGTCTTCATCTTTAAACTCGGACACTATACGTCATCAAACTGTCAGCTGGACTTAAGTACACATACCGCACAATATAGAGAGTTTACTCTCAATTTGGTGAGGCGAAAGATATTTGCTGTTATCTATTTGCGGGCACGCACATGATGTAACAATGTAAATCACAGTGGGATGCTAAATGTTCGTTCACTTGCCGTGTTTCACCATCTTGGTGCACGGCCAGATCTGCAACTCAAATACCACTTGGTCACTGTGGAACCTTCGCGCAGCAGCTGTACTGGTAGGTAGACAATTTAACTGTAGGACCTAGTTTTAAGAATACAGACGGGAGTTATTTCTAAAGATTTTATACGATTGTTTTCAAAATTTACACATGCGGAGGGGATTCGTCATACAGAAATTGTAATTTAAAAAAAAATGTTTTGCGCTGCACTAACATGACTTTCTTTACTCTAGTACAAACTATTCTTACAGACACGTATTCCTTGATCTACTTCATCTTAGTCGAGAAATTATGTTATGGGTTTGAAGGTAGGTTTAAGGGATAGGTAATTGAATCTTCAAAGAGCCATGTTTTCAGAAAATGAAAATTATCGATAAATATTCAGTATAAAAGGTAACCTGGGGTGGGAATTTACTTGCAGATCATGTCACATCACCGAAAGATGCTGGACTTAAATATCGAGATTGGTGCTAAACTAGCATTTTGTTTAAGTTCAACTGTACACACATCTTTCCTTATTTCTTATTCTTTTTATATTCAGAAGATCCCAAAAAGTATTTCCAGTGAAATTTAACACCATCAACATGCCGGTACTACTTAAATTTTCCAACTGGTTCAAAATCTTACTTTCTTTATTATGTATAGTATATATTTTTACAAAAACGACAATTTTCAAAGAGAACCACTCTCCTTTGTCGCTGAGCTAACAAAAGGTGACAGGTCGAGTAGCAATGGAGCCAAGTTTTCTGGTTCCTTTATTTCCTGTAGACCACTTGTAAACACAAATCTGACAGCAACGACGCTCTTGACAGAGGAGTGGGGCAAAGTTATCATCTTTTGGAAAAAAACTATAAGTAGGGTAAGTACTACATTATTATTCAATAATAAAGTATCAGAAATATAAGTTTTGGGTCCATCTGAATCTTTTTTTTTTAATAAAGTTCTGTGTATGCAACTGTGAACAGTGTTAACTCAAAAATGATTAAATACAAAACTTGGTAATTAAGCAAGGATGTGACACGATGGTATCCAATACACTCCTTCACCGACTAACCTTTATAAGGACCATTTCTCTAAAATTTTGATTTTCTCAAAAATGGTTTACAAATTCGAATAAAATACACGTTTAAGATGTTTTCATAACAAATGAAATGCATATAATGAATTTTCTTGGAATTTCCTTACAAATTATCTTCATTCTGAATGATATTTGTTTAACTGATAAACCGCAATAGATGATTCTTGCTGTACAAAAAATGTAGAGCTAATTAAAACACACATTTTTTGGTGAAGCAAATTATTTTAGAGATATCCCTTGTTATGAATTTTCCAAAACTAATACTTTTCTCAAAAGGGAAATCATTAACTTCTTTTCTTTTGGATATCACAATCTTCATTTAGCAATTAACTTTTAAACTATCTATCCCTTAAAGCCTACTGTATTTCCATGTTACCTTGCATCTACATGAAAAATAACACTAAACAGAGGATTAAGAACTTTTACGAATAGTTTGTACAAGAGTAGACCAAGTCATGTAAATGTGCCATGATTCTAGCCATCAGAAGATTCTAAAACTAAACTACACATGCACTGTCTCATTTGCAATGTACTTAATCTGCTATGTAGTAAGATGTAGATGCTACTTTGAATGCTATGCCAGACTTGTTTTGAATATTATGACTTCTTATAGCAGAGTATATAAAACCTCATGTCTAATTTTTGATAGTTCAATTCAAAACATGTTGGATTTTTACGCTACAGACAATTAAATCAGAAAACTTAAGTAAAGCATTCCATTTTGTACTCTACTTCCCTCTTGACCACCTCTTCCAATGTTGTTGTTGTTGTTGTTTTCAAATGCTAGGCTTTGGCAATGAAGGCATTAGCTCTCTTGCTTTCCAATATTTCTGTGTAGTGGGTCCGGCAGGTAGGACTTCACAGGTTAAAAGATGATCTCCAGTCATTTCCTCTTCTTTGTTGCACAGAGGACAATTTGGACTTGTATAAATTCTTATTCTATGTAAGTGTTTGGCCAAATAATCATGTTCCATAAGTAATCTAAAATTTGCTACTGCAGCTTTACATGGGATTTCTGGAATAATTTCTGGATTTTTAATTAAAATGCTCCATTTTTTATCTTTGGCTTTGTTAGATATTGATTGGTTTTGTTTGTTTTCATATTTGTTTTTGATTAATCTTTTTATGGATGTAAAGGGTAAGTTTTTACTTTTGTTCTGAATTAAATTTGCACCTTTTTTGGCAAGGAAATCAGCTGATTCATTTCCAGCAATTCCACAATGTGCAGGTATCCACTGTAATATAATTCTTTTCTGTAGTTTTTGAAGTTGTTTGATCATTTTGTGACATTCTTTAATTTGGATTGACCTCATTTTTTATGAACTTATTGCACATAATGCTGCTTTAGAATCAGAAAGTATGACAGCATTTTCGAATTTATCTATTCTGTACAGAAGGTGTTGGAGTGAAATATGAATAGCCGTTACTTCTGCATCAAAATTTGTTGTGTGGTATCCTGCTGGTTGATAGAATGAGAACAGTGCACACTTAATTCCTGCTCCTGAGTTGTCCAAGTTAGATCCATCTGTGTAGATATGTAACCATTCTTCGGGTGGGTATCTATTGTTCACAGTTTCTAATGCTAGTGCTTTTAGTACAGGTTTGGAAGTTTCAGATTTTGTAACTATTTGTTCTAAATCTAATTGAATATTAATTGGTTCAAAAGTCAGTGGGTTTTCTTTGATTAAAATGTTTTCTTTAGAATTAGGAAGATTCAAATCTGTTTTTAATTCCGTAACTTTGTGTAGGAAACTCATTTGTGTTTTCATATTGATTGGTTGTAGTATTTTCTCCCATTTTGTTGTTTTTAACCGCAACATTTTTTCATGTTGTATTAGTGCCTGCTCCTTTAAAGTTAGATGCATTGGATAGTTCCGAGTTAAGGCTTGCATTGCTGTGATTGGAGTTGATTTTGCTGCACCAGTTATTAGTCGCAGGGCCTGATTTTGGCATACTTCTAGGTAATCTATGTTAGAACTATTTGCTGTAATTATTACCTCTGCATTATAAAGAAGTATTGGCTTGATGAATGTTTTGTATGTGGTGTTCAGTGTCTCCCGATTACTGCCCCACTTGACTCCAGCTAATCTTTTCAAAATTGCAAATTTTTTCGTTGATTTGTTAACTACTGCTTCAATATGATGTCTCCAAGATAATTTTGAATAAAAAATTGTTCCTAAATATTTTGTTTCATATGTTTGTTTTCTTGAACTGCAGATTTAGTTTAGGGATTTTCTTTTTTAAGCTAAATATTTGGAATGTTGTTTTGTCAGTATTTATTTTCATCAAATTGTTGTCAGTTCATTTTCCCAATAGTATCAGAGCCTTTTCCATTGAAGTTTTGGATTTCTCTATTTGTGGGGAAGTTGTCCACATGATCTGCATCTGCAAAAAGTGCTGTCTTTATTTCTGTGTTTGATACAGCCGCGGGAAGATCATTGATGTAGATGCCGAACAAGGTTGTACTCAGTACTGTACCTTGTGGTAGGCCCATTTTTATTTGTCGGAATTTGGATGTACTGTCATTGTATTTTGTAGCACAGAAACGTTGAGAGAGAAACTGAGTGATCCAATTTAACATGTTATCTTGAATGTTATATTCTTCCAATGTTATGGTGGCCAAGAGGTGCAGAACACACTGATAGTTCTCATAGGCTCCTCTATTCCTCCATCTTCCATGATGTTAGAAGTAACATAATATAACAGTCAACAATTCAATGCAATTGATAAAGTTGAATGGGAGCCTGCATGAAATAGGAAAATACGTGGTCAGTGAAGCACCAACATGCATATGTAATTAGCTTTCAATTAAATCAAATCAGGATCCTGAGAAAAATGATTAATTTCCAATGAAAAAAATTCAGTGTTTTTATTCATAAACAGAAAGAACACACTTACTACCCTTTGAAACTACCCGTTTGTGTGAAATTAGAAAGATATGTAATTGTCACACCATACTTCAAGAAATTTATTGTTCAGGTGAATAAATTAAAAAAAAAAATCTATTAATATTTTGTCCTAAGGTCTATGTGCAAGTTCTTAACTTTGAAGAGGGGTACTCATGTGTCACAGTTATATATAATCCAGAACTCTGAATAATGTTTTAAGTTATTGTCTTCCTTATCAACTGAAGCTCAAAATCATAACAGATAGTACAATAGAATACAAAACAAAATCAGCAACAAACAGCACAGAATTCAGTAAAAAGAAAAATATTTTACCTTTTGCAAATTAAGATATGAAGACTGAAAGGTACATAAATAAGGAAATATTTGGAGCTATGTTCATTTGTATGTGTTCTGTGACAAAAAAAATATTTAAAACTGCTTTTAACTTAAAGTTAATTCGACTGACTTCTGCAATGAGACACATAAAATAAAATTTAAAAAAAATTGTTACGCTCATGACTTTCTCCAGTCACTATCATTTATACTTTAAAAGTTTCAAAAAATATTTGCAGAAGCAGTGTAATTACACATTTTATTTCATGTACAGCCATTGAGATAAAGAAAGAAAAATCACACCAGGACCCCAGATTTGTGTGTTGATCAGGGAACCGTTATACATTTATAACAGTTTGTGCATCCACAACTACAGAATGATTGGTGTCTGTGAACACAATGGTCACCTTAAAAGCTACTAACTGTAAACAGAGTACTGTTACCCAATTATCGGAAAGCACGACCAACGACAGCTGAGTAAGGGACCAGAGGCATCCGGGCCACACCCACCCAATAATCTCAGTCACTAACTGAGGGGATGATTAGGGAAGTGTCACTTGTCGCTGGCCGCCTCTTCCCCCTTCCCCTGCCGTCTGGAACCTCCGCGGTGATTCACTGAAACGAGAGACTTCTAGAAAACAGTGATATTCCTATAAAAAGGGCTGCAATGAGTGAGTTCAGTCGGTGTTTGGCGAACAGTGTAGGAGCGCCGTGCTAGTGAACGGACGAGAAGACTGTGTACGTGCATCGGAAGAGTGTACGTAATTGCGAGTGCAAGTGGAACTATAACGGACGAACTGGTGAATTGTAATTGTGTGCATTACATAATTCTGTGTAATCGGCAAGTGTTCAACTGTAATTTGGTGGAAATAAAGAACATTTTTGAGTGGTGCAATCAGACTTTTAATTTCAGGAACCCACAAAGTCACAAGTGCACTACAACGTTATGGTTGCCAAGAGGTGCAGAACACACTGATAGTGCTCGTAAGCTCGTCTCTTCAAATATCACAGTAGTTATTTTTTATTTTACATTTACGACTATGTGTATACAATCCATGGCCTGGAGATCAATAGGTCAGTACTTAACCACGTGAGCCATCCAGACCCTGGCCTAGTGCAATGCTATGGAAAGCCTAAAAAAAACCACAATTCAAGTTTTATGCCACTGAACTTTCTGAAAGAAGAGTCTATTCTCCAAAAACTTGCATATTTAATTTTAATTTTCACCTTCAAAACATACTAACTTACAAGGGTCGTTTGATAAGTTTAGTAAAAAACAAGAATATTTTTTTTTTTTTGTGAACATCTCACCTTATTTCTTGACATAGTCTCCACTGATGGCTATACACTTGGTCCAGCAATGATCCCGCTTTTTCATCCCGTCGAAAAAATGAGTTCTGTCAAGGCCTGCAAAATACTCGATGGTGACTATCACTTCATTTGATGAAACATTCTTGCCACCAAGACAAATTTTCAAGTTTAGGAACAGGAAGAAGACACTTGGGGCTAAATCTGGTGATTAAGGTGGATGAGGAACCAATTCAAAGCCCAACTCATGCACTTTTGCCAGTGTGATTCTGATGGTGCATTATCCTGGTGAAAGAGCACCATTTTCTGTTTCAATCTCAGTCTCTTTTCAGTCAACTCATGTTGCAAATGATCCAATAATGAAGCATAATAGGCTCCAGTTATGGTTCTGCCTTTTTTCAAGTAGTCTATGAGGATTGTGTAATGATGGAGCTAAGTTTCATCCACAGTCACAAATCAGCAAGAAAAGTCTTGCGGATTGTGCTTAAACATTGGCAGATACTTGGTAGAGGTATTCTTCTGGATGTGCTTCTGGTTGACTGTGAGCCATCTTGCACACAGCTGTTTCATTAACAATTTTTCATGCAGGACATTGTGCACTCGATCATTTGAGATGCCTACAGCCTCAGCAACTTCAAGAATTTTGATGCAGCAGTCTTGCATAACCAGATGGTGGATTTTTTCAATGGTGTCCTGAGTGGTGACCTCAATTGGGCAACCAGAGTACAATTCATCTTCGATACTTCTTTAACCAGCTTTAAATTCATTGATCCAAAAGTAAATGGTCTTCAATGTTGGTGCAGAGTTCATGTGAACTTCATCCAATTCAGTTTTTGAACTTGTGCGGCAGTCCAGCCCTTCAAATGAAGATATTTAATAACAGCACGAAACTCTGTTTTTTCCATTTTCAATCGCAGGTATCATACTCACCAGTTCAGATGACTGTCAACAATGAACTGTATATTGTAACATATTCAAATTTTCTGTACAATCTTTTTTGAATAATCAAGCTCAACACCCACAAAGTTGCAACAAAAAATTTCTGTTCCTTCATAGAAATTTAACAGTTATAAAACCGCGCTCGCGTAAGCTAGTTCTCTCAGTATCTGCTGCAGTGTCAAACAATTTACTCTCATACACGCACAGACCAAAATTGATAGGTGCTCCAGTTTTCTCAAGTAAGCATCTATTAGAATGAGTGTATGAAAAAATATTTAGTTGTAAATATTCTTTTAAGAAGTTTTTTTTTTTCTCTCACTTGTGAGAGGAAGAAAAGAATAACAAACATGGCAGTTGTAAATATTCTTTTAAGGAGTTTTTTTCTCTCACTTGCAAGAGGAAAAAAAAGAATAACAAACATGGCAGTTAGGAAAACAACTGATAATGCAAAGAGAATTACTAGAATATTGGCATAATGTATAGGTTATCAAAGACAGAAAGAAAGAGATTAATAAAAATGTGGAATAATTAAAAAAATGTATTATGAACAACAGAAGATGAGTGGAGAACCTGGAAGAAAGAACATATGGTAAAACATGGTAATTATGGGAATTGAAGAAGATAGACAAGATAGAAGGAATGCTTGAAGCTTTAGATGGAAGTAAGGTGTCAAATTTGGGAAGCCTTCAAATTTTGTAAGAGAGTAAGAATAAATAATATTATATTGTTGACAGTTTATGTTAAATTTACTTGTGGACTCATATACATTCTCTTGCTTGTTTATTTCAAATTTGTATCCCCTTTAGAGATCATCTGTCAGCGGTAGATATAAATGAATAGCAATAAATTTCATTTCTTTTTCTAGAGTTCATTATGGCACATCAATACTGTATACTCTTCTGACAATAGGAACAACTTGAATGGAAAAACAAATTACAAATCATAGTAAAAATACATTCTAATAATACAGTAGTTTTTAAAGCATGAATAAAACTCAAAGTCTGCATGTAAGCATGTCACTTTAGTTGCACTGTAAACATTAGCCTTACATCGCAAAAACTATTTGTAGTTGGTTTATTGATACTCGTCACTTACTTTTTTATATTAATGAGAGACTAGTTTCAAAGGCAATCACCTCCATTTTCAATCTCTTTCCAACTGGCATCTGTTATCTGCTCTCTCTCTCTCTCTCTGGTGGTGGAACTATGAACTCTTTTGCCAAATTATCTACTGGTGGGATTTCAAAGTTCATTACGTGATCCTTATTTTTCCATATGAATATGTTCTCCCATGTTGTCAATTTATTTTGGTTTATCACTCCTTTTAATAATTTTGGATTTGGATCAATGTCATGATTTTTATTCCAAAAATGAAATGCTACTGCTGACTTATCTTCTTATTTCAATCTGATATTTCTAAAGTGCTCTTTGACTCTGGTTTTAAGATTTCTTTTAGTTTGACCTATGCAGCATTTTTCACAATTCTTACAACTTATTTGGCATATTTCGGATCTGTTAACTGATGGGATTTCATCTTTTGTATTTGAATTTAGCAATTAAAATTGAGTGTCTATTAGTAGGTGCCAAGATGATATTTTGTTCCTTGAAGATCTTTTTAAATTTATTAAATGTTTTTGGGTGATATGTGAATGAACTGAATATGCTGTTGCTTTCTTTTTCTTTTTTAAATGTGGGTGCTTCCTTAATGATTTTCTTTAGTTTAGCTTTTCTAATTTTCTTCAATACCAGACTTTTGTTGTATCCATTTTCTTCTGATATGTGTAGTATTGCTTTTTGTTCTTTGAAATATTCTTCTTTTTCCATGGGCATGTTGACTAGTCTGTGTGTAAAGCTGTTTATTATTGCATGTTTATGTGTAATTGGGTTGAGAGAGAGAGCAGACAACAGATGCCAGTTGGAAAGAGATTGAAAATGGTGGCGATTGCCTTTGAAACTAGTCTCTCATTAATATAAAAAGGTAAGCGACGAGTATCAATAAACCAACTACAAATAGTTTTTGTGATTAATTTTGATGTCCCTTTTACTAAATTCCTCCAAACACATATAATTAGCCTTACATTTTCCAGTTTTTGTTTCATTATGTTTATTTCCTTTTTCTGGAAATAATATTAATTTTGAATCTCAGTTCACTTATTTCTCCATCTTCAGTCTACAAAATATCATTCTCAACTTTGTAACTCCATAAACCTTGTTAATAGGACAGAGATGAAAAAAATGTAAAATAAAAAAAAAATGTTTGTGATGTCACTTTTCCTCTTTCTGCTTATGCCTGGAGTTGGAAATGGAGGTCATGTCTGTGGTGACATTTGACTCCTTTCACTGCCCCATTAGGGGTTTCCATTAATGAAGTCAAAAACTGTACATGCTGAATTCTTAAATTAGGCTATTGAATCACTATCAGCTTACTCAAACTTACATATTTTAGGTGACTGTCAAGCCATTTGTTTGAAAGAAAGAACTACCTGAAGATTACCAAATGGATATAAATCATTTTAAAAATGTAACATTTGACTGAATGAGGAAAACATTTTAAGAACTATTACTACTACACATAATATTATACAATTACTCATCCAAGAAAATATGACAAGCATTTGTTTATGGAGATAACAGTACATGATACACTGATACATTGGCTGGCCCCATACCTCAGTCAGTAGAGTACCTGCCGGCTGTGCAAAGCGTCCCGGGTTTGATTCCTGATTAGGGTTGGGGAGTTTCCTCTAACCAAGATGATTTCCCACCTTTCCCAGAGTCTGTAGTATGAATGAGAGTGCGAATGTGTGCATGATCTAATGATTAAAAATCCAAGTACCAGCAACTCAATTTCTATAACACTGTCACTAATAGGCGATATGTTTCAAAGGAGAACGATTGCCAATAGGACCACTGCAGTTAAAAGGCAAGAGTATAAATGGAACAAAAAATAAAAGATTCATTACATTCTCTTCATTGCACAGGACACTTTAACAAACATCCGTAAATTCCTGTACAGAGTAATAGGCCTTGCTGCATGGATGTTTCTGTACTGTTATATTACAAAAATAAATAAAAAGCAATCTGCAAACGATATCTTAAAATAAACGGTAGCACTCACTCTTTTGTGCTGCAAAATTTAGCTATAATTTTTGGAGATTATTTTAATTTCTTTAGCTTTCGCTTTTAATGAAGATTTTACATTTCCCTCAATTATTAAAACCTTGCTAGAACTTCAAACCTGCATATAGCATTTGATATATAGATGCTTTTATGTCCTCATAAAAGCTATTAAGATGTTATAACATCCTTTTTTCTTATGTGCTCTATAAATTCATCAAATATTTCGAGATTTAACTATATTGGAACACCACAGTGCAGCGAAAAATTATTAATTTTTAGATGAGTCGTATTTATTACACATCTGCTTCACTTTCTTACCTATTTTGAGGACATGTTTCGCAAATCATCTTTTGCATCTTCGGCTCTTATGCGACTAAAGCTTGATCCAGCAGCAACCCCAGAATTACCCACACCGCTGGATCAAGCTTTAGTCGATAAGAGCCGAAGATGCAAACGATGATTTGCGAAACATGTCCTCAAAATAGGTAAGAAAGTGAAGCAGATGTGTAATAAATACGACTCATCTAAAAATTAATCATCAAATATTGTTTTCATTTCCTTAAAAATAAAGTAATTGAAGGGTTCGGGAGTAAATAATGGTAAGGTACATTTACTCTAAAACTGAGTTAATGCAAGTAAATAATGGTAAGGTGCTCGTAGTTCACTTATGAGTGAACTGTTTGGTGGTTTGACAAGAGATGGTAGCAGCATGCAATGTCAGATTTTTTACACCTCTGGATTTCTCTTGTCTCTGGCATGAAAACAATGTTAAGGGACAACAAAATGGCTGACAGTAATAAAGCTTTGTGTCTTGATTCTGAGAAACAAGAGCAATTAATGAACTATTTAGCAGATTCTGTGTAAGAGGTAGCTCCACGAAAGGTCTGACTTTGTCTCAGATAAAAATGACTTGCTTGATTCACCCGAAAGTATCGGTTCTGAGGTATAATGGTTTACATCGCATTTCATGTAAATAATGTTAACTCTTGTACGTTAACATTGTTTACTTGCCAATGTACGATATCTGTATTTACAGTGTTAAGTGTTATACGATAACACTATTTACTTGCTAATATGTAAGATTTAGGAAATTGAGTAAAACTTTTAAGGCTATGAGTACTTGACATTAACAGGCAGCAATTTCCTGTATTCTTACAAAAATATAACATTTTAAATAAAGATTTCAGCTACATGTTTTCTAAATAAATGTTGGGATATCACGTAATTATATCTTTGGTGTTACTGGACTTTGAACTGAACATCGATATTTTTATTTGTTATGTTTGTGCGTTCTTTTCTTTATATGTTCTTTGGATTAAAACGTACAAGATGGTGTCGATGTTATGAGTTGTTATTTAACATTCCCACATTATTTGGTGCCTAGTTTACCTATATCAGCGCGGCGTAGGAATTTCAGATAGCTTCAGTAGCTTCCTTTGAGCAACTCTACTTACCGATAGAACTTTCTATTAGTCAACATGTGCGTGCCAGTTGTTCTCGTTGGAATGGTCTCGGGTGAGCTTCGCCTGGCTCGAGGAGTTGTATTCTGCCACACATCTGTAACTTTGGCGAAATTTTCGTATGGCTTACTAAGCCGAATATTTAATTTGGTAAAAGGATTTTGGCTAATATACTCATATGAGTTTGTGCATTACTGTGTATTTTGATGCCGATATTTTGTCATTGACTTACAGGTTAAGTTTATATTTACTGCGTATCAATGAATCCTATATGTGGCATGTGCAGTCTCTTAACGCTTAGACGGTATTTGATTGTATTATGTTTGCATTCTTCTTATTTAGAATTAGAACCAGTTGGTAAAATCGCTGTAGAGAAAGGTCTCTTATCTGGCAAGGTGGCAGTTTAAACGATCTAGTAGCCAGTTCGGGAAATAGCTCATTCTTCTGTCAGTAGTTTCCATTCACATCGGTCCATTTAACTTTGTCCAAATTGTTTCTGTCTAAATTGTTATCGTGATCAGTGCGTAGCTAATCGCCAATATTAATTGCAGCAAGCATCACACCTCCTAATAAACATACAGATGATGCTGATGACGAGCTTATTGAAAGGAAAGAAAGAGGAAAGTACCAACTCTTTTCATACTCGGCCCCAAGAAAAGTATTTAGAGCACTGCCAATACAACCAAATAAACTAAATGACATACTTTCTAGTCTGAAGTGGATCCCTCCCATATACCACGACTGGTACAACAACCTTAAATCTACAAGAAGTAGTGAACTTGTTCAAAATGAAGATGAGTAATATATGTTGATAAGGATTGTGTTTTAATTCAGTGTAAAAAGAGTTAAGTACCTCTTATTTGATGTAAACAATGCTAGGTACAACTGCACATTACCAAAATTCGTTAAGTTTTACAGTCACAATACAGTCATAAAATTCTTAAATTGGAAATGGAAGTTCTTTAAACATAAGTTTCTAGGAAAACATGTTTGTTTCCTATGTGTGCTTAACAAAATAATTATACGATTTTTCTAAACTTTCAGCTCTTTGTTTCTCTAAATATGCTACATGTCCCTTACCATTGTTTTCTGCCAAGCCCTTCTATTAAAACAAGAAATTGGTAAATATCCCTTGCGACCACTAAATGCTTAGGCTCATAAACAGGAGATACATGCTTTCACCTCTGAGGTTCTTTTTAGATTTTCTAAGTTCTCATAATTGGCTAATAATGCAGAAATAGTGAGAAGCAGCCTAAACTTAAGTCTTTCCAAATTGATTTTTACAACAGTCATTTCATACATCATCTGTGTCCAGCTTATAGTGCTATGTGTAGTAAGAATGAGCATTAAACCTTACTACTTAAAGTTGTACTATTAGGATCATTTACATGGCTGACCATGGATTTAAATATTAAATAAATGCCTAATATACCAAATATATTAGTCTCTAAATAGTTAAATGTTATTCACAAAGTCTCTATGACAGGTTTTAAAAGCATATATTTATTCTGAAGTACTCCACGAGCTCCTAATTTGAAATATACATACAGAAAAGAAAGACACTGTTGTGTACTCTGCACAAGCAGGTCAACGTGATCCTATTCCTGGAGCAAACACCTTCACTTGTCGATCTGTTAACTTAAAGTGATACATATTTTGTGTTAGAGCTTTATCCTTATCAAATGTATGGTATAAAATCTTCATGCTGCCAGAAACATTGCTGCTCTGACCTGTTTTTAAACCAGCTACTTCTACATACATATCAGTCACATGTCTCACTCCTGCAATCAATCTTTGTTCCTCTTCCTCCTCCTCCTCAAATAAATGCACCAACATTACCACTGACAAATTTGATACCAATGACATCAATGACCTACAGTAGTGAATAAATGCCCACACATCTTTATGAGATATTCCAAATAACAACAAGTCGGTAACATCATCAATAATAAGGCACACAAACTTGTGTTCTTTTGCTAGCCTCTCAACTTTCTTCTTAATTTTAACATATAAATTAAACACCACATTTGGTCTGTCACTTCCATACCCAGTTTTCTCTTCAATGTCACTATCAGTACGCCAGTCATTATTTACCATTTGTAAGAACTCTATGACCTCAACGTGACCACTATCCTGTTGCTGTTTTAGGTTATAACCCAATTTAGTTCCAACATTCTGATAATGAGCAAAGGAATTGTGAAGTGCTACCAAACATATTCCAGTATCTTTATGCAGCTTATTGCCCATGATGCAGCTCAGTACAAACTTTGCCTCCACACCATCCTGCTCTTGCACAGTGATTAACTTTCCTGTGAAATCATCTTTATCTAATCCCAAAGCACTGCAAACCTCGAAAGCCATTCTGAAAAATAAAGTTAATTAATGTTTTCAATTATCAGTTCTAAAGCAAGGCATGTAACTTTCATTATTACTAAAATGTATAAATAAGCTGCTACAACCTAAAATAATCTACAGTGGTTTTGCCTGTAATTCCTTTCCATGGGCATCATAGGGGAGAAGCAGCGAGGATCAGATATCCATAGAATCCTCAGTAATATATTATAGATTTTTTATTTTATAATTGTTTATTCTTAATTATCATAGTTGTTGGCATATTTTATAGTTACAAATGTCAAAGAGAAATTTGAATGCCTCATGCCGAAGGAGCTTAAGCGAGAAAAGTACTTACTTTAATCCTATGCGTAAAAATATTTGAGTCAGCAGGTAGATCCTTAATTTATCAATAGTATGTAAATGTCTCAGGCTAATATACATAAACAACCACAATTTATCTTCGAAATTTTGGAATAATAGTATAACGGACAATCCAATGCCATGGCAAGTTCCAATGTTTTTTTTTTTTTTTTAATTTACGTCCTACGTTAAGTCATATTGGACAATGAATGGGTGAAATGATGCTCAAATGAGCCCAGGGTCCATAGAGCTTAGAGTTACATGATATTCCTCTTTTCGGATAAGGGAAAACCCTGGAAAAAACCTTATCCATGTAACTCACCCTGACCGAGATTCGAACTCGGACCTCTTGAACGCGAGGCAGACATACTACCATTTACGCTACCGAGGCGGGCATTCCAATAGTTCAAGTCCCGGCCATGCCATTGGATTTTTCATGTTGACTCTATCAAGAATGTACTTATTTCGTCTTAAAAGTCAAAATTAAAGTTAGATCTATATGGAAAAATTATTTCTCACTGGCAATTGTTTTAGTTTGGCCACCTTTTTCTTTTTCTTTCTTTCTTTGTCCAACATATGTAGTATGATGTTCAATTCAAACATTTTATATATAGATTTTTTTTTTCAAAAAACATTTTGAGATGCTTGAACCCAAAGGAAAATGTTTTGCAAAAATTTTTTTGCCCAAGCTTCTATGGATGCCAAAACTTAGATCTGAAGTTGTATTGATGCCAAATTTCATTCATGGAATTTCCCCCGTAAAGAAATCCTTTAAAGAAATTGGCTTTATAGTTTATTTTGTCAGAAATTTCCTTATAAAATTTTTATTTATATTTCATATTGTCGCGAACCCATTGTTGCGACTGGTGCAGCCAGCGAGCACAAAGGGACAGATAGTGCAGCGCAACGTGGAGATAAAAAGCTTGCTGAAACAGATAAAGATAAGATGACTGGAAGGTTCGTCTTTCTAGCGCCGTCTTGATTGTTAGAGAACATTCCACAAATTTCTAGGACAGTGAGTGGAGCTATAAAAGAAGTCGGGGATCGCCAGTTGAGTCAGTCGCAATCGGAACTTGATATTCGTTCGCGTGCAGCTGTGTTTTGAAAGTGAACTCTTTTGTTTGTGGTCGGCGACCTTGAAGATTGTATACGTGCATGTTACGTAATTCTGCTACTGTAAGGTTTGACCAAAGTGTGTTTCTACGGAAATAAAGATCATTTTGGAATTTCTGAAAACTGGACTTTTAATTCTACGAACCCACAAAGTCACAATATGTTTGAGATATTAGGTTTATTAATAAAATCTAATGGGCTTTTAGCCATCAGAACCTGCAAATATGGAGCAGCCAATTTAAATATGAAAAAAGTGTGGGGATTAAAAGCAAATGAGACGTTATTGATGAGATATACAGTACATTTTGCAGAGAAAGTGCTTAAGCTAAAGGTAACTGTTAGGCAGGTAGCACAAATAGAACGGGGAGAATGACAAGAAACGTAAAAATTAAGGAAAGGGAATTAACATCTTGAACTCATAAGAAAGAAAATGGAACACCGACCGACCGCAGTGCTGGCTCTTTTTTTTTAATTACGTCCTCTAAAGTTAAGTCATATCGGACGGTGGATGAATTGGGTGAAATGATGCTCAAATGAGTCCAGGGCCCATGGATCTTAGAGTTACCCGACATTCATCTTGAAGGATAAGGGAAAACCCCGGAAATAACCTTATCCAGGTAACTCACCCTGACCGAGATTCGAACTCTGGACCTCCTGAACGAGAGGCAGACATGCTACCATCTACGCTAACGAGGCAGGCGCAGTGCTGGCTGGCTGTATAAAGCCAGGTTTTTGTTGCGTGCCCACCCGTTAAGCATTTTACCACAGGTAGGGGGTTTTTCTTTTAAGGATGGGTTGTGGGTTTTGAGGTAAAATTTTTTCGAGGGTACAAATTTTATGTACCTCAGGTTGTGGGAATGGATGCAAAGCCTTGCACCCTGGTGTTCTAATTTTAAATTTGTGTTAGGTTGAATATGTTGATGCTAAACATCTTAAAAGAATTATGTGGGGCTCAGCTTTAGCTGCTGTTAGGGTTAGCTCCTGGGTTATCTCGGGTGCCTGCAAGCCATGCGGGGTACCCAGAACAGCCTGGAGGCTCTAATGGGGTCATAATCTCCCAATGATCTAACAAGGGCGCTTCTATGTCTGGGTAATTATAGAATTTTGATGCCCGACGCCTAATTTCGTCCTCCACGTAAGGAAGACCCAAGGCTTCATGAAGCAACATGGTAGGAAAATAGCGACCCACAGAATATATAGACTGTAGTCCTTTGCCCGCCTCGGTAGCGTAGATGGTAGCGTGTCTGCCTCACGTTCAAGAGGTCCCGAGTTCGAATCTCGGTCAGGGTGAGTTACGTTGATAAGTTTTTTCCGGGGTTTTCCCTTATCCTGAAAGACGAATGTCAGGTAACTCTAAGCTCCATGTGTCCCGGGCTCATTTGAGCATCATTTCACCCATTTCATTTATCGTCCGATATGACAAAGTTGGAGGACGTAAATTACAAAACAAAACCGTAGTCCTCTATTCTGTAATGGAACACCTTACTTCCACAAAACGAGATATATTGACACTTACCGACACTTATACATAACACTGTCTAAATATCGACAGTCAGCAAACATTATTTGCTATCTGTTGGGAGCTCCAGAAAACTACTTGTTTCAGAAAACTACAAGCATATGTTTGTGAACAGGACCTGCTATGGAGCAACAAATACAGAAAATCACACCTAGGGAGCAACAAACAAAAGTTCTACGAGACTTATGGCGAAACTACAGCACATTGTGCGATATTCGTTTATTATTAAAACTCGTATGAAAGTGCAACCTATGTAGCAATTCATGCACGCTGTTTGCAAATTTATCGCTAAATTTTCCACAAGGGCGACTTTAATGAAATCAGAAATTAAAGTACAATACAAACAATTAAAGCGGAAGCTATGGAAGCTTCCATGGATTTTAATAATCATTTTAATTGCTTCATACAAATTAAATTTTAATTAAATGAACTGATAAGTCAGTATTTTAACCTTTTAAGACCCTTTGCAGAACAGCTAAATGATGAACAATTACGAAAGAATTAAACACTATCACCGTAAGCCTCACACACTCATATTTGGAACGAATTAATTTGACCCCTTAAAGATGTTGGCAATGCCTCTTTATATATATATATATATATATATATATATATATATATATATATATATATATATATATATATATTGTTACATTTATTTTGGGCATGAGAGAACGCGCGCCTGTGTATTATGGAAACGGAGACAGCACAGATAGTTATTTCTGACACGTTACGAAACCTGATACTATTAACTGAATTAGTGAAATAACGTTTTTCGTTATTTTGCCAATAAAACTTAGTAATATGAAACTTCCGTTCATACCAGTGCTTTAATAAATTCCATTTAATTCCAGAATGAGAATTAGGTTATGTCACAGCGAAGAGCGCTAATATATGAAGAAAAATTAGCAATACTGACCACTTGCTTTTTTTTTAATTTACGTCCGCCAACGTTAAGTCATAGTGGACGAGTGACCACTTACAATTACATAATACATGGGCAAATTTCCCCTCCTTACGTAAACTAAATGTCATTTATTTTTAAGTGCACGCTTTTAACTTAACAGATTCATTTACATTTAACTATTGCACTGGTAACTTACCTCCATAAAACAAAACACTTCAAATTCCTAATATTCTCTTTACAAGTCAAGCATCTTCAAATCTTTAAACAAGGATAAACAGCTGCCGAAATTATACAAAAATTGGCCATTCTAAAATCAGCTGCTACAGTGCAGTGTATGCACAGTAATGCCATCTGCAGGCGTGATTCTTAAACCGGTTTTGGCAGAAGGGCAGAAGTGCAGAAGTGAAAAACACGCGTGATGCATGACAGTGATGACTGATGGGGAGTGACGGATATGGGTGAACGAATATGCTGCGATATAACATACACTAGTCATGTCCTTGACCATTAATGAAGCTACAAGCATAACAATTAACAGTGCCGGTTTTCTGAGAAGGTATAGGCGTATGTCGTCGCTCCGAAGCTGAATTCAGAGGTATACAACACCAACATTCTCCCTTTATTTAAAAGGATGAAAGAATATAGGTACTCTGTATTTTAATTAAAGAAAAGGTCTTGCTAGAAATATTTTAACTTCATCAGATAACATTTGGGAGTTCAGTAAGTGTTACATTACGTAATTATGCAATACAATTGCATCAAAATCTCAATGACAGCTGTCATTCTTTTGCACTTAAAATACTGACAGTTGTATGGGGCGAAAAAAGTGTACCGATGAATACACGAGTGGGCGTGTCGCTGTTGGCGGCATATCCCGGTCTTGAGGTTGTGACGAAAATGTCAACTGTTATTGGGATATTGCTTTTACTCGCTAATATGCTGCATGCTTTTCTTTAGGTCTGAGAAACAACCATGACCGAGAAACGTCTGTCAAGATGGTATTTTGGAGGCCTAGCATCGGCTGGGGCCGCATGTTGTACACATCCACTGGATCTCCTGAAGGTAACATTTGTGTAATAAATATATTACTGGTGATAGTCATTATTGCCCCTCCTCCTATAGTCATGACTGCTCTGGACAGTTAGATATTTTAAACATTTTTATCACTGTAATGAATAAATGTTTTGAACCTCAGATAACCAAGTTTTTGTTGTTAAAGCTAATTCTTTTATTGCATGGCATAGTGCAACATTTAATAGGATTGCAAGTAAATAGTTTTGACAAATAAAGCAATATTCTTTTTTTTTTTTTTTTTTTTTTTTTTTTTTTTTTTTTTGTCTTCAAATGATGATTGAAAAGCTGTGATTCCAAGCACCTTAAGAATGAATTACTAGCGTCTGTAGTGTAAAAATATGGCATCTTGCTCTTTTGATTCTAGAATGAGCCGGGCTCAGGGATATACAACACATACAACCATGTAATATTTGTAATTTCTCAGTTTTTATGTTTCTCCTGCCCTAAACATAGTCATTACAATAGAGAAAGGTTAATGCTGAGGGATAAGAAAGCTATACTATAGTATTCCTTTATGTTGTAAAATAGTATGCATGGGCAAGAACATTCTCATTCTTTTTTAAATCTTTAAGTGTAGGTTTGTACAATAATTTCAGGGCTAAAGGAAGGTCGTTATATATTTATATGGCAGAGTAGCATAGACCTTTTGGATCAACGTTCAAAGAGTTACATGATCTGGCAAGTCATCTATGGCTGTGTACCAGAGAATTACAGTCAAATTTGTTGCTGTTATCACAACACATAAGTGAATATTTGTATTGACCTAGTGATTGAGGACTTCCAACACCACTTAAAATTCGTAGTGCTCTTTTTGTAAGATGAAGATCCTCTTAAAGTTCTTAAATATGAACAGATAAAACAAAATTAAATGTGCAAGATTTCAGTGAATGACATTTTGTTGCATCTGCTTGTGATATATATTTATACAGTAAGATAAACGAATACTTAAGTCACATAGATAAAAACAACTTTAATATTTTTATACACACATCATTTAGAAAAATGAATAGAAATTCCTTCTGAGCACTAGGAAATGTACCTAGAGGAACTATCCAAATAATATTCTGTAATGAGATGAGATCTCTGTTGGCAAATTGTGTTATTTCAGGGTAATTAGAAATCTTTGAAAAAGATGTGTTTGATAATGGATACAATCCAAAATCACAATTAAGCAATAAACAGAAACAAAAGAGCAGTGGAAACATTGATTCTGATCCATTTTGAATGTTCAACCAGAGGTGCTATCCACCCCAAAAGCTATTGTGCATTCTCCCCCAAAACAATCATGATCTTTCCAGGTTTATCTTGTAACTTACCAACATGGTAATTTAAACACAAGGGGAAATTGATTTTCAAGCAAATCCAAGATAGGTAGGAGTATATTTTTCTACGCTGCAGATAATAAGGAAATGATGAGTATAATCAAAGCACTTAGTTCCAAACTGGTACAAGTGTACATGGTATACTAATGGCTTTGAAAAACAAATGCAACAGTGAAATAGGTAATTCACTTGTTACCACTCTAAATGTTCTTTTGAATTTGACATATTTCTTGATAAAAATAACTTGTTATTTTGTTGTGCGAAAAAGACAATGAAAATGATCTAAAATATATATTTTCCCACCAATTTAAAAATGTTTTAAGGTTCATTTATAGCTATTTAACAAATTACATTTTCCATCCTATATATTAGGCTGATTAACCATGGTCACCTCATACAAAAGGAGAATAATGCTGCAAAAACTTCCAACGATTAACACTGCCTGTTCACATTTAAAGGCAAATAAAATTAGCATCATCTGTTTTGGAGCAACAAATAAATTTGGAAATCTGATGCTTCATACTATATGCTTTTGCAAGATTAGAAAATGTAAGTACATTTGCCCTTGAAAACTAATCACTATGCTGAGTCAGATGAATGCATTAAATCTAGACAATGGTATTAATTCATAGGTCACGAGAATGGCACTTATGCACCCAATATATATGAGACTTAGCACAAGCTTTTAGAAATGGGTAAAGTTTATTTCTAATAAAATATAAATGCTTGAAAATTATTCCAGATACAGTTTCTCTTACAGAGAAAGCAGCCCCTGTTTTGCCTTCTGTTGTAACATTTTGAAAGTTTCATGTTTTAAGATAAGTTCAAGGTAACAATTGGATAAATATGCATGTAGTTTTAAACAGTTTCCAAGAGATGCATGGGATTATTAATAAAGGTACAACAAAATTTAGCATCTTATTGAAAATATGCATTCTTATTTTCAAAGAGTGATGTCCATTACTCAAGAAAGCCTATGAGTTATTGGTTCATCTTTAGAAAGAAATAATCTTGACTTTAAGAAAAATAATGGGAAAATATGGGTATTATATGGGATGAGGTCCTTTAACTTCATTTCTTTCCAGGATATGGTTGCAGCAAACTTAATAAGTTTAGGTTAAACAAAAATAGTGAAAATTAACTAAATATAAATTACTAAATACCTGTGGGTACATCAAATATTCACGTTTATAATGTGATGAACATTTTTAAACACTTATATCACATTTTTCTTGAGTGACACCTTTTTTGGCAAACTTATTTATGAATGCATTTGAAACACAAATTAAAATGGCCTTCCCATGGATCTTCAAAGTTTGGTATAAATATGTAGACAACATCTTTGCAATAGTGCCAAATAAACATTTAGATGATGTATCGAGATTTAACTTAGATGATGCATTAAAATTACTCAATCTGCAAGAAGGGACTATCAAATTCACAAAAGAAAGGGAAATCAATGGACAACTCTCATTCTTGGGTCTAAATATAATCAGGAATAATACAAAAATAAAATTTGGAATTTACAGGAAACCAACACATTCAGAAAATTACATAAAAAATAATAGGTACAACCCAATTATACATAAGCATGCAATAATAAACAGCCTTACACACAGACTAGTCAACATACCCATGGATAAAGAAGAATACATCAAAAAACAAAGTTATACTACACATAGCAGAAGAAAATGGATACAACAGAAGTCAGGAGTTTAAGAAAATTAGAAAAGCTAAGCTAAAGAAAATCATTAAGGAAGCAACCACATTTACAAAAGAAAAAGAAAGCAACAGCATCTTCAGTTCATTCACAAACCACCCAAAAACATTTAATATATTTAAAAAGATCTGTAAGGAACAAAATATAATCTTGGCACTCATGGGCACTCAATTTTAAAATTGCTAAATTCAAATACAAAAGATGAAATCCCATTAGTTAACAGATCCGGAATATACCAAAAAAGTTGTAAATATTGTGAAAAATGCTACATAGGTCAAACTAAAAGAAATTTAAAAACCAGAGTAAAAGAGCACCTTAGAAACATCAGATTGAAACAAGAAGATAAGTCAGAAGATAATTTCTTTTGAAAAAAAGAAACAAGAGCAAAGGAACACTTTAGAAACATAAAATATAAACAATTAGAAAAATCAGCAGTTGCCACACATTTTTGGGAAAAAAACCACAACATAAATCCAGAACCAAAACTACTAAAACATACATCATGGAAACAAGAATTATCCACATGGGAATAAATCTTCATTTCAAAAAATAGGAACAAAGTATTCAATTTCGACATCCCCCCAGAAAGATTTGTTCAGCAAGTTCCTTGAACCGCCACCAGAGGAGACTTATGACAAAATATCGTCAACTACACCAATGAGAACCAGTCGATGGCCGGCTGAGGATAGAGGCAAAGTCTCTGAAACATGTTCCGGAAAAATTTAAAAGAAAGTGTTGTTTAGTGTCATTAATCGACTCCCTTTAAATTTAATAGTTTGTTCAACTACAAAAATATAATTATTTGTAACAAAAACATCACTTCTTTTTAAAGAAATTGATGTAAATTTCAATATATTGTGAGATCACAATTTTGTAAACTCTTGTTTACACCTTCAATCAGTCAATCTCAATTTACATAAATTTCTTTAAAGATAAGTGATGTTTTTGTTACAAATAATTATATTTGTACAGTATTTGTTGCTTCACTGTTAATAGCTTCATTTCCTACATAATTATAGTTTTCTCATTTTGTTTGCACTGTTAACTATACAGTGACAGAAGGAAAGAATAATTTAATTATTTACTCTACATTATGAGGGTTGTTTGATAAGTCTTGTAAAAAGCCAATAATTTGTGTGTGTGTGAACATCTCACCTTATTTCTCGACATAGTCTCCATTGATGGCTATACACTTTGTCCAGCGATGTTCGAAGTTTTCATCGCATCGGAAAAATAGGTTCCGTCAAGGACTGCAAAATACGTGTACAGTGACTATCACTTCGTCATTTAATGAAAATTTCTTACCACCAGGCCAAATTTTCAAGTTTGGTATCAGGAAGAAGTCACTTGGGGCCAATTCTGGTGAATAAGGTGGATGAGGAACCAATTCAAAACCCAACTCATGCACTTTTGCCATTGTGATTGCTGATGTGTGCGATGGTGCATTATCCTGATGAAAGAGCACTTTGCATTTCACTCTTGGTCTCTCTTCAGTCAACTCATGTTGCAAATAACCCAATAATGAAGCATAATAGGCTCCAGTTATGGTTTTGCCTTTTTCCAAGTAGTCTGAGGATTATTCCTTGAGAATCCCAAAAAACAGTGGCCATCACCTTATCAACCAACAAAATGGTCATTTCCTTTTTTGGTGCACATTCACCAGCCTTTGTTCGTTGTTTTGACTGCTGTTTTGACTCTGGTGTGTAATGATGTATCCAAGTTTCATCCATGGTCGCAGATCGGTGCAAAATGTCTTGCGGATTGTTATTAAACATTGCCAGACACTCAGTAGGAGTGTTCTTCTGGATGCGCTTTTGGTTGGGTGTGAGCAATCATGGTACACATCTTGCACAGAGCTTTTCTATTGCCAATTTTTCATGCAGGATATTGTGCACTCAATTGAGATGCCTGCAGCCTCAGAAATCTCACTAATTTTGATTCAGCGGTCTAATATAACCAGATCATGGATTTTTTCAATGGTGTCCTGTGTGGTGACCTCAATTGGGTGACCAGAATGTGATTCATCTTTGGTGCTTCTATGACCACATTTAAATTCATTGCTCCAAAAGTAAATGGTCTTCAATGTTCATGTGAACTTCATCCTATTCAGTTTTGACCTGTGTGGAAGTCCAGCCCTTCAAATGAAAATGTTTAATAAGAGCACAAAACTGTTTTTTCCATTTTCAGTGGCAGCTGTCATACTGAGCAGTTCAGAGGGCTGTCAACAATGAAATACTTATTGTAGCACATTCAAATTTTCTGTACAATCTTTTGAATAATCAAGCTTACCACCCACAAAGTTGCAACAAAAAATTTCCATTTCTTCATGGAAATTTACTTATCAATCAAACCTCGTAATATCTTATTTGATATCTTATTCCTATAATTGGAGATTCCGTCATACAAAATAAAATCTTGTACTTAAACATTAAGACAAATTTAAGATGGTAATTAGAATGAACAAATACCGAACATTTCACTTTCAAATACAAGAATAATGTTTAGAAAATAATTCTTCAGTATCACGGTAGCTTTTGCCTTGCAGGCAAAATAATATACATTTATTTTATAGAATAAATTATAGCTCTCACAATCATATGCAGTAATAAATCTTTGAAATGGTCATTTAAAAATGTTTCCAGTAATATCACAACTTGCACAGCAATGAAACTAAGAATGGTATGTTTCTAGAAAGTGTTTTAAAATATACTGTTTTATGCTTTAGAGCTTGTTTTGAAAAATATTTCTGTTTAATGTAACAGAAATTTAAACACATTTCTCTATTCTAGTTCAAACAATTCATACAAATGTTTATTTCTCTGTTTACTTCATTATTCAAGATAAATATTTGCAGAAATATTCTTGTTACTAATTTTCTTGTAGGTGCAAGTTACAAATACTTTAAGTGATAGCCAAATCTTTTACAGCTGGTTGCTATGTGATGACTTTGAGATTCCATTCAGCATGGCCGAGAAATAAGTGATAACTTCATTTGAGAAAGTATTAGGGATTTCAAACAAATAACAAGGAATATTTCTGAAATAGTATGTCACAAACTTTTTTTTTTTTTTTTCAATGGTCTCTAAATTTTTTATGTAGCTAGATTTTGTCTGTCTGAGTTTATCAGTTATGCAAAATTTATCCACAGTAGAAAGGACTTCTTTTTGACATAAATCAAAGATATACGTTTGGTTTGTCTTGAAAATGTAATGACAGCCATTTTTGAGAAAAGCATAATTTTTTTGAAAAATGTCCCATGTAAAGGGTAATTGGGTAGGAGGGTGTTCTTGAAAATCTATAAATTTCTTTTTTTTTTTAAAAAAAAAAAAAAGGATTTAATACGCTTCAAAACTTGAATTTCTGGTGAAAGTATGATATAACATTTTTGGGGAAATACTATACTTTTGTTATTTATTGTATGTAGTAGAGAAAGTAAAATATAAGTGGAAATTAACTGTGAAAAGAGGAAGAGAAAGAAAATATAACTGTGGATAATATTTATAGTTATTAAATTATCATGAATTGCTGTCAGAACGAAATTTCAGAAGATAAATTGCAATCGTTTCTTAGCATTTTAGCCCCCTCCCCCCTCCAAAAAGGGGGTTATACTTCATGAACTTCTACATTGTGCAAAATAATTTTATGCAGTACTTGGTGTATTTATAATGAAATTATTTATTCAAGTTGTATGGCTGCCATACATTGCATTTTTTACTAATTGCATCAATACTTGATTCTTTGATTCCAGGTACATCTCCAAACTCAACAAGAGGGCAAACTATCAATTGTGAAGCTGACGGTAAAGATAGTTAAAGAGCAAGGAATAAGGGCACTGTATAATGGTCTATCAGCTTCCTTAATGCGGCAGTTAACATACTCTACAACAAGATTTGGCATCTATGAGGTGACAAAACAGGCAATAGCACCCTCAGGGGAAAGTGTTCCTTTCTACAAGTTGGTAGCTATGGCATCATTTGCTGGAGCAACAGGTGGTCTAGTAGGTACTCCAGCTGATATGATAAATGTACGAATGCAGAATGACATCAAACTGCCTCTTGAACAAAGACGGAAGTAAGTATGCTACACAAATAGATTTTATAATGTAGGTGTATAAAATGGATGTTGAGTTTAAATAAACTGTTATAGCACATTTAGATATACATAGTAAGGTATAGAAGATATTGCACTCTACCCAAAAATTTGATATTAAGATTTCACTAGTAATATTCACTTTGAATTTGAATTTTTATTTTTTCAAAAATGGCTCATTTGTTTTAAACAAAGTTGTATATATTTGAAATATTATTTAATATTTATTAATATAATATTATCAGTTATTATTTATTATTATCATCAATATTATTTAAAGCCCGCCCCGGTAGCGTAGATGGTAGCGTGTCTGCCTCACGTTCAAGAGGTCTCGTTTTCGAATCTCGGTCAGGGTGAGTTACCTGGGCAAGGTTTTTTCCAGGGTTTTCCCTTATCGAATGTTGGGTAGCTCTAAGCTCCATGGACCCTGGATACATTTGGGCATAATTTCACCGATTTCATTCATCGTCCAATATGACTTAATGTTGGAGGACGTAAAATTAAAAAAAAAAAATACTTAAAGTCCTCAGTCTTTATCTCCTGGAAAGCCTAGTTTGTCCAGAAAGTGATAACTTCACTCCATGCTTACAAGAACGGATTGATGCAGAAGATTTCAATATATTAAGTATGAACAGTGGATTACTGCAAAAAGATCAAATTTATAAACTTTGGAATCTCCAGTACAAGAGTATTAATAAAGATTGGCAAATAAACTAAGTAATTAAATTCTAACCCTGGTTACTAGATTCATAACTAGACTTCGGATTTTAGATAAAACGCTTTTTTAATCCTTAAATGATAGCTTCATAAAAACTTGCAAATATACGCTTCATATGAAACCATACCTAAAATAACAGTTTTAATGGCACCTAAAAATGCCTATTTTAACAATAGGCTGCAGTGAACAATAACAGAGTCTGTTCCCAGAAAAAGAGAAAGCACACTTTCCCACCCTCCTACTTGGTGCATCTTCAGTCAGTCACATCTTTCCTCTCCTTTCAAATTTTACATTCTGTTAAGTGTTTAAAGTGCAAGATTTAAGGGAGTGCAATGTAGAAAATTAAAACTGCAGAGGCTTGGTACGTCAGTGGCTTTATGAATTTTCAGACTTCACCACGGATGGACAAACAATATTCTATCAAGCATACAGCAAACAGGAGAGCAAATTAAATGTATATATTATATTTTTTCTTATAAATTCATACTAAGTGACTGCTGAGGGAGATGGCTCAAAGATGCAGAATACTACAACGATCACCTTAGTGAAGTGAAAGACGTTGTTTAAGTCTAGAAGACGAGTCTGCATGCATTGTGTCTGCAAAGCAAGTGATTGAAGATTCTGGTATTCAGAGGGATCTGGTATTTTTAGCTTCCTTGTGCACATTATTGCATCACTTGAAGCAGCAGAAAAACTTATGTATGAACAAATGCAAATATTTAATGCTATGCAAGAAAGGATAAAAAACTGTACCTGGTTCTGTTGGAGATAAAGTACGGGATAAACTGGAGAAAGTTCTGTAGAGGAATGTAGAAATGAAGGACTGCATAGTGCTTCAGATATCCTAGCAGGAAAAAGCACGGGTGTACAATGTAACATTCCCATCCATCTAGTGTTGAAGTTGAAATATGCACCTGTTACTTTGGTGGATGTGGAGCGTTCATTTTCAGCTTACAAATTAGTCAAGGTATAAGTTGAGATTCAGCTGAAGATAGGAGCAACAGCTCTTGAAACATGTCCTATGAAAAAAAGTCTATGTGAAGCAATGTGTCAATATCTCCTTGATTCACTTTTATATTTACAAATTAGTGTTGAGTGACAGATGGCATTGCTTGTTGCTTAAAAATCTAGAACAAATTATTAGTAATTTATTGTGAAGCTAATAATTATGAACATGTGTCCTGTGTAACGGTCCAGAAGAAATGAATGAAGTCCACTTGAAGACCTGCGAAGCATTAAGATCAGAAGAAACTACAGTTCAAAAGTATTGGAAAGCTCGAATGCTAATGGCTTCATTGCCAGATACAAGGTATTAGAAAACAACATAATTACGAACATAATTGGACAAAGATTTGTAAAAAAAATTTAATTTTGTTTGACTTGTTCGTGTTATGTTCAAAAATTTGTATTTACATTTCATTGCTTAAATTCATGTATAACTACCTATAGTTAGATATTTGTCCTTCTTGTATTTCTAGTAGTAGTGGATGTATGGGAGAGTGACCGTTATAAATGATTAAATTCTAAAAGTAGAATTCCCGATTTCAAACATGTTTTTAAAGAATATTATTTTTAAAGCCTATTTTTTGTTTTTAGAAATTATTTCTTACATTATAAAACCTATTTTAGGCACCTAAAGTTACATTTTAACAACCTAAAAGTCTGAAGTCTATTCATAACACAGAGAATCTATTGTAAGGATAACTGGAGTTTAAAGTTTGTATCATGAGTCTTTCCTTTCCATAATTTTAACTAAATTGTATTTAAATAATACAATAGAAGTTCATATTTTCACAGGCAGTAAATTTTCATCATTTTAGCATATTACATGTTTACGGTATAGGATAGATTTTGATACCTTTAACAGAATTTCCATCTAAAAGTTACTCTAAATCTATCATAATTATCATTTATTAATATTGATGTGTCTAGTACCACTAATTGTATCATTGTAATTATTTGTATCTTATCCATTATAATTGCTTCTGACGTGATCTTCAATAACACCAACTGTGTAAATTGTATGATTGAAAATAAACTAAACTGGTCTTGCACATTTAGATGATCATTACAGAATGTTTATGAAATTGTTTGTAGCAGCACTAGAATGACAAGTTAAATTCTCCAAGTAGCTATATCCTGTGTTACCACTTTTATTTCAGCTATCATCATGCCATTGATGGTTTGGTTAGAGTTTACAAAGAAGAAGGCACAAGACGGTTATTCTCAGGTGCCTCCACTGCGACTTCTCGAGCAGTTTTTATGACAGTAGGGCAGCTGTCATTTTATGATCAAGTTAAAAAATTTCTCCTCAATTCAGGGTTATCCGATAACCTTGGAACACACTTTCTTTCCAGTATTACAGCAGTAAGTATAGCACAGTAGCAAATATTAGCTATCCTGATTATTTTGATTAATAATTAAAGTTTCATTGTGTACTATCACAGCTTTGATTCTTAGGATCAGTTTTACCAAACACTGTTCAATTTTAACACAATGCAAAAGTAATCAAATAGGGAAGTTAACATATATTCTGTTTCATCAGTCATCTTTAACATAATGTTAAATTAACATCCTGTTACCCAGAGTTAAGGCAGTTGAAAAGAGTTAGGAGTTCCCAAAATGCTTGCCATAAACCAAGCTATTGATAGGAGTTTACTGCAGTTGGCATTTTTCATTACTATTCCTAACCACAGAGACATGTGGAATGTTTTCAAAACAACCAAGTGTCAGCTTGATCTGTAATCAATAACATGTTTTAGCCCTCCCTGGTTTCAGTGTAGTTTTAAATTCTTCTAAACTCTGTTCCCATCTAGCATTTCCGGTGCTGCCTTTTACGCTAGCCAATATATTGCTGCACTTACTTTGCACCTGGGAGAAATTGCATTGCAATTAAATTCCTTACAGATTTCCTCCAAGGCTGTATCCTTATTCTTTAATTAAGCTCCATTAGCATTTCTAGCTTCAATAAATCCTCAACCGTTGTATAATAACTGTGTCTTTTGGAAAGGTGAAACATTTATTACTGCACCTAGATTTTTCAGTTGATATCGGCGATTCTAACCTAAGACTGTCAGGAAAGTCATCTGACAGTTGATTATGAGTGTAACTAGTTGTCTGCTAGTAAAACAGCACAGCAATGCATAGAACGAATGTGTTCAGGGAGTCGCCACCCTCTCAAAAGCTGCGTTTACATTAATACACTCTTAGCTAACATTTTTCTGTAAATGTGCAATGAAATATCAGTTTTAACATAATTGTAAACTTTAAATGTATTATGAAAGGGTAGAGCCAGAATGAAAAATTCAATGCCATAGCCGGGATTTGAACCACGGATCTTCTGGTTTCCGTCCAGCCGCACTACCTTTGTGCTACTATGGCCAACGTGCCGATATGACATTAAATTCTCCATCTGACTCGTGTTTTTCCCGGTAAACCACTAGGCGTTCTCATAAACACATGAGACAACTACCTTAATGGCGACTTACTATGCTGTAAGTACTTTAAGGCCCGGGCTTTATAGTTCGGACCACTATTAGGTACAATTAATGGAAATTAATTGTTCTTTTACACTAGCCGTGTGTAGGACGCACTATGAAAGGGTAGAGCCAGAATGAAAAATTCAATGCCATAGCCGGGATTTGAACCACGGATCTTCTGGTTTCCGTCCAGCCGCACTACCATTGTGCTACTATGGCCAACGTGCCGATATGACATTAAATTCTCCATCTGACTCGTGTTTTTCCCGGTAAACCACTAGGCGTTCTCATAAACACATGAGACAACTACCTTAATGGCGACTTACTATGCTGTAAGTACTTTAAGGCCCGGGCTTTATAGTTCGGACCACTATTAGGTACAATTAATGGAAATTAATTGTTCTTTCACACTAGCCGTGTGTAGGACGCACTATGAAAGGGTAGAGCCAGAATGAAAAATTCAATGCCATAGCCGGGATTTGAACCACGGATCTTCTGGTTTCCGTCCAGCCGCACTACCATTGTGCTACTATGGCCAACGTGCCGATATGACATTAAATTCTCCATCTGACTCGTGTTTTTCCCGGTAAACCACTAGGAGTTCTCATAAACACATGAGACAACTACCTTAATGGCGACTTACTATGCTGTAAGTACTTTAAGGCCCGGGCTTTATAGTTCGGACCACTATTAGGTACAATCTGGCTCTACCCTTTCATAGTGCGTCCTACACACGGCTAGTGTGAAAGAACAATTAATTTCCTTTAAATGTATTGTTAGTAAATAAGATGTTACATTAGAACTCCAATTATCCGAATCGCAAAATGATTCTGTCTACACACACTATTGTACTTCCCTACACCGTTGCCAGGTGGTTGGCCTTGCCCACCTGTTACTGTTCATTTTGATTACATACTAGTAAATTAGAGTGTCGTGGATCTGCTGACTGCAAGCGTTGTTTTGTTTGTGAGTGCATTTCGTAGTTTACCATGGCTACCAAAAGAAAATATGTTGTGTTATCATTTAAGGACAAACTAAAAATTATAGAGCAATCAGATAAAGGATTTACGTGTAAATTTACGAGATGTACAGTGTTGGTCAAGCAATTATTTCAACATACAGTACATAATTACTGTAATTAAAATATGTAGAATTTTTTCGACAAAAATATCCAATTTTCCAAATTGGTTCTGTCCCAATTAATTCGGATAATTGGAGTCCTACTGTACTATTTTTTAACATTGGTTGGTGAAATTGGTCCTTAGACTCTCAGTTGCGTTTTATGTCCTATATGCTGAATATGTAGTGTACAAATATTAAGCTTCTAAAAATTACTGCAAATAAATTGAGTTTTAAGATTGTATTGCGAGTGTTGAGACCTAATAATTTAAGTTCTTATTGTTAATAACAAGCTATTCTTTCTAAATGTAGGTATGTTTTGCAAAGTCATAGGTTTGAATTCTTCTCTTTCAGAAAACCATAATGAAGGATTGATATTTACAGGCACAAATTTTAATTTTAATTATTCTAGCTTCACTTTCTTCACTAAACTTCACTCTTCACTAAAGTCTGTTTCCATCAGTGTAGACTTAATGCTGCACTTCCTCCTATGGCTTTTAAGTGCCATTTCTTGATTGCAACATTCACATTTCATAAATTGTATTTATTTTTATGTATGAATAGTTTTTCACAGATAGAGAGCTGTAAACCATTATTAACAATTCAATTCTTTTAGTTAGGTGAATAGAATGGCTTAAGATGTTTTCAGTATTTTCTGGAGAGAAAGACAAGAATTAATATTCAAGCTAGACTCACTAGGAACTGAATTTTCTGCTCCGCTCACATCTTTACTAATGAAGCCACAACAGTATAAGTACTTCATGATGTTTATAAACTTATTGTTTAAACGTCTTAAATAGTTTAAATTAATATGCATCAGATTAAAACATATTTTCTTCCTTCTATTATTTAAAATATTTTTGTTAAAATTGTATATTTTTATGTATCAACTCTAACCCTAATATACCACTGTGTAAAATAGGGTTCAATAAATCTGGATAAATAAAAAAAAAAAAAATGGCTTAAGATGTAGTATAACTTCCAGCTCTCTGTATTAAGTAATGTCAAGTTGTTATCCAGACTACCACAAATATGAACACAGAATTTCACATAAATTAATTATAATTTATAATTAGTGAAGTTATAATCATTCTTTTGGACTGATCTATCAAATATTTCAGAAGTATGCTTACTTAATTGGTTCATTGCACATCCAGAAAAACGATACACTTGCCTCTTTCCATAAATATTATGACTAAAGCTAATTCACCATTTGGTGTATATAGAATTCCTAACTGAAAAGGCAGAAAAGAGTATTTCTAGCCTGAATGCTTTAATTTACAAATTATATTACATAAGGGAGGGAAGTGGAGTAATTCATAGGTGGCTGTCATGGACTTGAGATCTGTGATTCAAATCCTGCCAATACCATCCTCATTGATTGAGCTGGTAAATGCTGGGCAGGTACTCTAAACTTACTCCTGGAACTTTTTCTTTGCAAATTTCCTTGCCAGTTATTTAATTTCATATATCGTCACCACCTGCGGTGCTGTGCAGTAGAAGGCTTGAACATTAAAAAAGAAAAGGAAAAAAAGAAGGAATGATAGGAAAAACTTGGGAGTATGTCCACCTCAAATGCCATTCAAAACATATACTGTAGATAAGCTGATTTTTAATCTGAATAGCTTTCCGTGGAATGTATTACTTAGCCTTTTGGCCACTATGTCATTCTTATCTTTGTAAAAAACATTTTTTACAAGAGATTTTCATATTAGCATTTTCCATTTGCTTTGACAGAATGTAATTTCTTTGTTCAGCTTTTTTTTTTTCATTTGACTTTCTTCTTCATACATTATTTATTCCAATAATTTGTGCATGTCAAATGTCATTTTAATAATATAAGTGCTTATAAAGTGTTCATTTTATATTTAGATACAGATACTTTTGTGAAACCCACTCAATCGCATTGTGCAGTGGAACTTACAAAAGAAATATGTTTATTTTAGGGTGCGGTAGCTACTACCTTAACACAGCCACTCGATGTTCTCAAAACAAGAGCAATGAATGCAAAGCCTGGAGAATTTTCTGTAAGTATTTCAGCATGCTTTAATTATATGCAATGTAATTCAAGTGGTAAATGGTGTTGAGCATAACAACTCTTTGCTAATTAACCTGTATCCTGCATATCCAATTAACCTGCATTGCGATGTTCCATTGCAAAGGATGTACAAACTTGGAAACAGTTTCATCCATGATCATAACTTTTTCTCATTTGTATGATTAAGATTGTGTATAATGAGGTAATACATTGAATTGTGAGACAATTTGGGATGGTATTCAGATAACAGAGTTTATAACTAATATTCATGAAAACAAATTTTATAGGTGTCAGAGGAGCTCAATATATATACCTAGTCTAGTCACAAATACTGTTACAGCTTGAAAAGTGAAAAACGCAAATGCCATGCCAAATATTTTAATTGGCTTTTAGTATGTTGTACCTACAGGCATTCATTACACACAGCACCAAACACTTTTTGACCACCTTTTGCACGGATACAGGCTCTGAGTCTCTGTGGCCACTCGTCTATGGCAGAATGGACGACATCCAGGGGGAAATCTGCCACTGCTGACAACAAGGAACATTTTAAAGTTCCAGTGGTGGGGTGGGATGTCTCCTCTTGCAGGCAATGCCCTCAAGCGGTGACCACAGTCGGTAGACCAATGGATTCAGGTCTGGACTGCTACTGGGCCAATCTTCAGGCGAAATGAAGTCAAGGAAATGACAACTGAAGCCATGCTTGCATTGACCTGGCCTTGTGGGCAGGGGCAGAATCCTGCTGGAAAGTCCACGGTTGGTTTTGAAACAATGTGCCACTCAAGTTTTTGACAATAGGCTCCCAAACAGTGCTTTCATACACTCTGGCACTGATTTTAATGCCCTTTTCGTAAAAATGGAGCTGGGTGGTACCAGAATAACTCACCTCCCACCACACCATCGCTGAGGAGGGATGACGGGCTCTCTGAACTTAAGGAAGCTTATTACTGGCTTCCCGAGATAATGATGCATAAACCCTGTCGTTTTGCACATTGAATGACTCCTCAATAGTGAAAACTTTTTCATCAGTGAAGAGGGTGTTCCAATGACCATTTTGAGCGTAACTCTGTAGGAGATGTCGACATTTAAGCACTCTCAGCTTCTTTAGGCATGTGTCAAGATAATATTCTTTAACATTGGCGATAAGCCCTTAGTCCTAGTTCCTCTGACAGAAGCATGGACATTGTCCTTTCTGAAATGTTCATTTCACGGTACAAGATAGCCTGCTTCCACACAGGATTTCTCTGAACACGAACTGCCACTGCTTTTTGTGCTGCTGGAGTCCTGGTACAGCGTGGTCAAACCTCTCTCTGCCGATCCTTTATAGCCCCAGTTGCAGTGAATCGCTCAATGGTGGGGTAAACAAACATACGGCTGATTTTCAGCTTTTGTAAGATTTTCCAGCTTTATGCAATGCAGTGATGGCTACACGATTTTCATAATCACCCCATTCCATGGTAAAACCTGGAGTTAAATACTTCCTCTTTCAAAGAAAAGCTAAGAATGTTTCAAGGTTAAGGTGTGCACACATGCAGTTGTTAATAAGTCAAACCGGATGTACAGTATGTGTCAAAAATTTGTAATAGTATTTATGGCAGGACTAGGTATATATATAGGCACACAATAGATTGCATGTATATTGTTCCACACATTGGTTATGACAATGGGAACTTTTCTATTCTAAAAGTCCTGCAATTCTTGCTGGCCATACAGCTTGCTTTTACAATGACTCGCAGGCAGCAGTGTGGCTTTGAAAGATACAAACAATAGTAATCCTATTGCAGTTGAAATAAGAAATCAACTATTAGGTGCTTGTCATATTTGTATTTCATGAAACAGAGGACACTTGAGTATTGCTTGAAATGAGCTTGCAAAGAGAGCTACTATATCAGATCTTCTGGTATTTACACTCTGTTTCATATGCAAAGTAAACATTGAAGAAGATTATCATTCACCACTGGAATGACCAGTGGTCATGGCATATTTTCTGCTTACTTCGATTCAAAATCAAATCCACCTCTGATTGTATTTGTGAGAATCACCTTCAAGATGTCTGGCACATTTTATTTGATGCCCCTTTTTCTGTTTTGAAAGATATAAACTTGAATTATTGCTTCAATCCATAGGTTACACTTTTTCAAAACCTCTTACACATGTTTTGATGAATTACAAAACTTATCAATATTTCATGGCTTTCTTGAAAAAAATAGTTGTTAAATAAATGATTCATTTTGTTGTTTACTGTTTGTCATTTTGATTATATTGTATCTTGTAATTTATTACATTCATTTCATAAATTTTAAATTATATTCCTAATATACTTGGGTAAAATAGGAATCACAGAATTGGATAGTAAATGAGTAATAAATTCTTGCAGCCAGTGTTTACAGTGACTTCATAAACCAGAAGTTTTGCATGACTCCAAGGAATGCAATCCATTGATGTAAGGTTTTTTGTAGTTTACATCCTCCAACCCTAAGTCATATCGGAAGATGAATGAAATGGGTGAAATGATGCTCAAATGGGTCCGGGATCCACGGAGCTTAGAGCTAACTGACATTCGTCTTTTAGGATAAGGGAAAACCCCGGAAAAAACTTATCCAGGTGACTCACCCTGACCGAGATTGGAACTCAGGACCTCTTGAACGTGAGGCAGACAAGCTACCATCTACGCTACCGAGGCGGGCAATGTAAGGTTTGAGAGCAGGGTGGCCAAGCAAAATTGAGGAGTTAAAAGTGCTGTTCGTGTAAAGAAAATGAAAGTTCCCGTAAAAATTCAGGCAGAAGCCAATTCAATAAAGTCTGCTTTCGAGACTGTATAGCTTTTTATAGAAGGATTTCTGAATCTTGTTTTATGAGCAAGAGTTATTCCATTTGACACCAGTTATCAACATCATATTACCTGAACATTCTTTATAGTTTTGTTTAAATGCAAATCATGAAAAAAATAATTGTTCAAAATTTATTTCAGAGTATGTGGCATCTAATAACCTACACAGCAAAGCTTGGACCATTAGGATTTTTTAAGGTAAGAACTTTTTATTTGAAAATTATATTAAAGAAGACATAAGCCTTGATTGTTAGATAGCAACATTGTTTAAAATTATTTTCCTTTGGAAAGTTTACCAGGTATTTAACATTTCAGCATTATTTTGTTTTCTGCACTTGAGATGAGTATAAAATGAATTATAAACCTTAATTTCAAATTGCAAAATTCATTCTTCTACTTGCTGAAGTGAAAATCTGCAGTAGTGAACAGAATGGTAGAGCTAATAATGAAATTATTTTAATACTCATTTTAACCAGAATCAAGAATTAATAAAAATACGTTTTGAGAATCCAATGAAGCCAAAAATATAGGTGTTATATGAGAAACAGAGACAGAGCAAAAAATAAAGTACATAAAAACCAAACTTCATATTTAAATTAGACTTCTTTTAATGAACAAGGAAAATGGCTTAACACGTTTGCATAGTGAGTCATAATAGAAAAACTTGAGAGCATAGATTTATAAACTTACTGGATCACTGATTAAAAGATCCAATATTTATAAGTTGAAGCATGAGCAGATCAGTTCCTGTTCTTTTCTCTTGTAAATGATTATTATACTTTTTAAGATTGCATCAAATACTTTACGTGGAATTCACCAAACATCTACTTTTTCACAAAACATTTGTTAAAATGTTAATTAAAATATCCCACATTAAAAATGCTGATTTGGGGAAAGGGCTTGTTTAGAGTTTTATGCAATAGCTTGTGCAGTCTTCATACACTTGGAGCATAATTGTTACTTTTGTATTTCTATTTCAGTTGCACTGCATTTGTAAGCACACCAACCATCTTGATTGTCAATACCACTACTGAGTGCTATTGATATTGTGACTTTGTGGGTTCGTAGAATTAAAAGGCTCCTTTATTTCCATAGAAATACTCTTATAGATTACAGCAGCATTACATTACGTACACCATCAGTCTACCAAGGTCGATCACAATAACAAACCGTGACAACAGATTTCATGCTTAGCTCTTGTTACAACAACACAGCTGACTGTCTCATTTCACAACACTTTCACAACTGACTGACTGACTGGCTGGTGTGTCACAATCACTTTTATATCTAATTCATAATTCGAGACTCTTCCAGAAGAATAAAGAAACCGAATAATCAAGATATTACCAGAAATTTCCATTTAGCTCAGTTTGTTTCAGTAAGTCTTTTATCTCAAGCTCGTTATCTACGTGAAACCTATCCGTTCCTTTGTGTGCCAAGCCGCCTTATCGCAATCGGGTTCGCGACACTATGGATATAAAATAAACATGATACAAGTTCCAATACCTCTCAAACTCTCAAAGTCCACAAAAACTATTTGTAGTTGGTTTATTGATACTCGTCACTTACTTTTTTATATTAATGAGAGACTAGTTTCAAAGGCAATCGCCACTTATTTTCAATTTCTTTCCCGAAGTATCAATAAACCAACTACAAATAGTTTTTGAGATTAATTTTGACGTCACTGTTACTAAATTCCTCCAAACGCATATCTCAAAGTCCTGTTTACACCTTACAGAGATTAAATGTGTGAACCATGAGTATCATGGCAGATGTCCAAACAGTAATCGAACTCTTCTCCTACTCTTTTCAACATATCCTCTTTGACCGTGGCGGCAGCTTCTCAAATGCTGTTTTTTAGTTCTCTAAGTCATATGGCAAAGGTGGTACAAACACGCAGTCCATAGAAAAAAGGTCACATGCAGTCATATCAGGTGACCTTGGTGGTCAGGTCATGAAAATCTGATCTTTACTCCAGCACGTCCTATCCAATGATCAGACATCAGGTAAGCACGAACTGCTTACTATGGAAATGTGGCAGGGATCCATCTTGCTGAAAAATGCAAGCATCTTCAAGATCTTGTGTAAGGTCAGGCACAATCATTGCTCTAACATGTCCAGATGTGAATGTCCAGTCACAGTAGCCACCATGAAGAAGAAAGATCCATACAGTTTTCATTGTGACAATACGCAGAAGACTTTGGTAAATCACACTCATGTTCAGTGATCCTCTGAGGTTTCTGTGTACCCCAAACATGACAGTTATGCTTGTTAATTTTCCCACGCATAAGGAACGTCGTTTCGTCTCTGAAAATTAAGTAGTTAAATAAGTCATTGTTATAGCTGGAAGTAAACTCATTTTGACAAATGCACTTGCATTTGTCATCCTCTGTTAGCTTATGCAGAAGGTGATTATGTATGGCGCCGGTTTTCGATACTTGGTTCGCAATTTTCATGACACATTAGTTGCACTCTTGTTTGTATTAAATTGTTACATGCAGAAAGCGCGCTCAGTGGGAGTAAACACCATTGTGGTAACTTTTAACACCAACTAATGCCAACTGTCGGTAAATTATGCAACTATGTGGTAGTGTTCACAACTTGGAGAGGTTTACTTTAAACTGATGTATGTTTGAAAGTGCTATCATTTTTAGTTTTTGTATAATAAAACATTGAAAGTGTTACCAGACTTTTGATAAACCCTGTACTATGCTAATTAGAGAAAGTTAGAAAAGAGATTTTATCCTTATTTCTGTTGCAGGGCTATGTTCCAGCATTTGTACGTTTGGCACCACACACAATTTTGACATTTGTATTTTTGGAGCAATTACGCCAGAATTTTGGAATGAGAGTCAGGGCATAAACTCCACAGCACTCATATTCAATGAACTTAAAGCTGCTGTGTTGTTCTTTAAATAAGAATTGACAGAAATGGGTAGTCATGTTAATTTTACATTTGTATTTTTGGAGCAATTACGCCAGAATGTTGGAATGAGAGTCATGGCATAAACTCCACAGCACTCATATTCAATGGACTTAAAGCTGCTGGGTTGTTCTTTAAATAAGAATTGACAGAAATGGGTAATCATGTTTGTATTTTTATTTTACATTCCAGTTTTTTAAATGCTAGAGCTGTTGTTTTAAATGTAGTTTATCTGCTAGACTTCTGACACCAGCTATGAGCACATTTAAGTACCAGAAATCACTGGCAAACAAAAAATACTAATGCAGCAGGGAGAGTCAAGGATATTGTCCCATAGTGGTTTTCATGCATTGTTTAAATTGTTTTGTGTAACAGTTGTAAGGTGAACAGAAAAAGCAGACTGCATGTTTTTATATACCTGAGAGGAATAGGGTAAGGAGCAAGCAATTTTTATTGTCTATGTCACAGTGAGAGGCAGAAAATTGTAATTTAGTGTAGCAGTTTAAACCAAAAAAATGAAAAGATAGTACATAAATAAACAAAGGCAACACAACTTTAGTGTTGCTGGCCCTCCAAAAATCTAACCACTGTAGATACAATCATATCATATTAATTGTGTTAGGTCCAAACATTTATACACTATAAATATACATTGCTTTTCAGGAGGGCTAAAAAACTTATTTTTAAATTTAAATTATTAAATACTGTACATTATTCATGCAATAAGTGCAGTTATTTGGAATATCGGAGAGAAATGAAAAAGATTTTATAGAGATGCGTGGGAAAGAATGATCAGAAAGGTTCATAGCTAAAACAGATAGCCATTATTATAGACTGTTTATAGATAAGTACAGTAGTACCCCTTATTTACACTTTGCAAGGAACCAGAGGAATAGTGATGTAAATATGGGGAAGATATAAATTGTAGGAGAATTATGTAAAGATGCCTAGAGAATGAGTTATTTCCCAGATGCACATTTTTAATTTTATTTTGTTCTTACTCTTAGTACTAATCTCAAATGTCCAAGGTGAAAACTAATTGTTGAAACTACACTACCTTTCTAATTCAGTTTATTCAGTTGCTAGGAGAAGGAAAGTTACATATTGTCTAATATCTACATTCTTTTAATTTGATTATTTTTTATTGTGTGTGTATGAAATGACCTAGTATGTAACAATTATTCTTTCTCTGCCTGAAAAATTTACATTTTAATAATTATGTAGCATAGAAATAACAGTATGAATGAACTTTTGTTCCAGAATGAAAACAATTACTGCTTCAGACCAAAATAATGGAAAATGAATTTCTGTTTGAACTCTTAGTTTCTTACATGCTTGTCTTTTAAGTTCATGCAGATTGTCAAAGTTATTTCCACCTTTCATCCCACAACAGATGACAGTTATCTATTAAAAAATTGTACAGCATATATGCCTCAGCACTGGTAGGCATTACTTTGCTTTCACATTCTTCTTCACCATGTTTGATGGATTTGGTTCTCCTTCGTTCCAAAACAAACTCCACATCTCTTTTCTCAGTAGTAATCGTGGCCTATCCACCTGCAATGATTCCTTGCATCTACCATTGTTATGGAAACAACTTATCCATAATTGATCCTTCTACACATCATGTGATGACAACTATGATGTATCCATCCCCTTCCATTCATTTCCGCCATGCAGTTAGCATTGACAATCCCTTTCTTAATTGGTGTCAGTTAGTGCATGCCAAGAGATTATTAAGCAAATCTGGTTTATTATGCTAATTTTTCACTTTGTGATAACTGGAGTTCTTTTTTTAAATTATTGTTGATGATTCATTACATTTATTTCTTTTACATTTTTCTAGTGAATTTATTGCATTTATTGTTTTGTTTTTCTTGTTGATTTTACATACATTGCTATCAGAGTCAAGCAGTCAATTTGTTGCTAACTTTTTGTTGTATGACATCATCCTGGTATGGTTATTTACTTGTGTGTGTGCGTGCGTGCGTGCGTGCGTCAACTGTGTTAACATTTTTAATGAATATTTAACTATTCCTAAATTAGTGACAAAGTAGAGCAGTGAAATGGAATATTTATTTTTTATATTTCTTATGGATTCTTTGCATTTAATTGTTTTTATTCTTGATTTTATATACATTGTTATCAGTGTTGAGCCGTCAATTTATTTGTCATATTTTTGTTGTTTGACATCATCCATGTCCAGTTATTTGGCTTCTGTTTGTGTGTTTGAGTATGTGTACCTGTGCTTAAGTTGTGGACATCGTCAATTGTGTTATACACTTCTAATTAATATTTAATTATGTGCCATGATAGTGATAAAAGATAAAGCAGTGAAACATAAAACTGAGCTATTTTTTTTAAATTTTTATCCTCCAATGTTAAGTCATATCGGACGATGAACAAAATGGGTGAGATGATGCTCAAATGAGCCCAGGGTCCATAGAGCTTATAGTTATTTGACATTTATCTTTCAGAACAAGGGAAAACCCCGGAAGAAACCTTATCCATAACTCACCCTGTCCAAGATTTGAACTTGGGACCTCTTGAACATGAGGCAGGCACTACCGAGGTGAGCTGAGCTTGCTTGCGAATATAGTAAAATTCTATTTGGAAAAGTGCTTTCCAGTGGTCGTGATAAGCAGCAACATTGCCACTCTCTATCGCTCTGTCAACGAAATGTCAACATAGGCTATTGTATCATCGTATACAGGGTTGTGCTAAAGATTAAGCAGATTAGCCATTTTATTTCAAACTTTTTCCTAGTCAGACTACCTGGCATGACAAAGTGATGGGATATGTAGAATTTCTATAATGCTAACCTCAAGATTTTAATACATTATGAACATAGAAAATCTTAGGGAACCAACAAAAGTGTCTTAAACAGGAAAATGCAAAAGATGGGAATGTAAATGTGGGATAATACTGTGGTTTATATGCAAAGATTTAGGAAAAACAATATTCAGATAAAACATTTGGCACTGTGTCATAAATATTTTAATTCAAACCGCTATCCTATTTCTGGTTATTAAAGACATAAAGTTTTATAATTTTGCAGGGGATGGAATTCATTTTAAATAAATAAAAATGTGCATTACTGCTTTTCTTGATACATATAAATACAAACATTTGTGCACAAATTATTAGTGGCCATTATTGTAATAATATATCTATGTCCTTGCAAAAGATGAGGTAGATTAAAATTTTCACAAAATTAAATGTCAAAACAAGGTCATTTTAAAAAGGTGAATGATTTAATTCTTCTCTTTATATTGTGTTGAAGAAAGCACAGCTTTGCTAGTATCTGCTTATAATTTAAAGCTGCTAAAAGGCTGTTTTAAAATGTCATTGTCCTATAACTCTGCTATGTCAATATTATTCAGAGCTATATATATCAATACATATTTGATACATATGGGGGTTAAATTGACCAATCATATGTTTAAACAAGGCAGTTCACAAGTTAAAGTATTTCCAAACAAAGCAATGCAATACACAGGTTTATGCATATTTATAAACATAATCTCTGTGCAATTTTCTAAGCACTTAGGTGACCTATTGCTGCTTGATATGGAGGGTAAACCACTGAATTGCTTCAGAATTCCAGAACAAGACCTAATTTTCTCAATTGTACCTCACAGGAACAAAACTTTTCCTCCTGCATAGTATTTTTAAAACTGTGTTTCAACCAAGATTGTTGTTTGCCAGCACATGAAAATGGTTTTTACTGCAACTAAATTGGTTGTATTAATCTTTTAGTTAGTGAGTATATTTTGTGAAGAAAGTAAAAGCTGTATAATTTTTTTGAAGCCTTATTTGTGTTAATTTTAGAAATCATGATTGTATGTAAACATATATAAAGATGTGAGTGCAGCAATCAGATCACTGTGAAGTTCCTGCACATAGATTTATTTATTTAGCATTTGTTGAAAACCAAAAATATTTTAAACGTTATTTGAAGAAGTATTTACATTAAGATGTGTTATGTTGCTATGAATTTTATAACAACCTGTAAAACTAATAGTTTTTTAAAATAATGATAATATACCAGTTAGGGTTTGAATGTCTTTTTCTTTTCTACTTGGTTGCTATGGGAGGCCACTGTTGCACATGGGAGCAGCTACTCACTCTTTGCAGTTTATGCCACAATTAAAGAAGGTAGGCTAACCCAACCCTTCATATGGACACTAGATGATAGGGCAAAGCATTAAATTTAAAACTCACCATTTATGTACATTTACAAGCTATTTATGAAATATAAACATGTAAACTACACTTGAGAGTGATACGTAACCTCCCAGGTAGGACTAAGAATCTACGAGGTCAAGTCAATAAAGACTGAAAGTAATATTTTTTACCACACAAAACAGCAGCAGAACTATGGAAACAATTTTGCATGATGCCAATGGATCAGTTCTGATTGGTGGACAATGCACATGCTCACTTGCGCATGCATTTGTACACAGAGGATGAATGAAGTAGGTCAGTTTGCCAGCTGCCTACAGAGAAAATGATGTTACACAAAGAACAATATGCTGCATTAAAGTTCTGTTTTCATTTGCAGAAATCCGGCATACAAGCTTAAAAAATGTTGCAGGTGATGTTCTGCCACAATCCATGGCACTATGATGGTTCAAGGAATTTAAGGAGGGCCACAATTTCAATAAAAATGCAAGGTGGGCCAGGTACTCCAGCAACAGAAATAAACAAAGCCATGATTAACACAGCTGACATCATTGTTCATGAAGACCGACGAATAGCAATTGACAATTTTGCAGACATGTTACAGATTTCCCATGGCAGTGTTTTATCAATTCTGCATAATCACTTAAACATGAGACGTGTTTGTGTGGGGTAGTTACCAAGATTGATTCCTGAATAGAAGTTGACGCAGGTGAAAGTGTGTATAGAACTGCAACATCTGGTTGAGATATGGGGATGCATACCTGAAAAAGAAACTAAGGAGGAAGTGCTTTGATACTGTGGAGGCCATCGTGAAGAAGGCTCAGGCGGTTATAAAGATGACGTCAAAAGATGGCTTTCCAGGACTGGCAGAAATACTGGACAGTGGGCATTCAACTCAACAGAAAATATTTTGAAAAAGATCACACCAATCTGGAACAAGACTAGCGTTTATGCGTAAAAAAAGAATCATTCTCAGTCTTTATTGACTCACTCTCGTAGATAACCTAGGCTGTTCTAGATCAAACACAACAAAGAAACTCAGAGCCAAGAACTTTTAGTTTATATAAACAGTCTGGTAACAATCATCTTCTGCCATCAAATTCTGAATTTTCAAGACATAAGAAAGCATAAATAATCTACATTTCTAGATACAGAATACAGACCTTGCTAAAAACCTAGCTTTTCCTCATTATATTGGCAGTGAGTGCCCTTTTATGTTCTACAAATAAAAAGGGTCTATGTGTTACATTCACAAAATTTTCTCTATTCACTGTTATTTATTTTTTTAAATCTTCTTTAAACTATTGTTAAGAAGGATTATTTTTCTCTTTTCATTAATCAAGATAAACCTTTGCAGAAATACTTTCATTACACATTTCATTGCATATACATAAGGATTTAGGAAATAAAATTAGTAATAACCAGTTCTTTAAAAGTGGAATGCTATTTCAGATGTTTGAAATACTGTTTCAAATGCTGTACTGTCCATGACATAAGAAAAAAGTGAATAGTGACAACACTTTAAAAAATAACAAAATATTTAAATCAATAATGATGGATATTCAGAAAAGCTGCTTAAAATAAATTGAGTCTGTTAAACAGATCTACATTTTTCTTTCCCCGGCAAACTCATATCTATGTTTTTGAGTTTGATTTATCATATCTATGTATTATGGTTTATCTGTTTTACAAAATTAACAAAATTCTTTATGAATGAAGAGTAGTTCACAAGGCGCTCCCAGAAAACTCAGGAGATGTAAATATATTTAATCTATAACATTTTAATAAAAAACATTAGCCATTTTTTAGAAAACCAAAGTTTTTCCATATAAAGGTTTTCTTGATCCCCTAATTTCAAAGTCCGTGTCAGTATTTTAAAACTCTTTCGATCACCAAATCCTTCCCCCGTATCCTCCATAACTCATCTATGTAAAAAGTTCATCAACATGTTTATGGGCTAAAAGCTTAGGAAGTCATCTTGCCATCTTTTCTTGGGGTGTCCCTCTTCTTGCCAACTGTTTAGAGCCTGTTTTGCAAATCTAGATGCATCCATTAATTGCATGTGTTCCATGTGTCTCACTTTATATTCCTGTAACTTTTCAACTAAGTTAAAAATGTTTAGGGTTTCTAATTGTTTCACATGGAACATAGTCATGGGGAGTATGGCTGGTGGTTTGTTTTAGAAATTTAATTTCATCATTCATCTGTTTTGCTTTCTCATTTCATTCACTCTCTGCTGTCTGCTCTCTGCTAAGTCTCTCTGCTATATAATGCAATATAACTGAGCAGTTAAAGTTGGCTAAAAATGAAATAATAAAAAGAGAAAGGGAAAAAATAACCATCTTTTTGTGAAAACGGTTACAGAAGTTAAGCTGTGTTGACAAATGTTAAGATTTAAACAAATTTCCAACTTTATGTACATACATAGTACTGCATATTTCGAATCGTCTATCACATAACTTAAGCTGTAGTCAGACAAGCTTTAGTGATACAGTGGCATCTCTTAGCAACACAATTTTATTGTTTTATTCCTGTACTAAAAGCAACAATGGTATAATTATGTTTGGAGTTGGATTTTATTTAAATGTTTATTAAAATATTTATATGTATGTTATATTTGAATTTAAAAGTCATTGTTTCATGGCTTTAATAATATTGGAACTATGTACTATATTAGTTTCATACTAAACTTAATTTGATTGCAGCATAGCTAATGATCTTTAGATTAATGTTGAGAATATTTCCAATATTTTGTGTTACATCAAAATAAAAGTATAATTAACTGTTTCTTTTCTTTTATTATTTTATGTAGTTGTTCTAAAGGAATTAGCATTATAATCTGGTGGAAACTTGTTAAATTGGCTGATAGGAGGAAATTATTTAAGTTAGGACTTTTATTTGTAATTTACATCCTCCAACGTAAAGTCATATCGGACGATGAATGGAGTGTATGATATGATGCTCAAATGTGTCCAGGGTCCAGCTTAGTTACCCGACATTCGTCTTACAGGATAAGGGAAAACCTTATCCAGGTATAAAAATTATTTGTGGTTGGTTTATTGACACTCGTCACTTACTTTTTCATATATTTATGAGAGACTAGTTTCAAAGGCCCTGGCCTCCATTTTCAATCTCTATCCAACTGGCATCTGTTGTTGTCTGCTCTCTCTGGTGGTGGAACTATGAACTTTTTTGTCAAATTTGGTTATCCAGGTAACTCACCCTGACCGAGATTCGAACTCGGGACCTCTTGAACATGAGGCAGACATGCTACCATCTATGCTACCGAGGCGGGCAGTTAGGACCTTGGGAAGATATAAAAAGTGAAGGGACTGTCAGAGTATGGGTAGTAAATATTATCAAATCACTTATAAACAGTTAAGCGCTTGACAACAATTTTATTCAGTCAAACAAATAAGTGGAACTAAATTTAAAATAGCCCTAAAGTTAACTATCCTTACCTTTATTTGCACTTTATAAGGCAGTTGATAAATATTTGTTCCTTTCAAACAAATTCCTGAAATTTCCTTAAATCACATTTTTTCACTTGAAGGACAGGACTACTCTCATATGATTGCTTTCTCTAAAATATTGTAGTCCAAAAAGGTTATTAAACTATAGCAGGTGTTGCTCATTAACAGTGAAACTAAAAATCCGAGAAACTTTCTTTTGTGCGACACGAGAATATTTTCTAAGTCAACGGTGCACATATATGCATATGCAAGCAGACAACCTGCAGTCCTCGTGTTGCAGCCAACACGAGAAAGATATGTAACACAAGTAGCCAACGTCTGCAAAAATGCTCCAGACATCTGTCCTACATCAGTGCAAAAGGGCATGTGGATGCGATTAGCGCGGATCAGTTTTGGAAAATTCTGACCATATTTCCTTTCAGGTTTTACTGCTTTAAAAAAGTAGACTTGCTGTCTAGCAAAAGTGCCAATTGTACTGTTGGAAGTGAAGGCTGTTTGTTCTGTGCATTCTTCAAATACTTAAGATTCGTTCAGTACGTTGTTGAAAATCGGAAAATGGCTCGACTAATCAGTAAAATGTATGAGCTCACGGACTGGTTCGGCTACTGCTGCGAATTGTGCCCGATTTAAAATTGACGTTAACAAATGTAACGTAAAAATTGTCACAGCGCTAACACTAATGTTAAATTTATTTAGATACTACTTAGTGTTAGTTTGCTAGTGTAATTTAGGGACAAGTAAGACTGTTGGCAGCATTGCGTTCAGTAGAGAAACAAGGATAGTTGGCTGCACTGAATTCTTCAATATGGCTACATATGCAGTAAGGAAATAAACAATTAATAACGTTAAAAGAATGTCCTCCAGCACGAAATAGCACTAAAAAGTAAAGAAATTATATTAAAAATCATGGTTGTGTATAAAAACATCAAAAAGTGTGAAGGACTTAGAAAAAAATTGCTGCGTCGCATATTTGAAAGAAAAGTCTAAAATTCTTAATGGCCAATATTTTGCACCAAACAAGTTACAGTAATTCCAATCATTGCTACACTACAACTTGGATCTCCTGCCTCATTTAACTTTTTCTGCAACAGAATGCTGCATTAAAAAATATGTAATTCATATAGCAGTTACAGTCCAGTATTAGTTTCACTGGAAAAGTGAATTCAGTTAAAAGATGCTCACAAGTTAAGTCAATATGTACCTGAAAATATATGTAAATTTTTCGCTATAACAGCAGAATGCTCTCATCAAAGATCTTAGATTCCATTAATTAGTTTTCAAAATAAAGCTGTATATCTTTTTGTGGTTACTGTTTCCTAAGAGGCAAGTTCTAAAACTAAAGTTTGGGCAGAAAGTTTAAGAAGAAAATGTTACTTTTATTTTACTGTGTTGTCATTAAATATGCATAAACATAATTACTATTTTATGTCTTAAATATGTATATTTATTTTCCTTCACTTACGTTATTTTCTGTGGCCTTAAAATAGAAGTATCTGTGGAAGTATGCGACATCCTGCAAAGAAAAAAACAAGATGCAGCCATTAAAATACTGTTTTGTTTTACAAATAAGTGATGCATAAAAACGTTCATAGACACCAAATGGTTTGCATTGATTACATAATCTTTTTGAGTAGGAAAAAAAAGCACTTGCAGCTTTCAAAAAAAAAAAAAAAAAAAAAAAAAAAAACTCATAAAATGCAGCTGGAAAAGCAGCAAAACTGTCAGTCTGGGTGGCTTAGTTCTGACCTAATGGTCACAGGTTGCAGATTCAAATATGGCTCAGAGCAATGGTTTTTAAAACCAATGGTACAAAAGTTACAGCTCCATATCAGTAAATTTACTAGTATGTAAAAGAACTCTTGGAGATGAAATTGGCATACCAGTGGTGCTGATATGATTCTGGCAACTGATAAGCTTGTTAATAAAAAAAATTATATATTTGTTTTTATTTTAGAAGAGTTGTCCTTAATGTAAATCTCACTAGGTATAATGAACCTTATTTTTTCTCAAAATGTAAGGCAGGGGATTAAGTGATGAAATTTTAATATTTTGATTTTTTAAGACCTTACATATTTCAAAACTTTTACTATTCATTTTTGCAAATTATGACCAGAAAAAGAAATTAACTGTTAACTTCAGTAAATTTTTGTTTTAAAATAATGATTTCCAAATTAGGAAGCTGAAGGACTCTTAAGTCAGATTAGGCAAATGGGAGGTTTATGCAGTCATCTGAGCGAGAATTTTGTGAAATTTTATCCTATATTTTTGAGTGCAAATCCAATTTAAGAATTACGTTTAAAAGTATATTTCCAAAGTATGTTCTTTCATATTATTCCTGTGTGAGCAGCAGCAATTTAGAAGTTTAATCAAAAATACAAAAATTCAGTAGTGCATCCAGGACTTGAATCACAGATCTACTCTTCATGCCCTAATAACAATTAATGAAAATTAAAAGCACATAAAGTACTAGAAGTAGCCTATGAAGTATATCTCGAGTATTTGGGATTGCCTTGAAGTTGAAGGCTTACCAGGTTACTTAAAAAGGAATATTCACTGTTCATATTGGCACCTTGCTATGGTATCTTAAAAGTAACTAATTTCTAAAGGTAATTGATATCTTGCATATTAAAGCTTGAAGCATTGCTTCCTGAAAATTTTAAAATCAAGAGAACTGCAGTGCCTGAAAAACCTCTACTTTGGCTGAATTATTAGTGTCATTAATTCAGAATTTATAATGCAGCCCTTTTCCAAATTAATATTATATGTAATACAAATATACTTTATAAGCCTTGAACTCAGATTATGTTGACATTTATACCCACCATATTCTTTTTTTGAACCTAATGAATAACCAGGCCTCCTAGAGTGATTCCAACAGTGATTTACATAAATAATCACAAAATTAAAAGTAAATGTCCAAAAATTTGAATATATCTGTATCATATTAGTTTGAGAATCATATAAAAATTGAGTGAATATTTTACAAAAATTATGTTATGAATTAAAGTTAAAACATTAGCCTGATTTCTGATGTTTTTTCCCTAGTCTCACAGGTGAATGTAATGCATTCAACTATGTCACTATAGAAAATGAGGCGATGGTGTTTTCCAATAATACAATGCATGACCACATGCTAGTCATCAGAACATTGCCACCATTCGTGAACTAGGGTTTATTGTGTTGCCACATCCTCCATATTTGCCAGATTTGGCTCCTAGTGACTGCGCCCTATTCCACTCGATAAAAGAGGTGAGAAGTTGATCTTCAATAACAAACTTCTTGCAGTTGTCCAACTGTGGCATCGGGATACTCCCAAAGAATAGTTTGCTACACACATATGGAAGCTGCCAGAACAATGGAACAAGTGCAGAGACATTGACGGGGAATACCTGTAATGTAACTTGAATGAGTTTGTTCAATAAAGGGTTCCTGTGAACCCCAAAATATTGTAGTGCCAATCATTTTTGAACCACCAAAGTAACAATTTAATTGGGAGATTTTCCCCATATTCATTATTCGCTTCTGCCTTAGAGTGCTACTACATAAGGACTTGACATAAAATTGGTGATATGAAGAAATGAAGTGTAGGAGAAGCTTCATGCACTATGCATATGCATTTTGATGCATAAGGTAATTAGGTCATATCAACTGCACATGTGCAAAAGCTTAAATTAAATAAGGCAAGATCTACTAAGCACTCCAGTGCGAAATTTCACCGAGTTTAGGAGTAGCATCTTGGATTTATCCTATGTAACTTTTTAAATTAATACATACACAATACGTTGAAAAGCATTCAATCAGAAAGTAACCAATAAATCTCCAAGGTATAAAAAATTAAGGTATTCACATATTCTTACCCAACACTTGTTGCAACTAAGTATATTACACTGCTAATGGATTTGTCTCTGAAGAATTTACTCAGCATTGGATTCATTAAAATAACTTGCAGTTATGCAAGGGAAGGGAAGGGTAACTACTGTTACTCTGCCATTTGGGAATATAATATATCTATTTTAAATATATTTTTCTTAAAATGAGTTACCATCTTTGATCTCAATTACCTGTGTAAGATTTTTCCAGAGCATTTCTTTTTCTCTAAATGGGAAATTTGTAGTGATTTTATTAGTCACTGAATGTCTGAATGTTTGTACCACCATTCTTAGGAATTAAAGAAATTAAGCTGTTTCTGAAGTTTAAAAATTCAAAAGTAAGTCAGTACAGAAATAACAGTGAGACGGATTAATGTCACTGTTAGTTATTGTGTTTTCTAGCCTCTACTCCTTATTAAAAGCATGTAAGCATGTAAAAGCATGTTTCTACATTTCAAGTGTGCCAAATTTACATGCTATTACATTTAAAGGTAAAAAAAAAAGTATAACTTCAGACTTCAATTGGTATTTGTTTAGCAAAGAAATTATGTAAAATATTTTCTTTGTTAGAACTATACATGTGCTAAACTTTAATTGTGACCATCAAGCACAAGAATATGCTCAGTGTTGTCCGTTGCCAAAGATGTTTTAGAAGTTTGTTGCTCATGTTAATGGTGAATGTATCTATCTATATGTAAAGCAAATGTTAGTATGTCAGTGGTTTTATAACGACAAGAGTTAAAGTTTGTATATTTAGTATTACTAAAGAGGAATTTAGTTTTTAATAATCATGAAATGGACCTAAAGAGTGAATATGCTTTTGTGTTAAACATAAGTGTTCTTTAAGTTAATTGATGGAAATTAATCATTTCTTCTCACTAGCCGTATACAGGCTAAGGGTTTAGAGTTAACCTGAAAAATTCAATGCCATGGCATTGCCATGTGTTGTTTACATAAGTACATGGTTAGAATCCTGCTCAGAATCAATTATCAGTCAGAATCAATTACCTGGTTAGAACCATTTTTAAGAAAATTGAATTTCGAAGATGGTGTTTTCATGTAATTGAAAATTGCATGATTGTTGTCCTAAACTTATTAATAAACAAAATTTTCAACAAAGTTAAAAGATGTCTCCGAATTAAATATCTAAAACTCCTCTTTAGTAAAAAATAAAAATAATTGTTCTCTGCCTGTTAAAGTTTGTGTAATGAACAGAATATAAAAGTGAAAGTCATTAAAAGGTTAATGGAAGTTTCACTTATTTCATGTAAGTTTGCAATAAGCTTTCCATAGTAAACAGCTTCATATGTCCACAAAATTGTTCCTATTAGTAAATAGCATTGTTTGTGTGGTAAATGTCACAATGTCCAGGATTATAATCTGTCCATTTTGTAAACACTTAGGGATCCTATTTCAAGTTGTAGTTAAGAATATGTAGAATTCCATGATATGTGTGGAATAGAATGTAAAGTTGCAGTCTCCATTAATTATAAAGAAGAAAGAGAAACAAATCAGGTATGTATTTCTGTTTTTGTTTCACAATAATAACAAAATAATCATGAATATATATTACATAATACAAATTATAAAAAAGCAGAAAAGACTTTGGTGTTGAGTATTTTCAAAATGCTTTCTTTTTAATCTTTACGTAGTTAAAAGATGTCACACTTGTTTTGAAAAGTCACTTAATTTTGCACTACAAATTATGATAGAGCAGCTTAGAAAAGACTCTTGGGAGGGGTAACTCACCTGATCATGTAATCCGCTCTTTAACTGCCTTGAATGGGCATGCCTCTTCTACTCTGTCTCTGAGTGGCTCCTTAACCACCATATCCATACTCATAATTTTGCCTAGTCTGTATTTTATTTTACTTTATTGTTACTATTCATTTCCCCATACTACTGTTGTAACTATCCAACTATAGAGACATGACTTAACAGGCGACAAGAGAATTGCAACAGCAATGCTGAGTTTGCAGACTGTTGCGATAAGTCACACAAAAAGAAAGATGGAGTGGGTATGAAAGCATGTGTTTGTATATAACTGACAATAGCATTTTACATACATACAGTATGTGTTTTCCAAAATTTAATTCATACTTTTTAGGATATTTAATAGCCTTCAGTCTCCATCTATCTCCTTAAGGAAAAATGTTCCTCACTGATTCATTTTTTAAAACAAATTATTTCGGTTGAATTTTTACAGAAAAAATTAGTGGCTTTAATTTTTTTTTACAGACTGATCTATCACAGATCATTATCATCTTAAATCTTTGCCCTTTAATATGCATCCTATAGAACTGATATAAGGGTTTTAGTTTTTATCACTATGTAAAGAAGGTCTTATTATTTGAAAGTAATGAGTCGATAATTCAAACACAAACATCTCTTAAATTAGTACAAAAGTGAATCGAGAATATATTGACACATTGCTTCACTCACACTGTTTATTCACAGGACATGTTTCAAGAGCTCTTGCTCCTATCATCAGCTGATACTCGATTAGTGTAAGTTGTAGTGGTTTTTTCTTTCTCCGTATTGTCAATAGATGGCGTGATGTACTTGTCAAAGATGTCCGGTGGTGGAGTTTCAAAATTCATGACTCTATGACGATTTTTGTTAATGAAGATTTTTTCCCATACGGAAAGGTCTATGGGGTGATTAACGTATTTTATTAGAGATGTTTCCAAGTTGATGTCATGTCTAGTATTCAAAAAATGAAAAGCCACTGCTGATTTTTCTGTTTCACCATTTTTAATGTTTCTTATATAGTCTTTAGTTCTGATGTTAATATTTCTTTTTGTTTTTCCTATATAAATTTTAGGGCAAGTTTCACATTTGATCTCATAGATTCCTTGTTTTTCTTTGGTAGTGATTGAAGTTTTGGGAGGGCCTTTTAACAAATTTCCGATATTAAACCTATTTTGAGGTGCAAGAGTTATGTTGTGTTTTGAGAAGATTTTTTGGAATTTGTTATAAGCTGATGGGTGGAAGGTGAATTTTTAAAAAGTTTTCTCTTTTTCTCCTGTAGGTTCTAGGGTGGTGGTTTCTTTTATTTTCTTAGCTTTGTTGAGTCTGTTAACTGTTTTGTCTACTAAATTTGGGTTGAAACCATTGGATATAGCTATGTGTAGGTATTCTTCTTGATAATCTTCTCTGTTTAGTGGAAAGTTGATCATCCAAAAGATTAAACTGTTGAAAATGGCATGTTGGTGTTGTTTTGGGTTGAAACTGTTGTTCTTAATGTAATTATCTGTGTGTGTTGGTTTCCTGTATATACCAAAAGTGAGTTTGTTGTTCATTTTTTTTTATCTTGATGTCCAAAAAGGGGAGCACACCATCCTCTTCTGTTTCCAATGTAAATTTTATAGCTGGATTTTGTATATTCAAAAGTCTAAGACCATCTTGTATGAGTTTTTTAGGTACTATTGCAAAAATGTCGTCAACATAGCGATACCACACTTTGAAATAATTTGGAAAAGTTTCTGTGATATGTGTTTCAAAAGCACTCCTAAATAAATCTGCCAAGAAGGGAGACAATGGGTTGCCCATAGCTAGGCCCGTTTTTTGTTTATAGATCTGTCCATTAAAGCTGAAAAAATTTTGATTGATACAAATTTCTGTAAGTTGTGAAAGTTCTTCTATTTCTTCAGGTGTTATTTGTATTGATTCCAGCCATTTTTTGAGAAGTGGAATAAGCTCATTGGTAGGTATACTTCGATATAAAGAAATGACGTCAAAGGAAACTAAAGCATCTGTAGAGTTGATCTTTGTGTCCTTCAGGAGATTTAACAATTCAAACGAGTTTTTGATACTTAAATTTTCATGTCCTGTGAATAAACAGTGTGAGTGAAGCAATGTGTCAGTATATTCTCGATTCACTTTTGTACTAATTTGTGCTTCACTGTCCCTACGCTTCTTTCAAGTTTATACTTTGATCACTTAAATTATCCTAACTTGGACATGTTTCAAAGAACGGTTTGTCCCCATCGTCAGCAGTTATCCGACAATGGATAACTTATGACGATGGGGACAAACCGTTCTCCAAAACATGTCCAAGTAAGGATAATTTAAGTGATATTTGTGTTTGAATTACCGACTCATTACTTTCAAATGTTAAATACATCACTGTTTCTAACCTTTTGCTTCAAATAATAAGGTCCTATTAGTTTTTTCTATGCTCCATTCACTTCAATAACTTGCCAGTGCTTTCCCGTTGATCAACACACTAACTTTTTAAGATACGTCATTGAATAACTTAACAGATAAAGGCAAAATACAAGTAGGATGCAGGTGATTTATCATTCCTGAACAATGATACAATCCGTAGACTGAAAGACTTTGCTAAGTTATTAAACTATAGTACTCTTGTAACTAACCTTTTTTCTAGATTATTTGGCTATAGAAAAGTGAGATTAACATTAAAGTATTGTGTTCATCCAATTTGCATGCATTACTTAACAAACAAATCAGACTGATTTAAAATTATGTTCTCAAAATTAAGTATTGGAAAGGGTGACTAGGTATCTGAATCTGCAAAACCTGACTTGCCTTTTAATCACATGTTGAGTAGATTTGCCTTAGTAACTCTATATCCTATATTCAAAAATATTTATTTGCATTGAAAATTAAGAACTTGAGGAAACAGTAAATATTCATACATGGAAGTTTGGATCCTGAACAAAACACACAAATTACCAAGAATATTAGGTGCTTTCAAAGTTAATGCTCATCTATGAGAGAAACAAAGTAGGTTACATATAAAATAAAGTAAAAGAGACAAAAAATTTGGTATAGCCACTGGAATTTCACAATATGTGTTCTTTAATAGGTATAAACTATTTTAAATTAGTTGAATTAATAATGCTATCATTACTCAATTATCAGCCATTTGAGCATGTTTTAAAAATCCAATAACACTGGACAACAAAACTGACCTTCAAAAATTTTTTTTTGCGAAATACATATAATTCCTTCTGTATTTTGACATGCTGAGTTCAAATATGGCATTGGTTTTTTTTCTAGCACCCTCATTTTTTAGTAAACTGTGTACTTGCACTTCCAGAAATTTATAAATAATATGTAAAGTTACTGTAATATGTAGAGTCCTTCATAATAAAATTATGTAATTTTGTAAATGTGACCGATTAACATACCTGAAAACATAGCCAGTTTGTTCTCAGGTTCATTCTCAGCTGCTGTCAGTAGAATTTTTGCCATTTTTTGCTTTTTCTGTAATTTTTTGTGGTTTCTCTAATGGGGTTCCAGCGGTAATCTGCAAGCATATTGGGTTTCCAGCTTCCTTGATATCTCTTTTCCATTTCAGAAATATCTTGGTGGACTCTTTCTCCATGTTCATCACTAACTTGTCGTAGATTTGTAGGGAAAAAGTCCAAATGGGAATGTAGGAAGTGCATTTTGAGAGACATGTAGCAACCTAGATTTCTGTAAGCCCCTATTAATTTATAAATTAATTGTTTGTAATTTTGTGCTCTAATATTACTTAAGAACTGTTCAGAAAAGATCTTGAATGATACTCATGATTGAAGTTCCACATGATTCAATTTACTTTCAAACTGCTGTTTTTCAGTAGTTCTCAAATTTGAGACCCAACAAAAAATGCTTTATTTTAACTTTGAAGCACTGATCTTTGAAAATTTGTCCTCTAGGTATTTGAAACCTACTCCGGAGTTGCCTAATGCTTTCACAAAAATTTTCATCAGGCCTATCTAATATGAAGTGTAGGCAAAAAAAAAAAAAAAAAAAAAAAAAAAAAAAAAAAAAAAAAAAAAAAAAAAAAAAGGATCCATCAACTAAGGATTCAGTTCAAATATTCTTATCTCCAGGTACAAAAGTCTTCTGGGGAGGCCATACTTTAGCGTCATAATGCTTAGATTTGCCACGGCTATCCCATTTGCACGAAAAGCAGCAATATTTTGTATATCCACTTTGTTGCCCTAACAGTACTCCAATAATTTTGAAATCACCATAGATGAACCAGTCGTACTTGTCATACAGCACTTTTTGTAATAGTAGCTGCTTATTTTTGTAATTTTCTTTCATTTGTACTACATGGTCAATGGGTACTGATGGCTGTGTATTACTATTAAGTAAAATCACAGTTTTTAAACTTAATTTTGGAGCATGTATGTATATATTCATCTGGGTTGTGAATTTTGTCATGAGCATTTATCAAACCATCAATGTCACAACAGTAGCTCAAATTCTCTTCCTTTCTGAAATATCTAATCAGGTGCTCTTCTTGTTTTTGAAAACATGATATTGATGTACCTTGTGTAAAACATTCCACTCCTTTAGCCTAGAACCTAAAATTTCTGCTTGAGCTTTGGAAAGATTCAAGTCTCGGACCAAATCATTTAACTCTCCTTGAGTTACCTCATGATGCATTTTGAGATCTGGTCTTCAAAGTCTGATTCTGAGCTTGATGCAACTAGTGGGTTATCACTATAAATTTTCTGATTCATTTTCTAATGTTCAGGTTTCAGGAGGAACAGGAACAGGAATAGGCATCTCATCACTATGAGCAACAGGTCTAATAGCTGATAAAATTTCGGATATTCAATTTTCTTTTTGTCTTTACCTTTAATTCCTGTGATTTTAGTCATACAAAAATAGCAATCATCAATATGGTTCATTGGTTCTCTCCATACTATGGGAATTCCAAAAGGCATAGAAACTTCATATTTATTCCTTAACAACCCTTTTAACTGGCTGGTACAATTGATGCAAACTACATGGGGAGCCCAACTGCAGTTTTGATCACCAAGTTTAATATCAAAATATAATTCACTTTTCTATGAGTGGTGTAATTTTCTGTATATTTGACAGAATGTAAATTGTCAATGGCAAAATTAACATCATCACCACACCATTGTCCTTATTATCTAAAGCAGTAAGATATTAAAAAGTAAATGCTATTATTAACACTATTGTGTCCTTTGATAGATAGAGTCAACATGAAAAATTCAATGCCATGGCCGGGATTTCAACCACGGATCTCCTGATTTCCGTCCAGTCGCTCTTAACCATTGAGCTACCATGGCCAATTTGCTGTCATGATATTAAATTCTCCATTTGATTCATATATTTCCCCAGTAAACCACTATGGGCTCTGGCATTCGAGATACAACGTTTGTGGCAACTTACTATCGTAAGTACTTGAGCAAGTTGGCCATGGGTAGCTCAATGGGTAAGAGCAACTGGATGGAAACCAGGCGTTCCGTGGTTAAAATCCCGGCCATGGCATTGAATTTGTCATGTTGACTCTATCAAAATCCTTAGCCTATATACGGCTAATGTGAAGAAATGATTAATTTCCATCAATTAACTAAAGCTATTAGGTCCTTTTAGTTAATTGATGGAAATTAATCATTTCTTTACCCTAGCCACTTAGATGTACACTTGAAGATTTCATGTTGACTATCTACTATTAGGTCCTGTTTGCTCTGTCAATCACTGTAACATAAATTTAAGCATTTAGAGCCAGTGCTAATGCAGAAAAGAGACTTTATTTTTGAAACTGAGGGTGCTAGAGAAAAATTATTTGTACCGTTGAATTCAATGCTAATATCACATAATAAACATACAATTTTATGCAAAAGAATTATTTTTAGCTGTTGTCCAGTGCAATTGTTCTCCTCATCAGACATAAATATAGATATAATCAAATAAATCATTTATGGAATCCATGAACAGTATCTAGTTAATTTTTAAGCGCCATTTATATGCTTTTCATAATTATGTCAAAAAGCCAACATATCTCTAGGGAAAACCTGATCAGTAAATGGAAATTAAATTTTGACTTTTTATATGATAATTTGCCTTTGCTAATTTGATTTTTTTTATCACTAGTTAGAAATTGGCTTTTGTGATTAACTAAAATGAAATCTGAGAAGAGCATTTATAATTTAACTAAATTAACTTTAAGCCTAAAAAAAGATACTGAAATATTTTTTACCATTTATCTATCATATGACATGCTTCCGCAAAGAGTCAAAGTGTAGTATGAAATTCTAGGAATTTAATTATAGCTATACTTTATAGTTCAGAAAAAGAAATAACTAAGAAGTATTTTCAGCAGTTTACTTTCTCTTTAGAAAGTTTTATAAATTCAATAAGAGATAAAACAGTACTTCCTGAGACCTTTAAACCTTAGAAGGGGGAAAGAAGCAGAGTACAAAAGTTTAATATGTATATTTAGTTATAAAAATATTTCTGTAGTATTAACAAATAAATGTAATGTTTATCACTAAGTAATGGAGATAAAACCATTCACATTGTTCAAAGTAGCACTATTTTAGAACAAGAATAAACTAAAGTCTAGATAAATGTTATTTTGGGATTTTGATAAGGTTAAGATTCACGAGATGCTGAGAACACTCGGCTAGTAATAAAATTTAATAAGAACAAACCAACTACAAACATTTCTTGCTCTGTCTCTCAGTATTCTGAGGACAAAGGTTTACTGCCATTAAACTTTGTAAATGGTTTTAGTATTGTCTTCCTCTCAAGGTGGAAATGAATCCTATTCAATGCCTTTTTCTTCACTAACATAAGGACTTGAACCATCTGAGCTCAGTGATGCCAAATCTAATTTTATGCTTTACATAAAACTGTTCACGTGAATATGTCAGAATGTTTAACTTGTGACAAAATTACAAATAAAATTAGTTTTGAAAGAAACCTACCGAGTTTCTGTTTAAAAGTGGCCCAGAAACTAAAATTTGGTTTTTTGTACATAATCATATGCCATACATTTCTGTCCTTGGGGGTATGGTTATTTCTTACGTGTGGCATTTTTAATGGTGGTTTAATGGGTTTAAATTACATGTATGAAGGTTAGCTAAATGTAGCCTATACAACTTTTTTTTTCCTTTCCAAAATCACGTTTAGTTTAAAATACCCCTTACATCTGAGGAGTATCTCCATATCACTCCATATCCGGGTTTTATTCACTCCCCTCGAAAATTCACATATGTATTTACATCTATATTTTACATAAGCTGTACTATGGACATATGACTTTCTGCTATTTTAAAAGATATTTTGGGTTAATACCTGAAAAAGTTTTTATAAAGGCATGTACAAGTAGAGACATTTGTGGAAAAACTGAAGCTAACAAAATTTTTTTACTCTGTATACTTATATGATTTACAGTTCTATATACCAAAACGTTTTTCTAAATGTAAAAATGGAGATGCAAGGGGTCTTTTAACTAATCATTTTACTTTATTTTAATTGCAAGATAATTAAAACCATACTTTCAAATCACAACTAAGCATAGGCATTTTAACTGTAATCAACTCTGAAATTATGGTGTAAATTGAATAAAAAATAACATATGTATAACAGTAGCATCCCCTCTTACGGGGGTAATACACCTTCAACCCTCCAGAGTTTATATACTTTTCACATCGTCTTTCCCATTTTGTGTACAACTTTTGTCTACTTGATGTTCAAAAGCTATTCTTTAGTATAAGATGAGTATTTAAATGTAGGTACTACAAATTTGGAAATCATTAACCATTAAACTCCCCTTAGATTTGCATGAAAAGGATGTATGTATACAATGCTATTCCTAAAACTGTGAAATTTCTGAATAATTTTTTTTTATTATTAAAGCAACCTATATATCTAGAAATCTAATTTCACAATTACAACTTCTTCAATTTTTGGTACATCCACGGTGAAGCAAAAACATTAAAGTTTTGACAGGTCACTTACTTCATGTGAGACTTGCTCCTTACTAAAGCTTTAATGAAACTCGGTAGTTAAAATGTGTGGATGCAAAGTTAAGAAATGTCTTTGCTTATTTAAATTTAAACTTTAAGCACCTCTCATTTATAACATTTGAAAGAAGGATAAAAAGATTATTAATGTCATTACTCAAACAAGTGTTAGGCTATATAGCCTGTTATGATATGATAAAACAGGAATTTTCTTTCTACCTTTTCTTGGGATCTTCCAGAGATTTCTCACCTTGGAGGTGGCAATGGAGCACAGCTTTAGTGGTTTTATGGGATCTCGGGATCTCGTTCGTCTTAAATGATTCATTCAGTTGTTCTGATAGACATACTTAAAATGGAGAACATGTTGCAGCCATGAACTTCCATAATTTTATTTCTTATCTGCTGCTATGTCATATCCTACTGTAATTCTCATAAAGCACACTTCATTTGCTGTTATCCTGCTTTCACCTATAACAATGTACTAGCCTTGCTAATATTTTATTTAGACACAAACTTGTACATTTCTGAATTATTGAAAGTTCCATTCCTTTTGATAGATAGAGTCAACATGAAAAATTCAATGCTATGGCCAGGATCTGAACCATGGATCTCCTGGTATCCCGGCCATGGTATTAAATTTTTCATGTTGACTCTATCTATAGAAAACCTGAGCCTATATATGACTAGTGTGAAGAAATGATTAATTTCCATCAATTAACAAAAATTTCATTCCTTTGTTAATTCCCATAGTTTTGGAATATTTTACAAGTTTATTTTTTATATCTGTATCATCTTTAAAAGTTGGATTATAGCCTATATTGTGAAGAAATTCACACACGCACACACTCTCTCTCTCTCTCTCTCTCTCTCTCTCTCTCTCTCTCTCTCTCTCTCTCTCTCTCTCTCTCTCTCTCTCTCTCTCTCTCTCTGTTTTTATCCAAATATTTTCTGGGGCAGGAGTATTTTCCACAAAAGGCCATAATATTTGTTTCCTCTATGGACTGTTACACCATGGATTGCTTCACCGTATTTATTTACATCTTATATATTTTTTTTTTTCCCAACAGTGTTTAAGTTATAAATAATGCATTGCAAATGTGGAAATTTTAGTAGATGTTATTAATACTAAACCATCTGCAAATGTCAATAAATCTATTTTTAAATCTGAAGCTTCACATGAATTATAAAATTATGATGCAAAGAGTTTAGAAGTGCAGAGTTTACAGAAAACTAAAAATAAACTTATGGATTCGTAGTGCTATATAATTGCACATCAAAAATTACTCAAAAGTAGTGTCAATCTGTGGAAATAATGTAAACTAATACAATGATGCATGCTTAATGCACATAAAGATCATATATCTGCTTTGCTTTAGTTGTTAAAACTGCAGTATTAAAAAGTGCTGTGATATTCAGGACCCCATTTGTGGTCAGATAATAGTTTAGTATATAATTTGAGCCACTTTGTAAATACCAAACATGAAAAAGTTAATTTTCTGACCTTTGAAGGTGTATGTGCCCCCTTCATTTATTTATATCTGTCAGTTAGTGTAATAATATTGTGTGAATCTAAACAAGTTAATTTGTTACAGAATTGCAAAAGAAATGCTTTAGTTTAAGTGTGTTAGAAGCCAATATTATTCCATTGTATATCATTTTTATTGATATATCTATCCTTGTATATGCTTCATTGTATATCTATTGGCATTGCTTCTTTCTGTCTTGCATTTCATGAAGAAGTTAAGTGTTTGGCAAAGTATTTCTGGAGTTGTGACAAATACTTTCCACCACAGACTGTGAAAAATATACCTACTTTCTCTATCGGCTCAAGTTCTTGTTAAAATTCACGAAAAATTGTAAAATACGATTGAAAAAATAAAACTCTTGATGGGTTGTTATGTTTAGTTTGTCTATAAATGGGAATATGTAAAGCCTTTTAGTTTTGTATTAAAATGTACAGAGATTAATGTTACAATAAATAAATACTTTTTTAAAATGAAATAATTGTTTTATTTGTATCTGATTTTAAAGACTGTTCCTTCTACCATTCAGTTTAGGTTAGAAAATTAAACTGTGGTTTGGAACTCCTTAGGAGTATTTGATGCAGATCTGGTGACAGAATTACAGATAAATCCTATTTTGATTATTATAAATTCTTTTAATAAGCCCTGTTAAAACTAAGTTTCATTATTTCCCTTTGTTCAATTTCTTGTCATCTTAGAGGTGTGCTTTCAGGCTCGTGGTGTATGGTGTTGTCGAAAAGGTGGTGCAAAACCTTGTTCATTGTAAATGCTGTTTTCAACGCCGGCGTGTTTGGTTAGCCGCTGTCCTCACTGGACTCAAGAGGGTTCTGGTGCAGGGATGAAGAACTGTCAGCTTTTACGGACTTCCGCACATTTCTGCGGCATGTCTGCCTTGTGCGGCATGTCTGCCTTGTGCGGCTCCCTCATTTCATCCCCTCCTCCACAGGAGAGTAAGTCTCCGAGGCCTGAGACGCAGGGAGATTAGAGAAGGTTCCCACACCCTCCTTGGACAGGTTTATGACACCCCATGTCAGTACAGTTACAGACCATTCAAAAACATTCTGACGGCTTCTACTTTTCTGAATGAATCTTCTCGGTTTTAGTGTACAGAATGAATAGGGCGTATGTTTTTTTTAATGGTTCTGCTCCTTGTGTAGCATGCGTTCTGTCTCCACATTCGCTGTCCTTGTCCCACTGAGTAAGGGTGCCACATTCCTTTCAGGGACCTTCTTTGCATTGCTGGACAGTAGCTGCCATAGATCTGTGTGGACGACGCAGTGCACGAGGTGTCCCTCTGCGCTGTGTTCCCTTTACCTTTTTGCTACAGGTAATTTGCGAAAGTAAAAATATAACAAGTATTCTTCATACACATTGTTGGAAGCATGCATGTACAAGGGTTTTTGATATCGCTGATAATGCGATCTGATACTCACGAGAGCAACACAAGCAGAATTAAAATAAAACACGAAAATTATCACTCTTGCTTCTCGACAAATACGGATTTTGGTATACCATATGTCATTAGAGAATGAATTTTTAGGGCATTAAACAGTACAATTCAGGGAGACCTGGCAACCCACTACTGACAACAGTCGTGACATTTCTGGAATAAGTTTGCTTATCTCCTCTCTGGCATAGGTTCCGAAACTCATAAAATGGTAAAAATTTATTTCACTACGGACTGTCAACACGTTATCCATCAGCTGACACGCGTTTTCCAGGACGAGCTGTGCCTCGAGCTTCCCAGAAGCTGTATACATTTCGTAAAAGGTCAGTATAGTAATTTTAGAATTCTGCTCTTTAAAGCCAAGTACAAGACGATTCAATAAACACCCGTGGTTCGACGTGTTTTTGTTAAAATGGAAAAACTGCAGCATTGTTCAGTGATCGCTTGGATGGGAAAACTTGTGAGGTGGTAAAAGCGAGATTGGGTACTACTGTTTATCAGTAGTTTCGCTATCTGTGACAATATAGAGAAATTTTACTGTAGGAAATTAAAATCCAAATAAGTATAGATATATACTTATAGATATATATTGCATTTAGTTCAGTACTGTTGTAACAAAAAGAGCAACAAAAGTTGTCAAAGAACCTTAATTATATAATTATAATTTATATAAAATCATGACACTCTGTACAATTTAAATGTTCAACGTTATACAAGTCGATATCTTTGGTTGAATCTGTTGTGCTTATCGTGCTGATATTGTGGGCATAAAAAGTAATTCCGGCTTGCCTCGTAGCTCAGTCGGTAGAACATCTGCCTGCCGTGCTAGGGATTCGATTTCCGGCTCTGGGGGTAGGGATTTTTCTCCGATCAAGATAATTCCTCATCATCCCCAGAGTCTGGAAGTATGAATGCGAGTGCGAATGTGTGCGTGATCTAATGATTAAAACCCAACGAATACGAGTTAACTCCGTCGATATGTTTCAAAGGAGAACGGCAGCCGATATGACCATTGCAGTTCAAGGCGGGGAAAAAAAAAAAAAAAAAAAGTAATTCCATTGTTTTCAACAAATAGTTGTAATTCTTTTCGAGTTGGTAATTAATTTGAAACAAAAGGCTGTCTACATTCCTCAAAATGTGGAAAGACATTCCAGATTTTTCAGGAATCCCTCCTATGACGTCGGGCAGAAAGCATAAATATAGAGATGTCTGGATTTGCTGGTCGTAGTCTGGAAGTATGAATGCGAGTGCGAATGTGTGCGTGACCTAATGATTAAAACCCAACGAATACGAGTTAACTCCTTCGATATGTTTCAAAGGAGAACGGCAGCCAATATGACCATTGCAGTTCAAGGCGGGGAAAAAATAAAAAAAAAGTAATTCCATTGTTTTCAACAAATAGTTGTAATTCTTCTCGAGTTGGTAATTAATTTGGAAACAAAAGGCTGTCTACATTCCTCGAAATGTGGAAAGATACTCCAGATTTTTCAGGAATTCCTCCTATGACGTCGGATAGAAAGCATATATATAGATATCTGGATTTGCTGGTCGTCTGGTAACCCTATTCAGTGGGGAAGAAAAATGTTGAAAGACCAAAATTAAGATGGATAGGGGGATGGAATAAACTTAATCCTTGTAGATGGAAAAGAAGAGCTTGTCAAGAATGGGGAAATGTTTGAACACTCATACGCCTTCCGGTCACGCGTTTGATAACTCCCACACTTGTCTTCTGCACCTCTTTGTCTGCCCTTCCTTTTTGACAGAAAGCATGTCTGCAGACTTTGAAGCACTTGTCAGCTGGGTCTGAGTTAATTCACAAGGTAACCGCCCTTCCGCGGAATATAGCTGGCAACGTAGCACTTCCTGAACGAACGGTGAAAGTGAGGAAGACAAGGTAAAGGCCATTCAGTTGGTGCTCTGACCATGGTATGGCCCAGACACTCCTATTCTCTCGTCAAGCAGACGGACGGCGACCACGTGGACCCCACAGAAGATGGTCCCTACGGAGACTTTGCCTCGGTGAGTCCCATTGGAATAGGCTTTTAAACTTCAGTTATATGGCGTGACAGTGAGCGAGTGTGGAAAAAAGTGAAAGTGTGACAGTCTACTTGGTTAAAAGTTATTTAAGTTTAAATGAAAGCAAAACATCAATATTTGTGATGCCATTAGGATAAAAACGTTCTCATTTGAAATGACGTGTATAAACAATTTGTAGGAGGGGTATAAGATTTGCTGCGGAGCCTAGGTGTTTTTCTCAGAACAGCACAGGTTACAAGGTTTTAAAATGAGAGATTTTTTAAAATAAATTTTAAAAAGTATTTGAAAAAATCACTGCAAGTGTGTTAAAGCTTTTATGCTAAATATGAATGAATTCCAGAAACCGCTGAATGAGTTCTCTAAATAGTTTATAAATAGAGGCGAAGAACAGTTTCAGGCCTTTCTTCTATAGAAGAATATTTGCTTGACGTATATGTACATATATAGTGCATTTTCTCTGGAAATACTGTCAAATAGACGGCGGAGTTTATCAAAAAATTGAAAAGTGCTGTTTTTCGTTATATATAGTCGCTGAAATATCTTTTAATGTTAAATGCTTAGTTTTTCAAAGCCTCTGTAGTTGCATTAAAGATTCTGCGGACTACTAGAATTTTGAACCATTTTTCAGTAGTAAGTAGGTATGTTTTAAAGTGCTTAATTTCTGGAATTTTCAAGCGTTTCTAACTTTTATGTGGGCAACAAGATAAAATACTCAGGTTTGATATTTGTATATGGAGTTGCACAACAGCCAAAGCACGAAAGTAAATAAATCGTTCCTACATAAAGTGAAACATAAATTTGTGCATAATATATAAACAGAATTGGAAATGTATTTAGCATTATATAATTCTGCAATACACTGACTACATGCTTAGCAGTTCGTGATTTTAAATCTTACTATTTATAATTTGATTCAATTAACAAATGTTCAACTACAAGATAATATTAAGAGTAGACTGAGGCAGGTGTGTGCTTTCTTTAAGCATCAGTTCAGAGTATTTCGATTTCTTAATGCAAAGACATAGAATGAAATAAGTACAGCAAGGATGATTTAGGGGAGAATCTGAAAAAAAAAATGGATAGGAAAACAAGAATGAATACAAAAGTGGAGTTCACATGATTTCTAAAGGAACTCCTATAAAGAGAATTTGTGGTCGTGGTGGTTGAACAATCTTTTAATGTGAAAGAGGAAGAGACTATGCTGAGTGAACATACAGACTGAAAAGACGTGCTCTCTCTCTCTCTCTCTCTCTCTCTCTCTCTCTCTCTCTCTCTCTCTCTCTCTCTCTCTCTCTCTCTCTCTCTCTCTCTCTCTCTCTCTCTCTCTCTCTCTCTCTCTCTCTCTCTGTGTGTGTGTGAGTGTGTGTGTGTGTGTGTGTGTGTGTGTGTGTGTGTGTGTGTGTGTGTGTGTGTCTTTTCCCATCTCCGATAGTGGGAAAAGTATTCCTCTAAATTTAAGCACTATTTTCCAGATTATTCTGACTAGGGAAAAAGTTTCTTGACTAGACACGAAGAAAAAGTTATCAGAGTTTCAATAAGTAACATTGTAGAGAGAAATGAAGCTGATGTTTATTATTATACCACTTTGTTAAAATATCATGATGAACTCTCAAGATATTGTGACTTTGTGGGTTCGTAGAACTAAAACTCCAAGTTGCAGAAATTCCAAACGTTCTTTATTTTCGTAGAAATACACTTACAGTAGCAACATTACGTCACATACACAATTACAATCTACCAAGGTCGTTGACCGCAAACAAAAGCACTCACTTTTATCACACACCAGCTTCAATTACAACTCTCGTTACGACACTGTTTACTACTGTTTTCGACTGTCTTTACAACTAGCCATAACTTCTTTTTATACACCCCATTCATAATTCCAGACTGTTATAGAATGTTCTGTAACACGTCACGTGTAACTTTATCTGTTTGGGCATGCCTTTTATCTCTGCGCTATGTTTATCTCCTTAGGTAAGCTCTTTATCTCCGTGACACACTATCCGTCCGAACCTTTAGTGTCCTGTCGCCACGACAATGTTATTGATTTGTTGAGCCAATGAACTTCACTCAAAGCGCTTATAATTTGCTTCCTGTCTGTTATAGGTATTTTTTTAAGACGTGGATTTAAATACTAGAATGTAGGCCTAGTCATGTCACAAAAGCTAATTAATAAATTAATAAACTAATTAATTTAAATTATAAACCAATTTATTTCGTATATAAACTCCATATTTGAAGTTAAAATTGATCAACTTCGCCTCATTTTACATCAGCTTGTAGTCCTCTTTATTCTGGATGAAATTTGTATAATTTTGATATCTGGCAAACTATAAGAGATGGAGAAAAATTACTACACGAAAAATGTAGAACTCATTAAAAGGAACAACTTGTGTGAACTAAAATCATGGCATTACGAAATTCCTATACATTAGTTGTAATTGTTTGAACACTCGAAGATGTATTTTATGATTGTTAAAAGTCCTAAGTAGCCATTTACTGGTCTCATGATCATGCAAAGAATATGTAATTTCAAAGCCAGCATCCCGCTTTTTAAAGACTTGACTTTGCTTCAGCCTCCTATAACCTCTCTGCAATGAAATACGTTAAACAATTCTGCAAAGTTTATTTCACTCAATATGAAGTAGGCAAAAGTGTAAGCTTAGACCAGAGGGTAGAGAAAGCCATGTACTTTTAATGCTTTGTTAGACGGAAATATTTTACATAAAAATTAGATAAACATGTTTTTTGAGCACACTCTAGTTCTCAAAATAACCGGAAAAAATAGAATATTGATATTGTCGCGGCAATAGACATAAAAAATTTCGGCGCAAATAGATAACAGACGGATAGTGTTTCCCAGAAATAAAGAGCTTCCATATGCAGATAAACATAGCGCCGGAGATAGAGGCCTACCGAAGCAAACAAACTGGGATAAATGGAAATTTCTGGTGACATCTTGATTCGGTTTCTTTATTGTTCTGGGACAGTCTGGAATTATCAGATGAGGTATTTAAGGGAGCGACGACTCACCAAGAGGAGTCGTAAACAGCTGTAAAGTGTTGTTGTAACGAGTGCTGATGTAAACAGGTGTAATCAGAACGCCGTTGTGGTGATCATCGACCTTGGTAGATTGTGTAGTGTATGTGATGTAATGTTGTACGTGAGAATTGAACAGAGATTTCTACGGAAATAAAGAACATTTGGAAAATCTGCAACTCGGACTTTTAATTCTACGAACCCACAAAGTCACAATATTACAGATGAAGAAGCTGTATAAGCTGTGCCAAGGGCAGTCACATAAACCATTCAACTAATTTGTACATCTATAACTCTTACACTATTGAAAAGCATTGTTCTACGCAAAGAATATGCATATAGACTATAAGATAAGTTATAATCACAACTCATAAAATATCAAGAGGATTTTCTAAGCCTCAATATTAAGAATAAGAACACATTGGAATAATAGTAGACAATGCTCTACTACATATAGCAGCTATTTTCTCATTAGAATTCCTTGAATAAAAACTGTGTATTTATCCGTACAACGAGACTAGTTATTTTACATAGGAGAAATGTAAGAATGAAACAAAAGCGAAATCTGTGTGAAGAGATGTCAGAATAAAACGAAAGTCATATCTATCTTTTTTCCTTTTTCTTTTTAAGTATAAATAATTAAAATTTGGCTATAACAAACCGGCTTCTGGTTAATGCTTATAAATGCCAAAATTTAATCAATTTTATGTAAGTTTAGTCTATATCTCTGCACATTGTAATCAGGTGCATTGCCAGCGTATAGTAAACAATACACAAAGAGAGAAAAATTTCCAGGCCATTACTAGAAACTTCGTAAGTGATATTAACAAAGATTATTTTCTCGAAGGTCATGAGGGACGTTTGATAAGTCTGATAACGAAGATTATTATTTTTTGTGAACATCTCATCTTATTTCTCGGCATAGTCTCCATTGATGGCTATACACTTGATCTATCAATGTTCCAGCCTTTTCATCCCCTCGGAAAAATAGCTGCAAGATACTCGTTGACGGTGACTATCACTTCTTTATTTGATAAAAATTTCTTACCACAAAGCCAAATTTTCAAGTTTGGAAACAAGAAAAAGTCACTTGGTGAATAAGATGGATGAGGAACCAATTCATAGCCCAACTCGTGCACTTTCGCCATTGCGATTGCTGATGTGTGCGATGGTGCATTATCCTGGTGAAACAGCACTTCTTTGCGATTCAATCTCAGTCTCTTTCCAGTCAACTCATGTTGAAACGATCCAACAATGAAGCATAATAGGCTCCAGTTATGATTATACCTTTTCCCAAGTAGTCTATGAGGATTATTCCATGAGAATCCCAAAAAACAGTGGCCATCACCTTACCAACTGACAAAATGGTTCTTTCCTTCTTTGGTGCAATTTCACCAGCCTTTGTCCATTGTTTTGATTGCTGTTTTGACTATGGTGTGTAATGATAGATCTAAATTTCATCCACGCTGAAAATCGGCGAAAAAGATCTTGCGGATTGCAATTAAACATCGCCAGGCACCCGGTAGAAGTGTTCTTCCGGATGCGCTTTTGGTCTATTGTGAGGAATCGTGGCACCCATTTTGCACATAGCTTTTTCACTGCCAATTTTTCATGTAGGATATTGTGCACTCACTCAGTTGAGCTGCCTACAGCCTCAGCAATCTCAGGAATTTTGATTCGGCGGTCTTGAAGAACCAGATCGTGGATTTTTTCAATGGTGTCCTTTGTGGTGACCTCAATTGGGCGACCAGAGCGCGAATCAATTTCGGTGCTTCTACGATCACGTTTAAACTCATTGATCCAAAACTAAATGGTCTTCAATGTTGGCGCAGAGTCCGCGTGAACTTCATTCAATTCAGTTTTGACTTGTGCGGCAGTCCAGCCCTTCAAATGAAAATGTTTAATAACAACACGAAACTCTGTTTTTTTTTTCCCCATTTTCAATCGCAGTTATCACACTGACTAGTTCAGATGACTGTCAAGAAAGTGTATATTACAGCACATTCAAATTTTCAATCGTTTGAATAATCACGTTTACCACCCACAAAGATGCAACACCCAAATGACCTCGTTGTCGACGGGCCCTGAAACACCACCACCAGATGCAACAAAAAGTTTCCGTCTCTTCACGTAAATTTACCAGATTTATCAAACGACCCTCGTATAAGCTATCTCTAAAGTAATTAATTTGGCAGTTTGGAAAGGGGCAGTGAACTATTTATCTGCCAGTTTCACCCCTATTTCATTAAATAATTATGTTTTTCCTTGATGCCTTCATTTTACTAAATAGTTACGGAATCAAAGAAAAAGTACACAAGTTTAAAGTTAAATAACTAGTTGAAATAACTGACAGCTAGTTGGCCGTAGTTTGGCAGTTATCTACACAAGGTTTAACCTTAGGTTGCATTGGTCTATGTATATATAGCGAGAAAATATTATGCAAACGTACTATAGTTTGTGATGGTGATTTCTTGCTAATCAACTGATTGTGTGTGATTTTACATTGTCGCATTTGTGTCGGACAAAACGTCATCATTATTTACGGACAAAATCTCATTGAGAAGAAATAATTACAGTTTAAGCAACGCCAATACAGCCTTGTTTATTCTCAATAACCAACATACAAAACGTCTAAGAAAACACATCAATGACCAAATGTTACTGTGTTAATACTTCAAGATCGCTCTGCTCCTCCCAGCCCAGATGCATAGCTAAAAACTATAACCATTTACACCGAGCGGGTTGACTCAGACGGTTTCGCCTGTGGTCCGCATTCGGGAGGACCAAGTTTGATTCCCGTGGTAAACTACCTGACCCATGGGTTTTTTCGAGGGGTTTCCCGGGTCGCTAGGTGAATGCTGGGTAGGTTAATTGCATCCCTCGAATTTCCTGTCACTCTATTTCACCTCCATTATCATTTTATATCACCTCTCATCTGGTCTATTTCCGGGTAGAAGTGTTGCGGGTGTCTTGGCGGTGCATGGCAGGATGATATTCTCTGTTGAAAACGCTTTCCCCTCCGGCGGGACGGACTTCGATATCCAAGCAGGCTTAGTGGGCCGATTCATAAGCGCGGCAGGCAATATGCCGGTTGTGCAAGACTGTCTGAAGTGCTCTATTCTGCTCTGGGGAGGTGGCCTCTGGTCTGCGATCCGGCCTCGTGACTGTTTCGGGGCCACGGCAGTTGGGATGACGATTGTCCTACCCATCGCCGGGGAGTTTCTATCTGGTAAATTGTAGGGACCTCACCCTCTGTACTGTAGTGACTCCTTGGGGTCAGCCACCCTCTATCTCCTCTCGCCTCATCCTCCCTCTTGGGGGTTCCCCACTTGGGACATAGGTAAAAAGACTAGACTGGTCGGGGTGCCGAATTCCCTCCGAACAATCCAATCCAATAACCATTTATAACTATAAACTCTAACCATAATTATAACGATTTATTCTTGTGTTGACCATGTTTGAACTACTACAATATCGTTGGCAAAGATACAGATGATCTTGCGAGCTTTTTGTGAGCATTACATACAATTAAATATTTAATTTTGTAAAATGGAATGAAATTACGAATTCTGAGATAAACCGTAATTTTCACCTTGTGTTTAAGGTTTACCAAGTTTGGTCGAAATCGATGCAACGGAGAAAAAACCTGCAAGAAGCATACAAACACATACTTTGACTTTTATATCTATATACTAAGACTCTAGAAATTAAATGACTCTTTCTCGGTGAAAAAAATATTTAAATGAAAAACTGTATTTCCAGAACGTGGAACATTTTCGATGTAAGTTTAAATAAATTACAAATGAAGGATCTGTTGGAATTTCATTCTCAATTCCATTAATGTGGAGTAGTTTTTGGTCCGTTATTACAATGAAACTTTAAGAAATGACAGTTCTAAGGGATGATGATTTACCATAAAAGTAAAAATAAAAACTACTATTCTAGATCGTTGTAGAATAATTTCATACAGAGTGTGGAGATTGAGGTTAAATGAAATGAATTAATTTGATATTTAAAAAGCCACTCACACATTCCAAGAGAAGCCAACGGGTATTTACTAAAAATAATGACATTTCTACACTGTTAGAAGTAGAATATGTTATGCAGCTATAAGGAAGTCTCGTTTCCTTCCTGGCATTGAAATGTGAACCTCATTTATGACGATTCAGAGACACAACCCTGAAGGAAATGCATAGTAATTAACAGTTAAGCAAATAAATATTGGTTATTATTAAAATTTAGTCTAACTGTAGAATAGAAATAAAAATAACTATGCAAGTTGCACGGTCAGTAACTGTCACGCAAGTGCAAAGACGAAGAAAAGCTCCACACATCTGATACAAACAGGAAAATAAATACAAAAATGGTGTTTAAGATAAGCTCTGACGTCATACCGGTGGTTTTATCAAACTAAACATTTCCGTTTTCAAAAGAAGCTCGTCCGTAATATTTTATCACAATTTTGGTAAGAAGTTCCTGGTTTTGTAAATTGGGTTGAGCGGATGTGAACTGATATGTCTATAAGGGCGCTCAACTGCAGCGGTTATCAGCGGCGGATGTGAAAGAATACATATTTACAAAACAATAAACATTTTATATGGAAGAATCATTGCTCAAAAGTTTAAATTTTCTTTCCCGTCTTCACTGATTTTAAAATGTTCCTTATAAGCCAAAATCGGTACACTCATTGACTTTTTTTTCCCCTTGTTCCATTTATACCCCGCCTTTAACTGCTATGGTCATATCGGCGGCCGTTCTCCTTTGGAACATACTGAAGGTGTTAACTCGTTATCTTTGGTTTTTAATCATTAGATCACGCAGGCATTCACACTCTCATTCATACTTCCAGACTCTGGGGAAGATGGGGAATTATCTTGGTCGGAGAAAAATCCCCAATCCCACCGCCGGGAATCGAACCCGGGACCCCTAGCACGGCAGGCAGGTACTATACCGACTGAGCTACGGGGCCAGCCTCATTGACTTTTATTACTAATATTAGCCGCTTTTTTATGGTCTGTATTACTTACATATAGTAATTACCTAGGCGAAATATTGCATTTTGTTGTAATTTTACGTCCTCCAACGTTTAGTCATATCGGACGGCGAATGAACTGGGTGAAATGATGCTCAAATGAGTCCAGGGTCCATGGAGCTTAGAGTTACCCGACATTCGTCTTGAAGGATAAGGGAAAACCCCGGAAAAACCTTATCCAGGTAACTCACCCTGACCGAGATTCGAACTCGGGACCTCTTGAACGTGAGGCAGACACTACCATCTACGCTACCGAGGCGGGCGAAACATTGCATTTCGCCAGAAAATATTATATACTGAAATTCCACCGAAAATAAAGTTATGAGGTTACAAAAAAGAAGCATTTCAAAAGCGGGTGTACGTGCATGTGTGTTTGTGCGTGTGTGTCAGAGAAAGAGAGAGAGAGAGGACAGCATAATTCAAAAACAAAAAAGTCTATTAAATACCAAAATTGACATGGCCATACCAGAAATGTGCTATGAATATTTTCAAGAAAATCATTCCCCCTGCTACCGTTTACATGAAAACTTTTTAAAAAATTTTATTTTCTTAAAATGTATCAAACAGTTTTGATTAAAATACAATATGAAATTTTTCATGAAAAGTGAAATGTATACTTCAAACACATACAAGAATTTCCCTAGTTTGTGTTTTTAATGTGTGGACTATAATACATAAATGTGCACACATTAAAAAGTTATTCCAGATGTGAAAGACGTGAGCAAGCGCTTAAGTTATTGTATAAAATACGCTTCTTGCAATTAAAGAAGGAATTACTCCTTTATATGCAATTTTTAACCACCAAAGCTAGAATTACCCATAAGATTTTGCTGGCACATTGGAATACTCAGTTGTGTTCCCGTCTGATATGTATGTGGGGAATGCACAATTTTTAACGTGAGTGTTTTATACACTTAGTCTTTCTTAGTTTTAAAGAATCGTTACTAAAATGTTTACTCTTAAAAGATTAAAAATATTGAAAGTTATAGAGAAACTGAATAGTTGAATACATTTTAACTAGCATCTTTTTCAAAACTTCTGCTACAGAATTACATTTTTCAAGCTACTTTTCAATTTGATGGAGTCACTTTTCAGCAAAACAACTCCTTATAATTTTAAGAACATTAAAAAAAAAATCATACTTGTAATATATTATGTTTGTATATGTGTGTGTGTGTGTGTGTGTGTGTGTGTGTGTGTGTGTGTGTGTGTGTGTGTGTGTGTGTGTGTGTGTGTGTGTGTGTGTGTGTGAGTGCTAGCGATGCAAATTGCAATATACCCAAACCACACCATACCATACGAAGAAAAATAGTCTAAAGTCAGACATAACTAAGTATAATATTTATAAATTGCATTAAAATAGCTACCATTTTTTAAACTATCGTACCCCTAAGTTAAGTCACAACGGACTATGACTGAAATAACTGAAACGCTACTCAAATGAGCGCGGGATCCACAGAGCTTAATGCTATCCGACATTCATCTATCAGGATAGGGAACATTCCGGAAAAACATTATCCAGGTTTATCACCCTGACAGAGATTCGAACTTGGGATCTCTTGAACGTGAAGCAGACACGCTGTAACTTACACAGAAGAGGCGGGCAAAATAGCTGTCCGATATGCTGTTAAGATTTTAAACGATTTCCATCGGATTTCTAAAACACTTAGGAACAATTTAAAGTCTGATTGTTTTTCTGTTTATCCTCATCATAGACGACCTATACCTCCAGAACTTACAAGTGGGTGCCTGGATTCATATCCCGAACAGCAGGCCAACTCTGGATCAGAGACAATATCGGGTGGGTGATCTGGTGTAAGATTGAGAAAGATAATGTGAAACGAGAGCGAAAAGAATGAAAGGAAGATTATTATGGAGAGGTTGGTAGAATGAATGACACAGGAAAGCGAAGAATCCGGAGAAAACCCTCTCAGATGCCACTTTGTCCATCACAATCCCATTTAGATCCCTTGGCTAATTTGAAGTAGAAAAAGAAATAAAGTGAACATTTCAGTTGTTATAATTTTTGGAGTATAACTCAATAAACTAATAGCAGTAACATAAAATAAAATTCCTACATAATATTTTGACAAAAATCCCTCATACTATACTTCTATGATTTCCTTCAAAGAATTGTAGAGAGGAAACTGGAGTTTTGAAAATGAGAGTAAGCATAAATTCATAATATACATTCATATTTTTAGGCGAGATATATTGGGAAATTTTTTCATTTTTTTGGTTTCTAAACAATGAGCAATAATTTCTTTTTATGGTGTTTAGCACCTTTCTTCTACGTAAAAGAGCACAGGCAGCTATCACACCAGTGGCATGATAATTAGAAAAAGAAATGTTAGAAGGAAACTTTCAGTCCTAATTTTATGGTGCATCTCTGACATTTGCCAGTTATAAGAACGGCCGTAGCGGAATTTGAACAGCAGATCTTCCGCTCACGAATCTATGCTTAAAGAACTTTGGCTACCCTGTCGGTCTGTAATAATTGTGATAAATTTTAAACACTGATATGGAAATACAATGAACCATATTTTAATATCTTTATAACTAGTTGGTTAAATGCATCCTCTTTCGGATATAGGAAAACATAAAGGATAAGAAATGAAATTACTATAAGCAAGATGTAAATTTTATGAATGTAAATTTTAATTAAAATATTTTGTACACGTTAAATAGAAATCCTCTGATCGTAATTAGAGCTCCTATTTCTGACTTTTCTTACAATACAGGGTCGGCTGATAAGTCCCGGGCCTGATAATACATTTTTTTAATTTCTCAACATAATCTCCAGAAAGGCTAATTAATACATTTGTCATATCAATGTTCTAATTTAATTAAACTATCTCTGTAGTGCGATTTATCGTGGTCTTAAAAATAGCTGTTCAGCGCATCAATGACCTCCTCGTTGCTGTGAAATCTTCGTCCTCCAAGACATTTTTTTATCAATCGATCAGCACAGTCACTGCTATACAAATTGTGGAGCTACAGATGCACATTAAAATTAAAGAATACTGTCGCGAACCCGATCGCGATAGCGCGGCATGTGTACACAAAGAGCCGGCAAATAAAGATAGCACAGATAATTAACCGACGGGTAGTATATCACGGAGATAAAGAGCTTGCATAGCAGCGCCAGAAATAAAAGACTTGCCGACAGATATAATTACATTCTAAAACAGTCGAGCTTTATCTGGTGACATGTTAGAGAAACTTCCATAACAGTCTCGAATTATGAATGAGGTATTTAAGGAAGTGACGACTCGCCAAGAGTCAGTTGTAAAACGAGAGTGAGTCGTGAGTAGTAAACAGTTGTAAAGACATGTAACAAGAGTGTTGTAAACAGTGGAAGTTGAGTAAGCTGTTTGTTATTGTCATCGGCCTTGGTGTTGTAGATTGTGATATGTGATGTAATTCTGCAGCTACGTAGTGTGTCTCTACGCAAATAAAGAACATTTAGAATTTCGGCAAATTGGACTTTTAATTCTACGAACCCACAAAGTCACAATACAATGAAATACTCGTATTGGAGTCCTCAAACAAACTGAGCTGATTTGTGGGAATATTAATTACGTACATAACATCAAGAATTAACACTTTATAGAAATAAAATGTCTTGTGGTAAGCGTACCTTCAGTCTTGGTGTAGGATCTAGGCGGCGACCCAGTTGAAAGAATAAAGCACCTGGTACATGAGGAAGGTGGGCAAAGAATCTTCTTGTAGTTGTAGAGACGTACTCATTTATGCTGACCATGCCCAATTCTCTGTGTAGCTGTGCACTCTGGATATACAACGGAGCGTTCACAGACAATCGCAGGATCTTGTTTTGAAACACCTATTTTTTGAGGTTCGGGAACAGGTGGTAGTCACTGGGTGCTAGACCTGGCGAATAGGGTGGATGTTCAAGCAATTCTAACTTTAATTCGCACCTCTTTCCCATTGAAGTGACTGAACGATGGGCTGGAGCATTGTCGTGAAGAAACAAGATTTTTTTTTCTATATATCGAGATTTAACTGTATTGGAACACCACAGTGAAGCGAAAAATTATTAAATTTTAGATGAGTCGTATTTTTTACACATCTGCTTCACTTTCGTACCTATTTTGAGGACATGTTTCGCAAATCATCGTTTGCATCTACGGCTCTTATGCGACTGAAGCTAGATCCAGCGGTGTGGGTAATTCTGGGGTTGTTGCTGCCATCTGTTGATTTAGTGATGAACTTAAATGTGGGATTCTCTTCTAGCGGGATTTCAAAGTTCATTAGTTGGTTTTTATGTTTTTCTATGTATATCCTCTCCCATATGACGAGTTCACTATGTTTTTGTACGTATTTTAGTAATTCTGTGCTATCTTCAATTTCATGATTTTCAGACCAGAAATGAGCTGCTATTGTGGACTTATCAATATTTTTGTATCTTAAGTGCCTGAAGTGTTCTTTCTTTCTAGTGCCTATGTTTCTTTTTGTCCTCCCTATGTAAATGAACTTTGAAATCCCGCTAGAAGAGAATCCCACATTTAAGTTCATCACTAAATCAACAGATGGCAGCAACAACCCCAGAATTACCCACACCGCTGGATCAAGCTTCAGTCGCATAAGAGGCGTAGATGCAAACGATGATTTGCGAAACATGTCCTCAAAATAGGTACGAAAGTGAAGCAGATGTGTAAAAAATACGACTCATCTAAAATTTAATAATTAAAGATTTTTTTTCTTTGGTAAATGAGGTCTTTTGGTTTTTACCTCATTACTCAAACGTTGCAGTAAGCTTGCGTAGTAGTCACTAGTGATACGTTTACCCTTTTCCAAGTAATCAATAAAAATAATTCCCTGTGCATCCACTCTCCATAACCTTGTTAGCTGACAAAATTGTCCTCTGGCACAATTCTCTGTTTTCTGTGATTTACTTTCTAGAGTGTAGTGATATATCCAAGTTCCATCCTTGGCGGTCTCAAAAATTCACTGGGATATTTTTACGGTAGAGCTACAAACTCTTAACAGAAACCGTTTTTCTTTACAACTTTTGATCAGGTGTCAACAAACGCGGCACCCTCTTGCACAGACCTTGTGTAAGCCCAAAACATTACTTAAAATATTACCTGCACGTTCTTTTAATATGTTTACAACCTATGCTATCTCAAACAACTTTAATCTGCGATCTTCCAGTAGTAAATGATGGATTTTTTCAATGATCTCTGGAGTTGTGACTTCCACAGGGCGTCCAGAGCGAGGCTCATCACTAGTTCTCGTACGTCCCATTTTAAACTTGAAACCCACCTTTTAATAATTGTATATGAAGGGACAGAGTCTTTTAATGCACTGTCCATTTCCTACTTGATTTATTTAGGCGTTAAGTTTTCCAAATGGAAGTAGTTAATTGCTGCTTGTTTTTCCAAGTACTCAATTTTCGTGAAACCTCTACACTTGACTTGTTTAAAATGCTGTCATTGAAAAACTAAACAAGTTATTGATCTGTAACTATGGATACAAGCTTGTCTAGAGTTAATCTATATAATGCATTGGTCAAACTAGCCCAGTAGCGCTATCTCTATGTGAGGCCCGGGACTTTTCAGCGATCCTCGCATTCCCTTATCCTAAGGGCCTAGCCCTGATCTGGCTAGAGACCGAAGGTCTGACATTCAGATTTTCAATGTCCAGTCGTGTGTGTGTCTAACCCACTCCCCAATCTAGTTATCCGACGTGACCTACGTATCCCCACAATAACAGACTACATCCAGACTACATACCCTTTCACGTTCCCTCTATCAAAACCTCTCCCACAACTTCAAATCCCTCATCCACGGTCTAGGCGAGTACGACATCGATCCTGGAGAACGCTACAAACGCCTGAGACTGCTTCTAGGCACATAAAATAACACATCAGATGGCTTATATATAATATAACTCCAACCTCATCTTCTGCCAAATATTATCCTTCCTTACAAAACACTCCACTGCCAGTAGAGGGCCTAGCCCTGATCTTGCTTGAGACCGAAGGTCTGGCATTCAGATCTTCAATATCTAGTCGTGTGCTTCTTCTTCCCTTATCCTTAGGCAAAAAGATACGTTCACAATAAAATCCTCCATTATTCAGTCGAATAATGTACATCTGTTCCCCATTACCTACGGTTTAGGACACAGTAAAAATGTCCAGGAATCGGGACCTAAAACCACTGACGTCTAAGTGTAATTGACTGTGATATGCACATTTGAGTGCTGCGTCCATATCCGTCACAAAAACACTGTATTGCTTAATTTGAAAATTTACGGACATTTTAAAGACATTTGGAAAGTGTGTAGTCAAGATGCAAATCTATATGCTGTATGTGGTGTGTGTATGTGTGCGTGTGTCTGTGTTTGTCAAAAACCATTCAAACGATTTGTATAATTATTTCTTTTATCTAGATGGCACGATTTACCAATTAAGGTACAACAAGAGTGAAAGGAACCTGCGTATGACGGTATGATACGCATGTGATATCAATATTATATGCAATTGTAAGAAAGTTTTAATTAATTTCCTTTGTACTTATGGAGTAATCCACTTCATTAGCTGATAATGGCACAACGAGAGGAAGTCATAATATAAGTCAAGAACCGATATTTCACAATTAACAAGTGAGAAGATTGTTTTACTCTATGGCCGCAGACTATGTGAATTTTTCAGAGTTTAACTCTCCCACACTCAAACGGCATATACAGACTACGCAGCTTTTCCAGAACTTGGAAGACTGTTGGAGAAGGTTGAGTGAATATCACCCCCTATTAACGAATATCCGGTTCTGTTCCAAATTAGAATTATAAGGGATAAAAGTAAGAGACCAACATCAACATCTATATTATAATTTCATAAAGAACGAGAGAGGTAAATAAAATTAACCGGTCATTCGAGTTTAAAAAGCCATCCGTGCAATGAAGAACTGCCAGCTAGGGTAAATGTCTTGCATAAATGTTCTTTTTTTCTTTGCAATTTACGTCCTCCAACGTTAAGTCATATCGGACGATGAATGGAATGGGTGAAATGATGCTCAAATGAGCCCGGGGTCCATAGAGCAGAGAGTTACCCGACATTCGACTTTCAGGATAAGGGAAACCCCGAAAAGACCTTATCCAGGCAACTCGCCCTGACCGAGATTCGAACTCGTAACCTCTTGAACGTGAGGCAGACACGCTACCGATGCGTGCATAAATGCTAATGCAACGTCATTTAGTTATCTTTTTATAGTCTTTAAGTTATTACATTTGACAAACGTTTCACACAGCGCAATATACAATCAAATATATTTTTTATTTTAAATATTCATTCCAGTTGTTTGTTATGAAATCGTCACCTTTTTCAGTATATAACATTTTAGGAATTTCATCATTTCATAAATTATTCGAGATCTTTCAGAAGAATTGGATGAAATCTCGAACGTTTAATGCCCTAGTGCCATAGAATTTCAAAATGAAAAACATTTTAACGCAGGTTTTTAAATTATGGCATTTCATCAAGGTCAGCGAGGCATACGCAAAATCTACAGCTGAGTTTGCAATGCCACACTAGACTTTCTGGTCCACGGTCCAAATAACTATTTTCCCGAGATTTTCACCAAATTTCAGTGGTATATCTACATAATTACAGGCTATCTGCGAATTGGTAACAGGCGGAGAAAATGCTGGATTCGATCTGTTACACATAAAATTCTTACAATACTGTTTTCTCGTGGTAGTCTTGAGAAGTGATGTAGGCAGTAAATGACGATAAGCATAACACATCAAGAGAGTTAAAAGACACAATGCACCTTTTATCAACGAGGTCACGCAAGTAAACCTGTTGCCATTTTCAGAGTAGTGCAGTTAACCTCCATAACTGTAAAGCAGCCGTGAATAAACGAAAGGAAACATAATGACATAAGACAGAGAAAAATGTAATCCAGCTATTGTAATGAAAAACGTGGAAACTCGTCAGCTTGGAGATGGAGATCGAGGACTTTGAGATTCAGAAGGTTTGTTCTCTAAAGAGTGTAGCTGCATTAATCAGGCATTCCTGTATATTCTGTAAGTATGGAATTAAAATTAAAGATAGGAGTGATTTTTTAAAGTATTGATGTATACTTGAACCTAAGGCCGAAGTTCGAAAGTTTTTTCTGCTTCCCCAAATTGGCCAAATAATGGCAATATGTGGTACAAAGAGATGGCTTTTTGAAGTTATGTAGTATCTTACAATTTTCGCCAATCTAAATAAACTTCTTTGTGCTCTGGCTGCCCAAGCAGTATGCTTTTATCTAGGAGTTGAAAATAAAGTAAGATATGGTTTTAAAAATGTCGGGTACTTATTCAAAATAAGTAGAAGCTTTTGGGAGTTGTGACGTGAATGTTGAATTTTGTGGTATTTAAAACCATGTGGTTTAAACCAGTACGTATTTGTGCATAAAGAGTTGAAACTATATGTATTTTACCTATGTCCTCCAACGTTTAGTCATATCGGACAACGAATGAAATGGGTGAAATGATGCTCAAATGAGCCCGGGGTCCATAGAGCTTACAGTTGTCCGACATTCCTCTTTCAGGATAAAGGAAAACCCCGGAAAAAACTTTATCCAGGTGACTCATCCTGACCAAGATTCGTCCCGTAGGGGAAGGTATCCGTCCCCTTAAGCTGCCGAGGTGCGGGCGCTGCGGACCCTTAGCACTCGTGGTACCTCTGACGTTACTAGAGGAACCTCGGGCCGAACATTCGAACCCCTCCCTGAATGGAAGTTGTTCGGATTGGGTTGGACTCGAGGGAGCAGTGTGTTCCCGACACCCATGGGGAATTGGGTACCTCCGGCCAATCTATGGCCGCCCGGAGGAGGTAGAGGGTTGCCTTATAAGTCCCGCGTACTAGCCTGCAGAGCTAGTAGAAGGTGTGCTAGATCACCAGGTGGCCTCACCGAGGTTTTCGGTAGTCTTCCCTGCGGGGTTGATCGCGTAAGTGGCGTATCCACTTCCATCCCGTCTTGACGTTGTGCTCAGCGGGAGGGGGGGTTAAGAAATCAGGTATTGCCCTATGGAAAGAGCCCCGGAGTATCCATCGCTCCCGGGTAGAAGGAGGCCCGGGTCCTTGGTCCTACGGATCCAGGACTAATGGGAATAGAACCTCTGCACATAACTGACCGAGATTCGAACTCGGGACCTCTTGAACGTGAGGCAGACGCGCTAGATAATTTAATTTTCTTGGGTACTCTAACATAAGCGCAAAGTTTCATCTAAGTATGACAAAGAATGTTGTTTTTTATGTTACGGGCAGAAAATACGGATTGCAATTTAAGGACAGCTTATAATTTTTGACACTTTCTGAAATCCAAAAGCACCCGTTTTGTCAAAAGCATACCTAACCATACTACTTTATAAAACGTAATTGAAATTTGAAAAAAAAAAAAGATGCGGTGAGATAAGCAATAAGCTAAATAATTTAATTTTAAAACATATTAAGTATGTATTCACTCATTGGGCCCGAAGTCATTAAAAATCTACCATATTTGAATAATATCTCGAAAACAGCCTCTGATATCCATATTGAACAAAACGACATTGCAATGTGATGACATGAATATGAAAAATAAACACCAACTCTCAATTCTCAACTTCCGAGCTTTGAACCCGGGACCTCACAATGTGTCTCGCCGTTATCGCGATGCCACCCTCCTCGGTATCTTTCATACTAGCATTCACACTTCAAAATAAAATATTAAAGTTTGGTTACATTTTACTGCGCCTAGTTTAGCCAACTGAGAACTAAGAGTTTGTAAAATAAATTGTGCTAGACACAGCTTCTAGACAGTGTTACTATAGTGTTTATAGTGTTTTTATAGCCTTTGATGTTTTGTTTAAATTTGACAGAATCGGGCATATATCTGGTACCAGTTTGTTAACATCCTGTATTTTATTTATATTCATTTAATTGGAAGATAAACTTCTAGGCTCAGGTTGATAAAAAGACAAAAGAATGTCAAGAATAGCAGAATTATCGCAATTTACGTTGAAACTACATACTTATCATTTTGTTCGAACGTCCCAGACCGGATGGTGAATACAAGCTTAACCCTGTCGTGGGCCGTTTTAATTTATGAATGTGGCATGGTTGTAATTGTATGTATAATAATAGTTTATAGATATATTTTACATAAACGCTTTTATACATTTTTATTTTCAGTATTTTCAAACAGATTGAAGTGGGAAGTATACTTTCCACGACCCATATGAAAGTAAGTAATATGGTATACTTCATTAAGTATTTTATAATAACATTTTGGTATAATCTAAATTGAACTCCTCCATATTTCTCTCTTGTAGTTTTTTCTATCAGTTACTTTCCATGGAAATTTCTAAAGTAAGGATCGACACATTGCAAACTTTGCATATGTATCACGTTTCTTTATCACTTTTAAAGTATAACTGAACCAAAACACTAAAAACAATTACATATTTGGTATAAATTACTTTGTTGTGAATCTAGCAGACACAACCACACCCCCTTCAAGGTTCTGGCATTTTCTTTTACTCTTTGACCTCAATGAAGTGACCCTAGAAAGCGCTCAATTTGTTCCTTGTTTTGTTGAACTCTTGGCTAAATGACAGCATAGACTGTACCTAGTCAGCAGGCTCCCCGTGGCCCTTCTAACATGATTAAGCATACTTCTAAAACTCGTCATTTGGACATGATTGGGAATTTGCAATTTTTCTTTTAGTTGACTCCTGCCTGCCGTGCTAGGGGTCTCGCGTTCGTTTCCCGGCGGGGGAGGGGTGGAGATTTTTCTCCGACAAAGATAATCCCTCATCTTCCCCAAGAGTGTGGAAGTAAGAATGAGAGTGCGAGTGTGTGTTGGTATAATAATTAAAACCCAACGAATACGAGTAAACACCTTCGATATGTTCCAAAGGAGAACGGCCGCCGACATGACCATTGCAGTTAAAGACGGGGTATAAATAGAACAATTAAAAAAGTTTTCTTTTGTTTTTCTATCTCTAGAGTCAGTTCCGTTACCTTAGATAAACGTTTGATTGATGTCCCTGAGTGATTTATGTAACTAAGCTTCTTTTGAAATATACCCAGGTAAAATGATGTATGAATAATGCAACATGAATAGAAGTCACCGTTTATTTGAATAGTATTAATACATAATGGATGGATGTAAATTTGTCGTAGATAAGGAAGGTCGTATACACTTAACCGTAGAGGTTATAGCGGACGGTGAATAAATAAAAAGGACGAAACGTTAAATAGCGTCCGAGTTTATTTATTCTGAATTTCTCTTCAGAAGAAAAGGCAAACCCCGAAAAAAGCCCCATCCAATGCCATTCAGACATGAAATTCACAGCTTACCATTCAATATGGTAATACACAGCCAATAAGCTAAGAAATGCAGTTAAAGAAGTATAAATGATGATGATCATCATAATTGGTCCAGTAATTTTTTTGATAATTACAATAGATGAAATTAAAAAAAGGCGTGGAAACGTAGAGTCAGACTGAAAAATTCAATGCCATAGCCGGGATTTGAACCACGGGTCTTCTGGTTTCCGTCCAGCCGCACTACCACTGTGCTACTATGGCCAACGTGCCGATATGGCATTAAATTCTCCAACTGACTCGTATTTTCCCGGTAAACCACTTAGGAGTTCTCATAAACACATGAGACTATACCTTAATGGCGACTTAAAACGTGTAAGTACTTTAAGGCCCGGGCTTTATAGTTAACCACTATTAGGTTAATTAATGGAAATTAATTGTTTTCTCACACTGGCCGTGCGTAGGCTAAATTGCGGAAACGTAGAGTCAGACTGAAAATGCCATAGCCGGGATTTGAACCACGGATCTTCTGGTCTCCGTCCGGCTACTCTAGCCATTGAGCTACTATGGCCAACGTACCGATATGACAATAAATTCTCCAACTGACTCGTATTTTTCCCGGTAAACCATTTAGGAGTTCGCATAATCACGTGAGGCAACTACCTTAATGGCGACTTACAACATGTAAGGCCCGGGCTTTATAGTTAACCACTATTAGGTCAATTAATGGAAATTATTTTTCCCGGTAAACATGATACAACTACCTTAATGGCGACTTACAACATGTAACTACTTTAAGGCCCGGGTTTTATAGTTAAGAAAGAAAAATACGAGTCAGTTGGAGAATTTAATGTCATATCGGCACGTTGGCCATAGTAGCTCAATGGTTAGAATAGCTGGACGGAGACCAGAAGATCCGTGGTTCAAATCCCGGCTAGGGCATTGCATTTTTCAGTCTGATTCTGCGTTCCCACAATTTCGCCTACACACGGCTAGTGTGAAAGAGCAATTAATTTCCCCAAAAAGGTGTATTTTCTCTTTGGTCTCGCAATTATTATAATATTAAAGCTACATATAATTCACATACTGTAGGAACCATTAACATATATTGCAACGAAATATAGATGGAGCTAGTGAATATGAAGATTCCTCATTCCCAGGGCCACCAAGTTAACCTCTTAGGAAAAGACATGGTCTGCGACAACCTTCTGAGTTCTTAATTATAAAACACTGGTTTACTTATTTCTAATGTTAACAATTTTCTCTATTTATACAATTATTTAACATGACTTGCTACCGAACTTGATTACAACATAAGTAAAAATGAAATAAAGCAAAATTTATTGTTTGGAATGAAATATCGAGTTATTTGCCTTATTTTACGTTCATATTCCGTGAAATAACAATTATCACTTTCTACTCTTTAGTAATCTCAACTGAAAGTCAAGTTGTACTTCATAAATATGATGTTTTATTACTCCAATGTGTTTGATTCTGGTATTCTTTGTAAATCCTTTTTAGTAATATATACTGAAATTAGGTACTTTGCTGTTTTTCTGGTACAGTAAAACCTGCCTAAAACGGACTCCTTGCCAGAAATCTGGAAAAACGGAAATTTCGGAACGGAGTTATTTCCCATGTAAAATTATATTCAAAACCGGAAAACTGCCTAACACGGAAACGTTAATATTTTTCCGGAACCGTCTGCATAAATAACCTGATTAAAACTTGCACCGAAGTTCCATTAACCATAAATTCATAAACTGTAATCTTTCGACGAAAACGGCTCTCTCAACTCTCTTCCAACACACATGGTAAGGGCATAAACTGTTCATTCTCAGTTTCGTTGTTACAAGTGATCATGTCAACTTTGATATTTTTTAAAAACATAGTTTGTGTGTACACAAATTCTGTAAAATGAGTTCTAAACGTAAGACATCATTGGAGGAAAAATTAAGGTTATTGAAGAACACGAAAAGAACAAACGTACAGCTCAAGAATTAACTGTGTTGTTTGGAGTGGGAAAAACTCAGATTTATAAAATTTTTAAAAAATTAAAGACGAATGGTTGAAGGGAACAGCACGACATGTGAAACGCATGACAAAATCTAGAGTATGACGAGTTAAATCGTGCTGTGTTCGAGTGGTTTGTTAGTGCGCGCGCCATAGGAATTCCCATTTTTGGGCCCTTGGTTCAGACTCAAGCTTTAGAGACAACAAGAAAATTAGGCAAAGACAATTTCAGAGCTTCCAATGGATGCCTCGAGCGTTTCGAACATTGCCATAACATGATAGAAAAGAGAAGAGAATTTAATTTGGAGACTCACCTTGCCTTCGTGGATTTTGAGAAGGCTTTTGACCGAGTAGAACAGAATAAATTATGGCAGATATCAAAGACAAAAGGTTACCCAGAGCATTTGATTAAAATCATACAAAGTTTATACGTAGATAACATAATGGTTATTGAAGTAAATGGGAAGTTAACAGAAGAAATTAGAATAAATCAAGGACTTAAACAAGGATGCAGTCTATCACCCATTTTATTTAATATATATATATATATATATATATATATATATATATATATATATATATATATATATATATATATATATAGACGATATTTTAAACAAATGGAAATTTAAATTAAATAGTGGTATTAACAAAGGACAAAGAACGTTAAATATATTAATGTCTGCTGATGATATAGTTTTAATTTTTGACAATGAGGATAAGCTGCAAAAAGCATTGTATGAATTGAATAAAATCATTAAAATATATAATATGAAAATTTCAAATAAAAAACCCAAGGTAATGGCATTCTACGGTAAATACCCGGTAAGGACAAAAATTCTAATTGAGAATAATATTATTGAACAAGTGTCACATTTTAAGTATCTGGATGCGACCTAAGTTATGAAATGGATCAAGATATAAATCAGAAAATAAGTAGAGTTTCAAACAGTAACTGAACAATTAAGAGAACACTAAAAGGTAAAACAAGAAGAGAAACACAATTAAAATTTTATTCTGTCATGGCACTCCCTGTCTTGCGAGACATGGACATTAAGAAACAAAGATTTTAGTAAAATACAAGCAGCAGAAATGCGTTTCCTAAGATCTGTTAAGGGAAGATCAACTTAGAAATGAAGACATAAGAAATGAATTAAACATCAATCCCTAAACAAACAATGGAATATAAACCGAAAGGACGAAGATCAATAGGACGACCTAGGAAACGATGGATCGATGTGAGACCGGAACAGACTATAGCCTAATTCATGAGGTAGAAGAAGAAGAAGAGAAGCCATAACATTGTTTTGAATGCTATGTGTGAAGCAAATGATGCTGATATGCAGACAGTTGTAGATGGAAAGGGAAAAATTGAAAACAGACAGAGCAACAGGTGATAAACTGCTATTATTAAACGTAAGTTGAAAATATAGTACATAATACATATCAGCTTCTTCTTCTTCTTCTTCTTCTTCTTCTTCTTCTTCTTCTTCTTCTTCTTCTTCTTCTTCTTCTTCTTCTTCTTCTTCTTCTTCTTCTTCTTCTTCTTCTTCTTCTTCTTCTTCTTCTTCTTCTTCTTCTTCTTCTTCTTCTTCTTCTTCTTCTTCTTCTTCTTCTTCTTCTTCTTCTTCTTCTTCTTCTTCTTCTTCTTCTTCTTCTTCTTCTTCTTCTTCTTCTTCTTCTTCTTCTTTCTTCTTCTTCTTCTTCTTCTTCTTCTTCTTCTTCTTCTTCTTCTTCTTCTTCTTCTTCTTCTCTTCTTCTTCTTCTTCTTCTTCTTCTTCTTCTTCTTCTTCTTCTTCTTCTTCTTCTTCTTCTTCTTCTTCTTCTTCTTCTTCTTCTTCTTCTTCTTCTTCTTTCTTCTTCTTCTTCTTCTTCTTCTTCTTCTTCTTCTTCTTCTTCTTCTTCTTCTTCTTCTTCTTCTTCTTCTTCTTCTTCTTCTTCTTCTTCTTCTTCTTCTTCTTCTTCTTCTTTCTTCTTCTTCTTCTTCTTCTTCTTCTTCTTCTTCTTCTTCTTCTTCTTCTTCTTCTTCTTCTTCTTCTTCTTCTTCTTCTTCTTCTTCTTCTTCTTCTTCTTCTTCTTCTTTCTTCTTCTTCTTCTTCTTCTTCTTCTTCTTCTTCTTCTTCTTCTTCTTCTTCTTCTTCTTCTTCTTCTTCTTCTTCTTCTTCTTCTTCTTCTTCTTCTTTCTTCTTCTTCTTCTTCTTCTTCTTCTTCTCCTTCTTCTTCTTCTTCTTCTTCTTCTTCTCTTCTTCATCTTCTTCTTCTTCTTCTTCTTCTTCTTCTTCTTCTTCTTCTTCTTCTTCTTCTCTCTTCTTCTTCTTCTTCTTCTTCTTCTTCTTCTTCTTCTCTTCTTCTTCTTCTTCTTCTTCTTCTTCTTCTTCTTCTTCTTCTTCTTCTTCTTCTTCTTCTTCTTCTTCTTCTTCTTCTTCTTCTTCTTCTTCTTCTTCTTCTTCTTCTTCTTCTTCTCCTTCTCCTTCTCCTTCTTCTCCTCCTCCTCCTCCTTCTTCTCCTTCTCATTATTTATTATTATTATTATTATTATTATTATTATTATTATTATTATTATTATTATTATTATTATTATTATTATTATTATTATTATTATTAATTGTTATTATTATTTACACTTCATTCTATATTATTCCTTCACTGTAAACCTATGCGACTATTTCGTAATTTCAGTGTATTCAAGCACAACCCTCTGTAAGACCTGTGTAAACGGAAAACAAATGCCGGAACTTAGCCTGCCTCGGTAGCGTAGATGGTAGCCTATCTGCCTCACGTTCAAGAGCTCCCAGTTCGAATCTCGGTCAGGGTGAGTTACCTGGATAAGGTTTTACCGGGGTTTACCCTTATCCTAAAAGACGAATGTCGGGTAACTCTAAGCTCCATGGTCCCTCGACCCATTTGAGCATCATTTCACCCATTCCATTCATCATCCGATATGAATTTAAAAAAGTTAAAGGACGTAAATTACACACAAAAAAAAAAAAGCCGGAATGATAGACTTTTCTTTTAGAGAGGTTTTACTGCACTGATATAAATTTAGTTATGTTCATGTAATTATATTGTTTATGGCTGCTCTAAGCATTAAACAAAAGCTTGTTTAGGTGCGCTGGTTCATTATAGAAATGTCTTGTTTTCTTTCATTTAATCTGTAATATGCCGTGGGAATCCAGGAAAAGGTGAGACCGTATCTTCCCAACATGTAAAACAGTTTTCGCCTCAGGCGCACTTTCACTAACCGTTGTCCATCGCTTCACTCTTGAATCGCACTTACTAAATAATGGAACCCTTACTTTTCTTTTCGTTCTCTGCTGTTACTATCCGCATTAAAGAGACAGATGGTATAACTGTCCGAACTAATTTTCTAAGGAGTGTTAACACTTATTAGATCGTATAACCTAATTATTTGTCTCACGAACGACACTGAATGTAAGGTATTGCCTTCATTAGACTCCAGAGACACCTTTACACAATATTGGATGTTCCATTCATCACCAAATTAATTAGTGACATTCTTGGGAATCAAAGGGAGCTACGTACATTGTAATGTATTCCTCTAGCGGTAGAATACCGTTATCTGACCTTAATAACTCCTGTTGCTGCAAACTTATTTTGTTTATTATACTGGTAACATTCCGACCCGATTTTTGCTTGTAAAAATTATGTGATACCTTAAAACAAAAATGTTCTGAAGACACAAGAGATATGAGTTTGCCAAATATGAAATGGGATAAGTTGAAATTATAAAAATGGAATACCAGCAGCAGAGAAGCCTAGAAGTCTAGAAATGCTCGAAGTTTTCCATAATGATGCATCGTTTTAACTGAAATTGCAGACGCTCATCTATGTTTGCGATAACGATCTGTTGATATATCTTCTTTCTTTTCAGTTCTTACTGTGTTCTCGTGTTTGCCCATGCCTGCTAGCAGTTTGTTTCACTAATCAATTGCTTCCTCTACAGCTCTAATGCCACTAAAATATGGCTGATTAAATGTTATAAGGATAAAGAATGAAAAAACTATAGGTATATTAAGAACCACGAAGAATATTCTTTATATTTAGTTTGTAACATATATTGCACATTAACTCTAAATGTATATAGGGCATCCTTATTGATACACCACTGTAAATATAAATTTGCCCGCCTCGGTAGCGTAGATGGCAGCGTGTCTGCCTCACGTTCAAGAGGTCTCGAGTTTGAATCTCGGTCAGGGTGAGGTACCTAGATAAGGTTTTTTCCTTCCGGGGTTTTCCCTTATCCTTCAAGACGAATGTCGGGTAACTGTAAGCTCCATGGACCCTGGACTCATATGAGCATCATATCGCCTAATTCTCTCACCGTCCGATATGACAACGTTGGAGGACGTAAATTACAACAACAAAAAAGGTGGAAAAAAATAGAGTTCGTATGATCATGCATCTGAAAGATCATTTATTGCTAAGTTACAAGACAAAATTGAACGCCCTCTTACTTTTTTGTTGTTGTAATTTATACGTTCTCCAATGGTAAGTCATATCGGACGATGAACGGAATGGGTGAAAAGATGCCCAAATGAGCCCAGGGTCCATAGAGCTTAGAGTTACCTGACATTCGTCTTTTCAGGATAAGGGAAAACCTCGGAAAAAACCTTATCCAGGTAACTCACCCTGACCGAGATTCGAACTCGGGACCTGTTGAACGTGAGGCAGACACGCTACCACCACGCTACCAAGGCGGGCACCCCCTTATTGCAATGGATATTGTGCTATTTAATGTATTACGAAGAACTCAATCTTCAGACAATGTTTTGTACGTCTCTTAGTCTCCCAGCATCCAAAATACTCCTCACAAGCGTCGGTGAACTTATGAGAATGTTATTGAACAGGATAATTGGCTGTCGGGGTGTACATCTTTCTACACAAAGTTCATGTGCTGGTGAATATATTTCCATCTACAAGATCTGTTCAGATTATACTCTCTGTATCCATAAAACTATTCAATAAAAATTGCGGCTGTTCATGTGTGCAAATAGGCTTAAGCATCCATAACTAAGACTAAGGAAACTACTGAATAAAAACTTAAAAAAGCAGCTTAAGACAGGGATGCAAAACAGGATCCGCTGAATGACAGAAGCGAACAACTCTTAGGTAATCTTAGGTGATCGTGACCAGAGAAAATCGCAACAGGTATCAAATATTAACTGTTTGTGTATATGAAAAATAACGAAATACTGGCGGAGATTCTTAAATATTTATCATTTTGAACTTCTTAGAAACATCGAAAAATTATGCCTGTAAATTTTTGTCTTCCGGATTTGTTCATAAAAGTCCAGTATTATTCAGTGTTTTTTATTGTTGTGCCAATTAGATATCCCCACTGTTATTTTAGAAAAGCAATCTAGGTGACGAACAGCCCACTCTAAAGCATGGAGGTAGTGTATCTGCCTCACATTTCAGGTCATGAATTCGATTCTCGGTGAGGGCGAGTTAGCTGGATAAAGTTTTTTCCGGGGTTTTTTCTTATCCTGAAAGATGAATGTCAGGTAATTCTAAACTATATGGTATTTGGGCTCATTTGAGCATCATTTTACTAATCTTTTCATTCATAATGTGCCCGCCTCGGTAGCATGTCTGCATCACGTTCAAGAGGTCCCGAGTTCAATTCACGGTCAGGGTGGGTTACTTGGATAAGGCTTTTTCCGGGGTTTTCCCTTACCTTACAGACGAATGTCGGGTAGCTCTAAGCTCCTAAGCTCCATGGACCCTGGACACGTTTGAGCATCATTTCACCCGTTTTTCATTCTCCGTCCGATATGACTTCAGGTTGGAGGACGTAAAATTACAAACAAAAAACAAATCATAATGCGATATGAACTACGTTAACACACAAAAAAGTGGCAAATAATTTACCCTTCTTGTATGTGTGTGCTTTTTAAGTATTGCTTAATGCTTGTTCTTAGTACATATAGCTCCACAGGCAGTGCAGCGATGATATAAAAATGAAATTATATATTTCGTAAAGGAATATCGGGAGGAAAACAATATACTTTCGAAATTGAATTTTAAAACAATATATGTTTTGGAAAGGTATAATCAGACTGAAAAGTTGAATACTAGGTATAGGTGAACTAAGGACCCTCTACTGTCAGTGCGATTGCTATAGCGAACTGATTACTATAGAAAGATACCGGCACAACCCTAAACTGATTCGCACTTATCTCGGTAAACCAAGAACACCTCAAACCTGTATTATCAACTGTCGACCTTGTCGCTATTTTAACCACGTCCACCTCTAGATTAGCGACAGATTTATTGTTTTAGGAGTTAATGAAAAATAGGACATTTGGAACCTAACTTGAAAGTGTTAATTGTTATTGTGAGTAATGCAAATTTTCTAATGTATTTGTGACTATAGGTTTGTGTTCTTTCAAAGACCTGTTATATCTGTCAATTGCACTCTTTTACCTAGCAAATGCTATAGGTATAGTTTCCACGCGGCATGAAATTCCAGTAAGAAATCAAAATATTTGTTTAAGAAATGCGAATATCTAAATTTCACAGCTTTGAGTTCATTGAGGGAAAGAATAATCGGAAGGTAGAAGCAGATCGTACACAGATTGAAGACCCAGCAGTCTTGAATGCATCACAAAATGTTACGAGACTTTGATGAGGTTAGGAGACAAGGATACAAGATCCATAACAGGGCAGATAACTGTCCTTACAACTTGAGGTTGACTCTGGGGTTTAGAGTTTCTCGGCAAAGTGTACACGTACCAGAGGAGCAGCGCAACTGGTCTATTGTATCAGATTTTCCTCTTAAGCCTATATACAGTGGACATAACCGGGAACACAAGATGAAACCACTGCGCAGAGTAAAAGACAGACTGTACAGTATACCACAGCAAAGAAAGTCTCCAGGGCCTGAGACGCAGGGGGGGGGGGCTTGGAGAAGGTTCCCACACCCTGCCTGGACAGGTTTATGACATCCTATGTGAGTTCAGTTACAGACCATTCAAAAACATTCTGATGTCTTCCACTTTTGTGAATAAATATTCTCGGTTTTAGTGTACAAAGTGAACAGGGCACATGTTTTTTTTAACGGTTCTACTCTTTGTGTAGCATGCTTTCTCTGTCACACACATTCACTGTCCTTGTCCCTCTTTGAAAGGGTGGTACTGCGTGGCACATTACTCTCAGGGACTTACTTTGCGTTGGTGAACAGTACATATCTTTCTTTTGTTGTCGCTCTATTTACTGGCAGGTCACAAGACTAAGAAGAATGCTACTGCGCAACCTGTCTTCATAAGCACTCCCAATTTAGTGTCACCGATATTTGTAACCTGAATGTTTTGAGGAGTGTGCTTATCACATGTGATGCCACATTCATTTTGTAAAATTAATTCTGTGTTAATCTCATCTACAGATAGCTGGACCATGATTCCATCAGTTAGAATTATGAGGGATAATGGCTTGTATACTATAAGTGATTTTGAATTGACATACAGAGTGAATAAGGACTGAAATGAGATACTCCCACAGCTTGTGAGTTATTTTAGAGAAACAGCTGTTGTAGACTTCAATTTTATGTACGACAGTGGACCTACACATCGAGTCAACCTAGTGGACGCATAACATCTTGAAAATGTAGATAATCATCACATGAACTGGCTAGCGAGGGCTTCGGAAATGAATCGTTTAACAAGTCTGGTATGTTTTCGAGAGAAGAGCTGGGGCATGCCAGACTTGACCATAGAATATTCCAGAGCTCCACAATGCCCTCTTCGAGGTAAGCAATGCCCGCTTCGGTAGCGTGGTGGTAGCGTGTCTGCCTCACGTTCAAGAGGTCCCGAGTTCGAATCTCGGTCAGGGTGATTTACCTGGATAAGGTTATTTCCGGAGTTTTCCCTTATCCTGAAAGACGAATGTCAGGTAACTCTAAGCTCTAAGGACCCTGGGCTCATTTGAGCACCATTTCATCGTCTGATATGACAACGGTGGAGGATATAAATAAAAAAAAGAGGTAAGCAACCAACACGTTTTGAAGTGAAATCCACTCCCCCACCCCCCAAAAGCAATTTTTTGAAAAATGTTCACCTCTCTGTGCGCGCGTATCTGTGTGTTTGTTTTGACAGTATAACTTAAAACTTCTTCTTGATATAGGACACAGTCCTATTTATTTATAGTTCTCTACGCTTTATGCCATTTTAGGCGTCGGGTGAGGGAGCCACAACTTTGGATTAGAGAGAGAAATCCAGGTATGGGTGATCAGCTCAGCCCCGGAATGAGAGTGAGGGAAGTAGATGAACCAAATGAGGACGTAGCGGATGAAAGGAAAGATGATAATGGGCAAATGGTGGAATAATATCGGGGGAAACCGGAGATCCCCCCCCCCCAAAAAGCCCCAGCGCCGTGTTGTCGAACCCTGGCTGCCTTGGTGAGAGTCAAGCAGTTTAACCGCTCGGCTTAGTATTCAAGTACAGTATTTTCCATGGATGAGACAGATATATTTTAAAGAAATCGGTACATCTCAGTCTATACTTTATATGGAAAAATGTTTGTTATTTTTAATTTTCTAAAAAAATACCACAAAGATTTTGATTAAAATACGGAACTTTTAAAATATTTAAACGGCTATATATATATTAAACTTTCCAAAAAGTCTTCTTTGTTTCGAGCAACTTGTGTATATTTGGTAACCGTAAGACAAAGATAAAATCCTAATTACACAAGATTTGTAGATCTCAAAAAGACAAATCTTTTTGTGGCATTAAATCATTTGTTACCGATTTGAGATGCTCAAATTTTTATTACAATTTTTACATTTCCTATCACTTCACGTTTTGAGATTCCCTGAATCCAAAGAAAATGCACTTTTTATAAAAGGGTGTTGATTGCCAGCGTCTCTGTCTATGGAAAGATTAAAACACAAACATAAATTCGCTTAAGCACCAAACTTGCTATTTTAAATTAAGCACCTTCTAAGTTTGCTACACGAAGATTTTCAAGAAAATGCCCCCATTTGCAAATAGCCTTCACATGGAAAAGTTCTCGGAAAATTTTCTTTTCTTTTTCTCTCTTTTCACGATTTTGATGAAAAAATGTTAACATATTTTCATGACAAAGTGTAGGTTTTGAAATTTCTGAAAAGTTCTCTTTATTCGAATGAGTATGGCATAACTAAAATCGTACCACACAAGAATGTGTATCTCATTAAACCAGACAAATTGTGTCAAATTTAACAAACAGTATAAATAATTGATTTAATTAACTTAGATATAAATGTTGGTTTTACTTTACCAAAGCAAAGCACCACCAATAGTTTAGCAAGCTATAGGAATTACTTACTTTGCTCTGTAATTAAGGAAACGTAATTATTCTTTTTTAGCTCTTCCTGGATCCTCCTATGTGATAGTACACTGGAAACAACTAATTTCTATAATTCAATGAATTAAAGAACAGACTTTGAAGAAGCAGACAAACTTCTTGTTTAAACATTTGTTTTTTCATTTGAATGATATAAATAAAAGATAATATAGCAAGACTTCTCAGGTTCTTAGATACCATTTGATTTGCAAAAGAAGTCGACCTTTGTCAAGTTTGTTTTCAAGATTCGCAGGGTCTCATACATTAACTTTCAAGAAGGACACAATATTTCATTCTAGGCTGAGGAAACATGCATATGTGAAGAGATGTGATCGCTACAGATACTGTCGTGTTTTAAAAGAAACAAAAACATCTGCGGATACGCGCGAGAAAAATAAAGTAACGCACAATGTGTGACGTTCCTTATCACTAATATTGCAATCTAGCTTGTAGTGCTATCTGACGGCTGCTACGCCAACTGCGTTCTCAGTGAAAGTGCTAACACCTACTGGCTAACTTGCAAATGTCCATCGCAGCTGAAATGGGTACGGTGGCTGAATGAATGTCTTCTAATCATTTGCCAACTTCTAAATGTGCGATTGTTTTCAATAATTTCTCACCTTTGATTGTTGTCTATATAGTATTCCAGATAAAATGTAGGTTATATAGTTTTTTTTAACTGTGTTTCCTCCTGGCGTTAGTAAACCGAACATTTCTAGAAAAACTGGAGAAGTGGGGTTCGAACAGGCGCAGTATTAACCTATAATGAATTTTAAAAGTGGTACTTTTGACTCTAAATCTACATAATTGAAAATCATAATCATGCTTAACTGATACTTTCAAAAGATGGGGTACAACATATACGCTGATAGTCTTAATATTTCTAATCTGAAACTATGTATATTTTGAATTTAGCTGGCGATGGTTAATACATGTTGGTAAGCACATCATACCATCAGCATATTTCGTAATTTTTCCTGCAAGGTGGTTAACTTGTCTTTACGAAACTTGTTTTGTTGAAACATTTTTACCTTACCTTTAATTTAAATTTTATACGTTGGAACACAACGAAATATCGGCAATTGTGTTATATTTGTATGGTTGTAACTGGATTTCTGTGAGTGTAATGGGTTAAATCATACATACGTCATTATTTCGAGACTTTGACGGAGGATAGAGGATAACCTTTGATACAGAAAAATTCCCATTCCCAGCCAGGAACCTATACGGGACCATTCGCACAGCAGCCAGTTGCTTTACAAATTAAGCTACTGGATCAGTCCATCTTACGTATTGTATACCTATATAATATCTATTGTAGCAAATAATGGCAAAATTGACAATAAAAAGCAATGCATTTATCTACAAACAAGCGGCTTTGGAATATCTTTCATTCTGAAGGGCTTAATATTCATAATTGTTGCTGCCAATTTATTATACTCCAGATTTTTATTTCGAAATATTAATTATAAAATATCTATATTTTTCTTTGTTGTTTAATGCTAATGCGCAAATATTTTAGAAGCCTAAAATGTCTAAAAGAGACTTCAATGGCTAAAAAATTCTAAAATCAGCTATTTCAAAACCATGAATATACCAGAGCTGTAAAAAATGTTGGCAGTATGTATAAGTACATTATGACTGAACAAGTTAGAATCCCTATGAGAAATTATAGTTTTGCCATTTGAATTGAGTGTATAATAATTTCATTAACAGAGGAAAAACCTTTTAGTTCAGATATTTCAAAAGTAAACAGCAACACAGCACTTTTTAGTTTCAATACAGTTGACATTAGTACTACTTCTGCTTCATTTTATACAAATTTTACAGCAAAGCTCGTATGAATAAATATACATATAAATTTAGTATAACTATGTCAAGAATACTATTTGTTTTAGTTATTATGTCTATGTATGCGTAAATATGAGTCAAATAGAAGACCTACAGAACACCAAAACAAATTGTTTAAATATATAAAATGGAGTAATCTAAAATCATAGATATGCATGTGTGAAGGTACAAAGTCGGGGTATAGTTATAACATTGATGCATTATTTAGTTGCTTAGCACCGCCTGCGGTGCCGTATGTAGTAAAAGCGGGCGTTAAACACTACACGCGCACACACACACACACACACACACACACACACACACACACACACACACACCTAGTTGCTTAGCATATATATAGTTATATTGCCTCATATAACGACAGATAAAGCTTTGAGAATACATCATATGCATCCATCATCATCCTCATCATCATCATCATCATCATCATCATCCTTCTCCTCCTCCTCCTCCTCCTCCTCCTCCTCCTCCTCCTCCTCCTCCTCCTCTTCCTTCTTCTTTAACTGTTGTTTTCAAATGCTAGGCTTTGGCAATGAAGCCATTAGCTCTCTTGCTCTCCAATATTTCTGTGTAGTGGGTCCGGCAGGTAGGGCTTCACAGGTTAAAAAATGTTCTTCAGTCATTTCTTCTTCTTTGTTGCTCAGAGGACAATTTGGACTTGTATAAATTCCTATTCTGTGTAAGTGTTTGGCCAAATAATCATGTTCCGTAAGTAATCTAAAATTTGTTACTGCAGCTTTACGTGGGATATCTGGAATAATATCTGAATTTTTAATTAAAATGTTCCATTTTTATCTTTGGCTTTGTTAGATGTTGATTGGTTTTGTTTGTTTTTATATTTGCTTTTGATTAATATTTTTATGGATGTAAATGGTAAGCTTTTACTTTTGTTCTGAATTAAATTTGCCCCTTTTTTGGCAAGAAAATCAGCTGATTCATTTCCAGAAATTCCACAATATTTCTTTTTTAACTGTTTAACCTCCTCATTTGGAGGACTTACACCCCCAGTACCCACAAGTGAGCACTTTGAGAGATGCCTGTAGAGGAGCAAAGATTCTGATTCAGATAGAGTGCCCAAGAAGGGTGATCAGCCCAATGCCTGGTATGAGAGCGAGGTAGTAGATGACACAGGATGAGGGCGAAATGAATGAAAGGGAAAGTGATAATGGAGCAACTGGTGAAATGATGGTGGGAAACAGGAGATCACGGAGAAAACCCGCTTCTGCGGTGTGTTGTCCACCACAAATCTCGCATACAGTTGATTTACACCCTATACACGAAATATTTAAAGCGCTAGAGATTCCGCTAAGGAGCCTCTCGAGTGCTTGATATTCTCGGAACCATAAATGAATACTTAAAATACCTCACTTCAGCTTAAACAGCACATGCGAGGCAAATAAGCAAACATTCGGTAGTTAAAAGCTGACAAATAAATGCATAAATAATTTAAAATCTGACTTAATGAAGTTATTTTAAAATCGTGCACCATTAAAATATTTTCTAAAGAGAGCGAAATACTTAAACAAGTTACTGGTGACACTGAATTGTATCATCTACCACAGTAATCCTCTCTTAAATTAAATACAATCGGCATTTTAGTATACAAATTTAATAAAACAAAATTAATTGCTGTATTCTATGGTTCACCTAAGCTTTGAGACAAATGTAGCAAATTTTTATTTATTTATTATCTAATTTTGTGATTCCTATTTTAACTAAAGGTATATTAGGAATATAGTTTACAAATTTATGAATATAATACAATTCACAAAACATAACCAAATACAATATCAAGCTGACAAACAGTAAACATCAAGATGAATCCTTTAGTTTAAGAAATATTTTGTTTAGGAAAGCCAGGAAATATTTATAAGTTTTGTAATTCATCAAAATATGTGTAAGTGGTTTTGAGAAAGTGTAACCTAAGGATTGAAGCAATAATTCAAGTTCGTATCTTTCAAAACAGAAAAAGGGGCAATCAAATAAAATGTGAGGGACATCTTGAAGATGATTTTATTTTGGCATATTTTCAAACTGCATTAGAATAATAGTGATATTAATAAAATATATGTAACCATAAACGAATATTTGATTGAAAGATCCAGGTAATAATCATCAGTAATTATTTTATGAAAATGAGGAAAACCATTTGCACTACATCATAAATATTGTAGGATATTCTATAAAGGATTAATTTATTTCTCATTATGTTCTATCTTACATCGAAGAATCTCTTAAGGTGGGGGACCAGAAGATTTCTATCTTCCAAAGTTTTAATCAATCTTGTTAAAATTCCCAGAAAAAGCTCATAGAGAATAACATTTAAAAACTGATATATGCTTTTTGATACACTTTAAATTTGTATAGATATGACATTATTAATTTGACCACAGAGAATAAAATGTAGAGACATTTTATTTAAAGGCTTAAAGTTGTTTTTTCTGAAAAATGCAGATTAGTGAACTCAGTTCTATATGCCATTGTTTCACATTGATATGAAATTAACATAGTAACATTTTTATTTTTCTAACTTATGATTTATGCATTGTGAGGAACACATTTAACTAGAATAATTAAGGTAAAATATATTTTTTTTCAAGCATGAAATTTTAAACATGTAGAAGTGTTCTTCTTTGGTAAAAGTAGAATGTAGCAAAAGTTGAAAATATTTAGTTAAAAACTGCGATATTTACGAAAATTTCGTAGACCCTTCACCTATAGATACCCTTAAATATAGAGGGAGAGAGGGGGTCAGGTAAAAGTTTGAAACCTTATGAAATGAAGGATCTAAAGTTGTTTCTAGAAACAAAACTCAGTAAGTCAATTTATAGATATATTTTTACTATTTTTAAATCAACGTGAAATAAGCAGAAAAGCTTCGTATAAATGCTAAATGTACACAAACCGTTTATTTAACTCGTATAAATGAAAACGTTTGGTGCATGCGGTTAGTATTTGTGCTAATTATCTTCATACGATTTATGGGAAAATTTATAACATATAAAACAAGAACTCATTTAAACGTATAATGTGTTACCTATATGCGAATTTTTATCCCATTTTTCAACAAACTATTCTTGCAAAAGTTTATTGTTCTATCCTCCTCATTAAATGGAGATAAAAATTTGCAGAAAATGTCTTGTTAGATATTTCCTTATAAGTGCTACGAAAATATGGCAGTGTAGTACGCTTTAAACGATAGTCAAATATTTTAAGCGCAGATCACTTTGAAATTCGGCTCTTCTTGTATGTCCAAGAGAATAAAAAGCCAATTACAACTTTCCATTTGAGAAAAAATATTAGTATTTTAAAATTTAAACCAATAACAGGAGGCTTCACAAATGGCAAGCTCCACAGAAATAAGAAAGTAAAATATGGAAGAGAAAGCTTAGTTGACATAAATTGTTTTTTCCCTTCTTTTTGTAATTTTATGTCCTCCAACGTTAAGTCATATCGGACGGTGAATGAAATGGGTGAAATGATGCTCAAATGAGCCCAGGGTCCATGGAGCTTAGAGCTACCCTGCATTCGTCTTTAAGGATACGGGAAACCCCGGAAAACCCTTATCCAGTTAAATCACCCTGACCGATATTCGAACTCGGGACCTCTGGAACGTGAGGCAGACGCGCTACCAGGCGGGTAATATAAATTGTGTGTTCTAACGAGAGCTGCACTTCGTTTCTTTCCATTTTTATTTAGTTTAATTTTGTATATGTTTTACGTTTTACTAGTTATGCAAAGTCATTCAGAATGCAGAGGACTTCAACGGGTATTCTGCAAAATTTAAGGTATCGAACCACGGTAGATCAAGGATGTGATTTTATTGGATAAAAAATCAACTTGTTTATGAATCGTGATGTGATTAAGATGCAGGATTAATAGGCTACGTCATTCAATGGTTATTTTAATCAATGTATAATTAAATAGTCTGAATTTAAAAATAAATCGTGCTTCAGAAAGTATCTATTCGTTCAGATTTAACTAATTTTGAGGTGAACTAATTTCTAATTCCCTCCCTACGTTGGTGGCATCGGTTAATATTCCATGATCTGACAACATGGTGGTTTGACTTAAAGTAATACAATTATGAAAGTGATTATTTACATGATAAGTAATATTATTCGTGTAAATAATCTTAATAAACTGCATTTGAGGCTACGAATTTCATCAGATAAATTCGTGATCTGTCGTGAACATTACCTATGACAAATTGGCAACATAACCTTTCCCAATAGTTTTCCTGTTGCTTAAAACGTTTGAATCTTAAGTTTAATTGCTATTCTTCTATTTGTTTTATATTAGAAATATTTGAGTTGAGAGGTTCCTAAGGGATATTTACGTGAATAAACCTACATTTATAGCACTCTTCTAGTGAGCGTAATAATCAAATATGATTATGGTGACTTTACGATTATATGGAAATTAAATGATATAATACACACGGGTCATGGAACGAGTTGGAAATCTTACACGATTGAAAAGCGACAAAAGTGGAGCAGCTCGAATGGTGTGCGGGATCAATCCAGGTAGAAAAAGTAAACATTGAATTGAGTGCAGGGATTTCTGAGTCCCAACCAAGCGAAAGACTGTTTTAATAATGACATCATGGGAATACAATCCGGTGAGTTCATGAATTTTGTGATTATATTCTAGAAAATTACATTATACATGATAGCCAATTTCCTCCGAATTTATGGATTGAGTTTTCTTCCACTTACATGTGTACAACCAATGCATATGAATCCTTTCATGCACATTTAAACAGTTTGTTCTACTCCCCACACCCAAGCATTTCCCAGCTGTTTGACGCCCTGAGTGGCATTCGAGCCGAAGTGTATATAAAAATACGTTCTGAATCAGCCATTACACGACCAACATCGAAGAAGAGAAACTGATGTTCATATTAAAATGAGAGAACTACAATTCAATGAAATTTCACCATTTCAGTTCATTAAAACAGTATGTTATCAATGTCTGTACAAAGTATGATGATGTTTGACGAGGTCGAATAATTAAGGTTATGAAACTATAAAGTATAATGTGATGCATGTAACACTTTTAACCATTCTAGTCTTAGCTTCTTCGCAAGAATAGGCTGCCAGTCATAAGTCTGAAAAATGGGAAGGATTGGATTAGATTGTTCGGAGGGGATTCGACACCTCGACCGCCACTGGTTTTTTGTAACTATGCCGCAAGTGCAGCAGCCCAGGAAGGAAGGATGAGGTGAGAGGAGACAGGGGGCCATCCACTACAATACAGAGGGTGGGGTCCCTGCACTTTACTAGATAGAAACTACCCGGCGGTCCAGAACAATCATCATCCGCATCTACCATGGCCCCGAAATAATCACGAGGCCGGTACGGAGACCGGAGGCCGCCCCCACCCAGAGCAGGATACTCCAGGCAGGCTTGCACAACCGGCATCCCGCCAGCCGCGTTCCTGAATCGGCCCACTACGCCGGCTTGGAGACCGGAGTCCGTCCCGCAGGAGGAGAAAGTGTTCACTCAGAGCATATGATCCCGCCATGCTCCGCCGACACTTCTACCCTGAAAGAAACCACCAGATAAGAGATGGTATGAAATGATAATAGGGACAGGAAATTCGGGAGATGCAAGTAACCTACCCAGCATTAGGCCGCGCCGTGGCTCAGTGGTTAGACCACTTGGCTCTCACCAAGGCGGCCCGAGTTCGATCCCAGGCGACCGCAAAGTGAGATTTGTGGTGGACAACACGGCGTTGGGGCGGGTTTACTCCGGGACCTCCGGTTCCCCCGCCATCTCATTCCACCGGTGCTCCATCTTCATCTCATGTATCATCAGTGTCACCGCCTGCGGTGCCGTATGCAGTAAAAGCGGGCATTAAACACTACACTACCCAGCATTCGCCTAGCGACCCGAGAAACCCTCCGAAAAGATCCATGGGTCAGGTAGGTCAGCCAAGGGAATCAAACTGGGGCCTCCGGAATGGAGACCACAGATGAAACCGCCTGAGCCATCCCGCTCTGTAATGGGATGGAACGTATTTCGTGTTTTACTTGGCATGCAACTCGAGGACACTGTTGAAAAACTTTGCACACAATTCGTGAACACCGAAAAATCGACTGTCTTTGCTTGCTGCCCGGCCAACAATTTAATAGTTCGTACAACTATATATGCACCTCTAATACTTTATGTATACATGAACATAAAAAAACTTAACACCAAGTTGTTGAGGCAAGGTGTAATAGGGGCATCTAAACTGTAATAGGAAAAATATTTCAAAGGTGCCCCATGTGGTGCACGGTAGGTCCAATTTCAGAAGAGAAAATGGAGACATGAAATTTATTTTTATATTCTGTTCCCATCAGTAAACACAACGACTTTCATTAAAATCTTGTTTCCCCTAAAATTAATTGTGAAACTGTTGCAAGATGTTTTCTTTGATGTGTATAGCTATAGAAAAGTAAGTCAATAAACACCCATATGATTACCTTAAATTGCTTTATTAAAGGTTCAATGTAGTCTTCAATAACATCTAAATACTAGGTGATTCTTTTGGAAAGAATTTCTCTAACTGTTAACATCATAAACCGGCCATGTTAAGAGTGAGGAATTTCTGAATTTTGAAGTGACACAATCAATATACTTATCTACATATAGTGCCACATTTTGAGAGTTAAGCTAGTTTGAATCCGCGAAACCCATGTGCTTTCATTTGATACTTTAGTTCCTCTCCAAGTTCATGAGGTGTGCTAACATATTATAATCAGTCATTTTGAATAAATAAATAAAGGTGTCAATAACTGTTGCTTGGTTTACTGAGAGGAACAAATGGCGTCATTTAAAATTCTGAGGCTGGTCTCCCTGTATTCCATAAAATGCCGCATGAAATATTTTCTGTATCACAATTTAGAATGCCTCTTGCTCCAATAAGATTTAGAATTCTTGGAGTTGGACTTTTTTCTATTAATTTGAAACAAGTAACTCTTTATGTAGACAACTCAGTTTTCTATAAGAAAAATTATTTATAATGAGCAGCAAAAGAGGTTTTCTTTACCAAAAATAATTTGAAACACTTGAGTGGTATATTCCAGCTTTCATTTATTATTGATTTACTGAAGGATCAAGTCAATTATATCAGTGTAGTGAACACACCCAAATTATGTTGCGAAAGATCACAGGGAGACAGACTGAACTAGTTATCCTTGTTTGAACAATTCGCCATCTTCAGGGGCAGGCCTTGTTTGGGGACATGGGAAATCCAAGTTCATGGCTTTAGATTTAGACTGAAACAATGGACGTTCGACCTTCACACTAGAGTGGTCTCTTACACATGCATGCTTCCTTACTCCCGCTGGCGTTGCGGCCATCGATAAAGATCGGTAAGCTCGTTATGTCATTGAATACTGGACCAGGAGTTATACATCATAATCCCAAAATAAACAACAATTATAATTAATATACGAAGTATCATAGGCCACGTGTTACAAAGCAAAATGTTGATCTATTCAAACCATACATAACACCAAATAAAATGTTTTTGATGTTAACCATTCTTTGCTATTTATTTAAATTTTTAAATATTTGCTATATTTTTCAAGTACAAATCATTATTAAGTTTCACTTTCTTTACCACTGCATAGTAGGTAGACAAGGTATTATATTCCACCCAAGAATTGAACCGATATTTTAGTGGAAATACACGATATGAGGTTGCCTGAATAATAATAATAATAATAATAATAATAATAATAATAATAATAATAATAATAATAATAATAATAATAATAATACTAATACTAATAATAATACTAATACTAATACTAATACTAATACTAATAATAATAATAATAATAATAATAATAATAATAATAATAATAATAATAATAATAATAATAATAATAATAATAATAATAATAATAATAATAATAATAATAATAATAATAATAATAATAATAATAATAATAATAATAATAATAATAATAATAATAATAGTTTTAGAAAAACGTTCGCGGTGTATGGTGGGTAACTCAGAAACTAAAAGTCAGTTCAACTTAATACTAAAATTCATCACCTTCCAAGGATGCAACGAAGATTTTTCAAGAAAATCTCCCAACCATAGAGATTTTTTATTTACACGGAATGCTTTACTAAATTTTTATTTTCTCAAATATGAATAACATTTTGATTAAAATACCACTTTAATACCAATTTCCCACCTTCTGAATGATTTTCCTCACCCGGTAAACTGTAAGAGATAGAATATTACATCACAAAACATTTCGAGCTCGTTAAAACACATGTTTCATTTTTAATTTATTTTTGTAAAGTGAACTATATTCCAGGTATTCCTTGTTATTTGTTTGAAATTTCCAAAGTTTATTTTGCAAATGGGAAAACATTCGTTTTTATTGACTGTGCAAAGAGGACAGAATTTTAAAGCCGTCACTTAGGGACCAGCACTTCAAATATTTAGGCCTACTGTTTCCCATATTCCCATTACAACTGCAAGAGAATCAGCAATAAGATAGTATATGCAAATCCTTGACTGGATTAACATGAGATAGACTGAGGAATGAGCGACTGTAAGAATAGTTTGTACAAGAGCAAAGAAAGTCTTATGAGTGTAACACGTAAGATTTGTGTATTAAAAGTTTTTAAATGCTTGTATAGTGTTTTAAGACAATAAATATATACATCCACCACCACCCCCCCTCTCTCTCTCTCTCTCTCTCTCTCTCTCTCTCTCTCTCTCTCTCTCTCTCTCTTTTGTAATTTACGTCCTCCAACGTTGTCATATCGGACGATGAATATAATGTGTGAACTGATGCTGGAATGTCTCCGGGCTCCATGTAGCTCAGAGTTACCCGACATTCGTCTTTTAGGATAAGGGAAAACCCCGGAAAAGGCCTTATCTAGGTAACTCACCCTGATCGAGTTTCGAACTCGGTACCTTTTGAACGTGAGGCAGACACGCTACTACCACGCTAACGAGACGGGCCACCCCACCACCCCTCCTACTATTATTTACTCCTTCAGAAGTTTCTGCCATCAATAATCACATATTTTTGAAAATTTAAACGCTCTAAAATTACAACGCAGGAAGCTTTCGACGTAGTAAAGGAGCATACTTTAATGAATCCATTTTCTTCTAACTGAAATTATACAATTTAGCAATGCGTTTATCTCATTAACTATTAAAGATACGGTCTTGAATGACTAAATATACGGACAACAAGCAAGATTAAAATAAATGCTTTGATTTTCTCCTAAATTAATATAGCAAAACTAATACAGAAAAGTGAACATAAATGGTAAGTACTAATCAGGTTTGAGAGTTTTAAAACATTGTATGCCAACATATGCTGGAATACATTTATTTAGTTCATTACAAAATGATGCTTTAAAACAGTCACAATTGTTTCATTAATATCCAAACAACGTAAGTTTATTAAATATCCTCATGTATAAGAAGTTACTCCGTAGTGAAAATTGAGCTGTTATCACGCCAAAGAAACCTTAATGAACGTATTATTTCTCATTAATTTTACCAATATCAATAATGCCATGTATGCATACATCAGTGGCGTATGCTGGGATTGTGACTGGGGCCATCACTAGGCCCACCAGATCTGTACAATAAGAGTTTGTTGATTAAATGTTAGCTTCACAAACAGTGCATTTAAATCAACTTTTCTTAAAACAAGCTGTTAAAGCTGTTATAAAAGAAAACAAACAATTTAACAACCTGTTTATATATGCATGAATTCCAGCCGTCGTTTTTGTGGGTAAACTGCGTTGTGACACCAAAAACAATTCCTGTTATGTCTTCTCAATGAAACAGGAACGTATTTTTCCACCGATAGAAGAGACAAGTTGCTCAGACGATTTTGTCCTTGTGTTGCAGGTAAATGAGATTTTATTCGTTTCAAGGTTGAAAAACTCCTTTCTGCACGTGCAGTGGTAGAAGAAAATGTTAAAATCAGTTAAAATACCTTTTATAAGGGTTCTTATGTTTTTCCTTCTGTTCACACTGCAAGTGCAGAAGAGCTGGAGTAGGCCTTCCCTGTTTTTCTATCACTAACTTATCCTCCTATTTAAACTGCGAGAACGGTCTTTGCACTAATTGTTTAATTACACACTCTTCGCCCATTTCGAAGAATTGGCGCTAGCAACTGTCTTAGTACACTGTACACTATGAAGTAAAGAATACTAATACGGCTGTCGAGGACCGCAACAATCACACAATAATTGAAAACACGCTCTTTCTTACACTTAACTCCACGTGTTATGTGGAATTCCAAAGCCAGTCGTGTCCGTACGGTACATTTCGGAGAAGCTCGTATGAGTTTAGCGATGTAAGGTTCCGAAGCCTTGGCGTGTTGAATCCTGCATTCCTCTCCCTCGTCCCTCACTGCCCCTTGCCATAGAGAAGGCTGCAACAGTAGCTTCCGAAGCTCTGCTTGCCCCTCTGTTCAGTGGTAAGGAAATAGAGATATTCCACCCTACGCACTAATTCTTTATGGGGGAAACTGGCTGGTATTGCAGTTATTATTAATATCGCTTATTAATTTCTAGTTTAGTTTAGATATGGGCTTCGGTGATAGATTTGATAGCCATAATATACTTTTTGGGGTGCAGGAAATTGTTATTTACTTTCTCAGTACTTAACCTACATTTAGTAGTTAGGGGAAGTATTTTATTCTACCCATACATTTTAAAATGAAGCTATCACTTGTAAATGCCGCTTTGAGGATAAACTTTTTAAAATAATAAATTAATAAAATAATAATTAATATAATTATATAAATATGCATGTGAGTATGTGAGAGTGAACGAGTGAGTTCGGTGTCTGTGAACAGCATTTCAGTTCAGCGTTTTCCAAGGATACAAGACAGATTTTTAAGAAAATTTCCAAACTACAAATTACCATAGAAAATTGCTCTAACGATTTTAATTTAAATGTCCATTGTTTAGGATATTTACATACAAATAAAACGTTTATCTTGAATTTTCTGTGAAGAGCTTCTTAAAGCTTATTTATTGTGACTTAGTAAACTATGTCAGACACAATTTTACTTCACAAAACTATAGATCTCACTAAAGTACAGAATTTACGTCTTTTTTGAGTTACACTGTTTTAAGATATTTCAAGCTTTCTGTTTAAATTTTCTTATACTTATCAAATAGAAAATCGCTATTCATTTTAACGTGGCTGAGCAAACAGATGTCATTTTCAAAACAACACATGGATATTTCTTATGCCTATTGTATCCTACAATGAAATGTGTGACAGTTTTTTGTCTATTAACAAAAAGAAGATGGAAGAAAAGGCTTTTGTAAGCATAGTAAGAAAGGAGTACTGCAGTATTGCGAATGCAAAACATCAAAGTTCTTAAGAAGTTGGTCTGGGTGGCTCACTTGGTTAGGTACTGATCTATCGATCCTGAGGATGCGGATTCAAACCTGGCCCAGGTTTTTAGGTGTGCTTAAAAACGACAGCCTCATGTCAGTAGATGTACTGACATGTATGAGAACACTTGCAGGACAAAATTCTGGCACATTGTTGGCGCTGATATTATTTTACCAGATTTTACGTTAACAATAAATAAATAAATACATAAATAAATAAAGTCTGGAGATATGTAAATTAGAGGGTTTATGAAAAAAATGAAAAATAAAGTACTACTTATATAAACATTTAGGATTAAAGATTTCTAAACCGTTATGGAATTTGAAAAAAAAAAAAAAAACATACTATTACAGCGAAAGAAACATCATTTCAGACCAGTTTGTATTCTCCATCGAGCACAACATAAATCACTGTTGCGCTTTATGTCACTATAATAACGGTTTTTATAGTTAGAATGATCACAGCATTCAGAGCATGACCAACAATAAGAACACGAACTGCAACAGTTGGCCTTGGAGAGTAACTGAATCATTTGAAAAAGGTTTTCATGTGACTATGCAGTCATGTAACAAAGAGAAGGGGTACGTGTACTTATCTATAGAAACTAATAATGTAATGTCTGTAGTCTAGATAGGAAGAGAGCTAAAATACTATCACTCAGAAATTGTTATACTGCTTCGAATGAATACATTGCTTCTTTATCATTTAGGAAACATATAATGTATTGTAGACTGTCAACAGTAACTCCTGCCTAATGCTATATATAAGATGGAAAGGGCACAAACCTCAAGGATTATCAGAAAATGCTACAAAATATTGAATAAAACCACTTATTACCATAAAAGCAGTTTTGGAATATCATCATATCTTTAATCCACGATTCCTTTGAATATAAGAACGCGCTAAAATCTACAGACTAAATGAAAACTAAAATATATTTTTCCTTTGCATTATTTCCGTAAAATTCACAGTTTCATTCGATTTGCAATTTAAGTTTCCACAACTTTCGTGATGTACATTCGCTAATGGCACAAAATCTGTTCGCCTCTTCTCATACAGAGTTGTGAGTCGTGAGCTGCATTAGTTGCAACAAGGCCGCAATATCTGGAGGTTTTTGTGCATAAGACGCAATGGAAATCCTCACATATCAGGAGTAGAGGCAACGCAACGATAGCTTGCCAACGGGAGCTGCACGAAACTTTAAAGTCCGATTCCCAGAGCTACTTTAGTTCTCTAGTAGCTGGCATATAGTCGATATGCGAATTTATTAAACTTTATTAAGCTAAATTTTCTAAGAATATGGTATGAATGCTTTTTAAGACCAAGATACTGACCAGGTGTTTTATAGCTTACGAAGAGTTCGAAGTTCAAGGTTTTGCACGTGAGTGCGATAAGCATGTTTCCGGAAGAGTTAGTACTTATTTAAATAAAAAAATAACATAATACGTTTTAAAAAAGACTAAAAGCTATGAAATAATTTCTCGAGCTTCTGTCAGATTTATACCTATACAGAAACTAACCCCACACAGATTGTCCTGAAAATTTGTGATTGTGAACGTTTAATAACTATAAAAAATACCTATAAGATTTAAAAAAAAAACTGGTTGCATACAAATGCATAATAGGAGTGTAGGGAGTAGCTGTCGTTGAGAAAACTCGTACAACAATGCATATCATTTGCAGTGCAATGAAATTGTTAGTGATATAGAGGAAGTATTTATGCATCATTTGTCTATTGCGTGCCTCTTTTGTTTTTCTTTTATATCTTATAAGTATGTAATAACTAGTAAAAATTCACAATTACAACATTATAGGAAAATCTGTATGGGGCTAGAAGAAAATATTGTATACTTTTGAATCGTCTTAAAAATGTGTAGTTTTTTTTTTTTTTTTTTTGTAATTTACGTCCTCCAACGTTGTCATATCGGACGATGAATGGAATGGGTGAAATGATGCTCAAATGAGCCCAGGGTACATAGAGCTTAGAGTTACCCGACATTCGTCTTTCAGGATAAGGGAAAACCCCGGAAAAAACCTTATCCAAGTAACTCACCCTGACCGAGATTCGAACTTGGGACCTCTTGAACGTGAGGCAGACACTCTACCACCACGCTACCGAGGCGGGCTTAAAAATGTGATGCATTAATATTTTATATAAATAATAATTTTTACATCTTCCTCATTCAATTGCCTATTATTATTAATTTAATTATTAATTATTATCTGTCTCTATCTCACCATTTTTCACTAAACTAGATTTAATTCCTTTATTTATGTTTTCGACACACGCCTTAATTCTTGAATCTGAAACCTGTTGCAAACTTTTAAATATGTATACTAACTTACAAATTCTGAGCTGTTAAAAATTGCAACTCGCTAACCCATCGGAACGCTAGTTTAAAATCGACAGCAAAATTTGTACCGAAAAGGCCCAAATGACCTAGTTGTCGATGGGCTTTTGAAGCCCACTCATGAGAATGTCTTCTCGTTTCACTACTTTAAACAGAGTCTTATTTAATTTACATGCTGTATAAAACATATACATACCACATACCAACAAAAATTGCATGCACGGAATGAATGCACAAATGAATTAAGGACAAGGTAATTTAAATAAATTGCCTTAACATGGATTAAAAGTATCATTAGAGATTTTTAAAGTCACAATCAAATTAATACACACCGTGCAAAGAAGCGTTATGTATGTACTTAAGTATATACTTACACTGCAAAGGTCGCTGGTAGTCAATATTAAAGCTTTACGATGGTTACAAGGATTTTGAGAAAGCGGTCAGGGTTCGATACCATCATAGGAATACGCATGCCAAAGCTGTAAAATACGAAGGTTGTGAGAGGAACTGCTGTGAATGCTAATGGATAGATTAGGTAGATTTGGCGATGAGAGGATTACTGTAGGCTTGCTACGTTGCGGAGGAGAATTGGATTGACTCTTCCAAACACGGTTGGCATTGTCCTAGAATCGGAGTGCGTACTTAATCTAAACTCTCAAGAGCTAATGGTGAACAGAAAACATAAGAACAGAGATAGAATAAGTCTAACATGTAAAAGATTTTGTATTTTTTCCTACAGCTTACCTCGGTTATTGTGGCTAGTATTTGAGCACGTGCAGTTTTCAAGCTTCTTCCATCGACATTCTGAAATAAAGCACAGGATGTAAAACTTAGAAGTTGTATTTTGATGAGCACCTAAATTTCTTTAGCAATACAGTTTCATCTGTCTTGTGGTTCTACAGTTAAACAAACTTAGGCAAAAGCACTAGAATGTACAGGATTTCACGAGTTACTTATGGAATACTGAAGACATCCGAAATATTTTCAGAGTAAGTGAAGATATCTTAAAGAAGTAATTTGAGATAGGAGATTTATGGCCTTTTGGTTCTTATGTGGAAGTTACAGCTATAAGTTTCTAAAGTGCCAGTACGCCACTGATAACACCACTTAAGTCCACAACACACGAAAATAAGAGACATGTTGGAGCACTCACAATGGCGCAATCCTTATGGCATTAGCTTTCAATTGAAAGTTAGACGAGTTCAAGTCTCCCTCACGTTGTCCTTTTTTGTTAATTTTTTGTTGTTTTTGTTTGGTTTGTAATTATTTAATATTTTGTCTAAGTTTTTAATTCTTGTATAAATATATGTATTTTACGGAGTAATTTCCCTTGTCAGGGTAATTAACCATAATTCTTTCTAACAAAGGTTCAGTCCTACTTAATAATTTCACATGTTTCACGTCTAAATGGGAGGTTGTTCAAAGGATGAAGACATATACAAAATAATAAGTAAATGCAACTCTGTTGGAACTGCTCGAAATGGCGACCGGCATATTCAATGCAAAGTTGACAGCGGCAAAGGAACGACTGTCGTACTCTGTCCAAAATTCCTTGTGTGTGTGTGTGTGTGTGTGTGTGTGTGTGTGTGTGTGTGTGTGTGTGTGTGTGTGTGTGTGTCGAATAACTTCACATGCTGCTATTATTAGAGCAGTTTAAGTCCTCTTCTTAGGTAATAGATGTTTCATACACCAGAGACTTGAGGTGACCTCAGGAAAAGAAATCAATTGGGATGAGGTTGGAAGAGCGTTCTGCCCAAGCTAAGATGCATTGGCCAATTGGATTCACGTTCTTAATTAAGAATCACTATTAGAATTTATGTATTAAACACGAAGAAAAAATTAACTACATAATAGGAACCGAACTAATTATCGTTGGAACCCCGGCGTTACGGATTGGGCCAACAAAACACTTATAGAAACAGCACCAGAGTTGGCTACCTGATGCAAGAAGGCAGTTAATCCTGTTCAGTGTCGCACTGGCAAGTGATTATTTCGAGAACTGAGACATCTTTGAGGCATTGGATCTTGAGAACGCCAATAACGAGCTACTAAGAAACGATATATCTATATTCGGGAAGCAGTTTTAAAGACATTCTAATTCACTACTTTCACCCAACTTTTGAAATAACAATTTATCAGCATCTGATACCAATTAGGTTTAACGTAATCAACTGCGTTATGTTTAACCGCAGACCATGCATTGCGTATCTGTACTTGCTTATATTACATCTACAATCGAAATTATTTCGATATAGTTCATCAACACCCTGTGTATCACCCGCTTTGAAGGGCATGCTTCTATGTCAGTCCCTATTCTTTTTATTTGCATCCAATCGCAGTGAGCTTGTGATATTTCCAGAAAACCAAGGGTATGTGTATATTGTACGACTATTCTCTATATCAGTGTCTTAGAATATAATTATACCATTTTAATTATAATAGTCAAAACATCTTTTGAGAAAATAATGTATGCTAAAGGCATATATGGGCACCAAATATAAGATTTTAGACATGGAAATTACTCTAACTGAATTTATATTCCTACTTTTCTACCTATAAAAAATTCAAGCAGCAACTGGGTTCTCCGATTTCCCCGCCATTCATTCTACCAAATGTCCCATTTACAATATTCCTTTAATCTATTTTCTCCTCATATCACACCATATCCTTCTTCACTCTTATACCAGGCTTCGTACTAATCACCCATCCTTCATACTCTCTCTAATCCAAAGTTTGCATACTCCTTGACAGACATCCGAACCCAGGGGCCCACTGATAAGTCTTAGGGGAGGGAATACAAGTCCTCCTGCGAGGAGGTTGAACAGAGATGGAAGCAGAAAAGGAGAAGAGTATACTCCTCCACAGGAGAGAAAGTCTCCGAGGCCTGAGACGCAGGGGGGTTGGCGAAGGTTTCCACACCCTCCCTAGGCAGGTTTATGACACCCCATGTCAGTACAGTTACAGACCATTCAAAAACATTCTGACGGCTTCTACTTTTGTGAATGAATCTTCTCGGTTTTAGTGTACAGAGTGAATAGGGCGCATGTTTTTTAACGGTTCTTACTCCTTGTATAGCAGGCGTTCTCTGCCACACACATTCGCCGTCCTTGTCCCACCGTGTAAGACAGCACATTCCTTTAAGGGACCTTCTTTGCGTTGCTGGGCAGTACAACTTTCATAATGGCTATATTTTCTTGGTTCGCCTCATTAGCCTGGTGACATGTTCATGCCTTGCGGAGAGCTGTGCATACCTGCTGGCAGGAAGAGTGGTCCGCTCTCCGCAATAATAAACTTAGATCTATTAAGGAACTTCCGATTCCCTGGGTTACCTCCTGTCGGTCATCTCGTCGCGAGGAGGTGATTTTGGCTCGGTTGCGCATAGGGCACTGCTTTTTTACTCATAGTTTTCTTTTTAAAAAGGAGCCTTCTCCACTGTGTCCGTTTTACAATGAAGCGTTGTCTGTACGACACTTGCTGCTAGAGTGTTTTAACCTAGCAGGCCTTAGGACGTCTCTGCAGCTGCCGGCCAGCTTTGCAGATATGCTAGCGGACGATAACGCAGTAGTGGAGAAGGTTTTTAGAATCTTTTCTGTTTTAGATTTTAGGATTTGACGAATGGAATTTATGACTTTTTAGATTTATATTTCTTTCGTTTTTATAGTTTCTTTTTTACATGTATTATTTTGTAAGTATATTTACACTTTTATAGTATTTTAGAGAAGTTTTAAAAAGGGCGCTGATAACCTCTGCAGTTGAGGGCCCTCATACGCATCATCATCATCATCATCATCATCATCATCATCATCATCATCATCATCATCATCATCATCATCATCATCATCATCATCACATGTTCATGCCTGATTCTTGCACCCAGGACGCTAGCTTCAAGTGATTCTTTTCGGAATTCTATTAAGTCGTTAAAACGGTTAGATCCATCACCATATAGTAATGTTCTTGATACATAGAATTTTTTTTTTTTAATTTGTATACATTGGCAAGTGTGCGTTTTACCCTGTGATGTCTTCCGTTTTAAACGAGAGATTTGAACGTATAATTTCCAAGTACATTTTTAGTATATTAAGTTAATTTAGTACGTTACTTCAGTGCCGGAAAATTCTGAAAAAATAAAACGGGTTCATGGATAACGAAATAGAATCTATGTATTCAGTTTACTCAGAAAAGGGAGGTTTTAAGTAAATAATGAAACAGAACAACTTTTAAATTGGATATCTGAATTAGCTTTAAACCCCTAAATACTTTATATGGCACGGTCCAAAAGTCGGTTGAAAATTCAATAATGTAATAACATTTAAAAATGTTTAATTCAAACATATCGAATCATCTGTCATGTTCAAGTAGGAGCTGACGGAGATGTTCAGAACATCCATCAACAAGTAGACAATACCTATTTCGATCGTGGACTTCAATATTTACATTGAAAACGGTATGTGTTCAATTAAGCTGAATAGCATAATCGATTCGTACTTTCAAATCTTCCAAAGATTTGTATCACGTAGTATTTCCAAGCAAAAAGTCCGGTGAAAGTGCAGACCAAGAATGTTGTACCACGGTCCAATCCAGCGATGGTTAAACTTTCAATTCAAATTGTCTTAGTAAAAAAAAAAAAAAAAAAAAAAAAAAAAAAAAAAAAAAAAGAACAGCATAGTGAGAATTAGTTCTACCTTGTTGAAATCACAATTTTTGTTACCTGGTCATTGGCAGGCCCTGAGTCTGATATCATAAGGTATATATTTTACATTAAAATTATGAATTAAAACTGCAATAATAAGCTATTTTAGAATTACTAATTACTTAACTTCTGCAATTAAATATGAGTTCTCGTTCTATAAATAAAAGTCTGAGTGTTACACTACATAACTTTGTCTACGCTTATACAAACTATTCTTACTAAGGCTTGCCTCTCTACTTTATGTTCAATAACAAATATCTGCAGAAATTGTTGCTGATATTCTTGTAGGTACAAGGGGAGTATGGGAATACATTAGGCTTCAAATGATAGACCTAGAAAAAGATGGGAATACACAGATGAACAAATAACCAGTTTCCTGGGTTCAACGGCGTGATCATGGGTCATGCTCACCACGGATAATTATCTAAGAGGATTATTTATTATAATAAATTTCTAGGAATTCTCTTATTCACAAGAATATACTAATAGTTACGAATTGCAGGAATTGAGTTGCATAGATGAAAATTGCGCAGTACTTAAGAGATGGTTTAGTAACATGGTATGTGTGATTAAAAATAAGATGAAAAAGGTTTTCATTGGAACTTAAACCGCTATTCTACTGATATATATTTTCTCATAAAAATAACTAGATGTGATATTTTTGTGGCCAGTATGTACATCAGCTTGTCAAATGCACTTTGTCAAATATATGTACGATATAGCTGAACTTTTCAGGGTGCTCATATAAATCCTCGTGTAATATACGAAATCTTCGCTTAAGTAATTATTTGCTAACAATTGGATGGGCCCAAAATTGTCGATTTTGTCTTCGTCGATATCTATGATTTCTAAAAGTGCATAGTTTGGTAAAAAAAGAATTAAAAAGTCACATACATTTAATTCTTCATTATTTCAGTAGAGAAACAATTAATTTCAGTGAGCACAAGAACGCTATTTTATTTATTTATTTATTTATTATTATTATTATTATTATTATTATTATTATTATTATTATTATTATTATTATTATTATTATTATTATTATTATTATTATTATTATTATTATTATTATTATTATTATTATTATTATTATTATTATTATTATTATTATTATTATTATTATTATTATTATTATTATTATTATTATTATTATTATTATTATTATTATTATTATTATTGTTGTTGTTATTATTGTTATTATTATTAATGATTATCATTATTATTATTATTATTGTTATTATTATCATTATTATTATTATTATTATTATTATTATTGTTGTTGTTGTTGTTGTTGTAATTTTACGTCCTCCAACATTAAGTCATACCGGACGGTGAACGAAATGGGTGAAATGATGCTCAAATGTGTCCAGGGTCCATGGAGCTCAGAGCTACTCGACATTCGTCTGTAAGGATAAGGGAAAACCCCGGAAAAAACCTTTTCCAGGTAACTCACCCTGACCGAGATTCGAACTCGGGACCTCAAGAACATTAACTGTCCTTTATCAAGTGACATATAGAACATGTTTCTGCTTTCTGCTTTGTGTTTGATATGAAAGCAGAAATACGCTCCATCTTTTTTAATAACCCTGTTACTTTCTAACTCACCGCGCCACAGAATTTATGCAAGAAGCTTGCGAAATGAAACGGCGGGAGAAGTTTGGGGAATGCGATTGTCATATTCTGAGCGCGTACCCCCCATTAGCTGTCCCGCTGAGTGGGACGAAGGTTTCTTTTAATCCAGAGAAATGCAAATGGCGAGATAAACACAGTATCCTGCTGACGGCTAAGTAAAACTTCCAACAGCCTTAATTCTGAGTGATAAGAATGAGGTAAATATCTTTCAGCAGCGAGGGGGAAAATGTAAAAAGACTTTAGACTAACTATTAAGAATAATTTATCATCGTCGTCAATTAAGAACGTCGCCTATTCCAGACTCACTTTATTTCTTGTCTTTTTACAGTTGTACTTTTTCCTAATTTAATGTGCATTTTACGGGAGGAAATGCAATACATACATTCATAAAAGGAGAACATTGAAACAAATAAAGAATATCTCGTCTATTAAGAACAGAATTTTATTATAATAAATTGCGCGTATTAACCAATTATTATTATTATTATTATTATTATTATTATTATTATTATTATTATTATTATTATTATTATTATTATTATTATTATTATTATTATTATTATTATTATTATTATTAAACTATCTATTTGTAGTAAGACTCATTTCCATCTCTTACGCTTTACTAATCATATAAAAATATTCAGGATGAAGAGTAATGACACAAAAATTGAAGATATGTATTTTATTTTGTCATGAAAATAGGACGTGGTATTTTAATCAAAATAATTAGGGCCATTTTGAGGAAATCTAAAGTAACAAAAAGTTTTTTATGTAAATTGTATACGGTAGTTAGTGATGGCAGATTTTATTTTTAATTATTCGTGTGGTATTCTTTAAAGATACTGAACTTAAATACCAAATTCATATTTATTTTTCTGCAATGCAATATTCCTTGTACTTATTACAGATAATATTAGAGAAAGTAAAATAACAAACACTATGGTTATTGGAGGAAAAGCAAAGACATTACACTTGCCAATTGGAGCAATATAAGTTGGCGAGCAAGGGTTACCACTTTAACGGGACAGTTTGTAACAAATAATATGGGTAGCTCAGGGTTGAGCAATGAGGTTTATCCCAGGGTATGCGTATGTATGAGAAGGATGGTTTTAATGATACTGGTATGCCCGTTTCAAACTGGTTTAACGACTGCTTCTTTTATTATTACATTAAACTCGAAGTTGTCCTCCAAGGGTTACCAATATCACTGTTTAGAGTTACTATATGTGAAATGCTTATTACTCGATAAAACTTAATTCGTTCTTCACGTATATATGAACCGACAAATATCTTCTCTCATCGCTTCTGGTCTGCCCTCGACCAAGACAGAAGAAGACTGCCCTAATCGGCTCCAAGCCACCAACTGAATGTCCACAGCTGCGCGTGGGTGTGTTTGACTTTCACTTTCTTGTAGCCCATTATTCAACCAAAGATTCCCTTTTTGACTATTTTGTCATGTCATTATGAAGGGTCCGAAGAATATCCTATTCTAACCTTGTCAAGTGCTACCCTTCAGAACTCTGCTAAGGGCACTGTTGCTTACGTTTCTTTTGTTAAAACAACTATTCGCCCCAACTGCTATTCGACTCAACTGCCCCTGCACGTGTTGTAACAAAGGACCAACATTCCTTTGAAATCCATAATGATTCTTTACTTATTTCAATCCTTTAATTTCGGTATCACAATTTAAGTTGAGGTAACGTGCATATCTACAGCATCAGATAACTTGGAATTGCATGGAAACTTGCCGATGCTTCTCGTACTGTGATGTTTGTCCTTACTTAATGTTGATAGAAACCCCTTATTATCTATGCTCTACGCCAGCTCTGATGAGACAATTACTATTGGTTTGAACTCTAGTTCGATACACACGAAATACCACTACGAAGGTCAGGACTAAATGCGAAAGGAAAAGAGCACTGAAACATGTCTTCGCAAACGATGGTGCACTCTTATTTATTTCATATGAAAAACCTGGTACTTAAACATTAACCTACGAATACAATTCGGTTTGCTTCAGGAACGAAGAAAAAGGGCGCAGCAAAAAAAGTATAAAACTTTTGTGCTATATTAATATACCGTCAGCAATGGGAACATGAGCTTTGAATATAAGAAAAAGATACTCTCTTAGAAACACTTAAAATGTGGCCGAAGAGTAGATAAAAGATTAAACGCACCGACAAAATAATTAATGGAGTGAAAGAGTGGACCAAGGAAAAATTGTACTCAAAACTAATTAAGAAATTGGCTGAGACCTTAAGCGAGAAGAGACTGCTTTCTCGGAAATATATTGGAAAAAATGGTGAAAGAAACACAAGCGGGGATGAAGGAAGAGTGACGCTGAAACTAATCAGGAAGACGAAAAGAAACGGGCTAAGAAATTGGGTTATAACAAGCTACTAGCTGAAAGATGCACTGGAAGAAAGGTGGAGGGGAAACGTTTGGGAGTTACCGGATTATAGTGTCAGGATTAAAGTAAGTGATTTATATGCGCAGAGAGAAGCGGAAAAGAGGAAGAATGGATGATGCTGGGGTTGCAGTCAAAGATCTGCGACTGAATTCCGTAATGTATTCGTATTTGAACAAGCTTACAGATGGAATATCTGTAAATTTAAAATTTAAATATGAAACTATCTAGGTTTCACAGTCACTTCACTAATGTTACTTAATTCAGTTTTCACTATTACTTCACTGTTCAAAGAAATGAAACGCCCGAAGCAGCTTCTTCTTCCTTCCTCTTCATTTGCAAAGATTTCCTGGCTTCACTCTGTTTTATTCACACGGCAAGCAGCACCTATGGACGCTGTACGTCATAACCAGAGCAAGGAAGTTCGTACATACCGTCTACCGTTCCCTATACAGGTTGCGACCGACCTCCCGGCATCCAAAGAGGTCATAGATAAGAGTGCACGGCGAAGGGGCATTGAAACTGTTTGCCCAGAGAACAAAAATATACTATGATGCATTCGTAAATGCACACCTATTTATATCCACTGTTCAAAGAAATGAAACGCCCGAAGCAGCTTCTTCTTCCTTCCTCTTCATTTGCAAAGATTTCCTGGCTTCACTCTGTTTTATTCACACGGCAAGCAGCACCTATGGACGCTGTACGTCATAACCAGAGCAAGGAAGTTCGTACATACCGTCTACCGTTCCCTATACAGGTTGCGACCGACCTCCCGGCATCCAAAGAGGTCATAGATAAGAGTGCACGGCGAAGGGGCATTGAAACTGTTTGCCCAGAGAACAAAAATATACTATGATGCATTCGTAAATGCACACCTATTTATATCATTATGTACAACACACAAATTCTTATACAGTACATACGGGCTTGCTTCTGGCTGATTTCATTATTTAAATAGGCACAGTGTAGCAACACCCAAGCAATTATAACGCGGATTGTAATATTTCCTGATCGAATGTAAACTAATATACAAATAATAAAGTTAATTTCTTAAATATTTGAAGACTCTTACTAGACAAACCGGGTCTACTGTTTGCAGATGACCTAGTAGTTGGGTCCATTTCAAGTGGAGAGCTGAGAAGAGCAATCGAGGCAGCCAATTCTTATTGCAATAAATGGGGTTTGAAAGTGAATGAAAACAAAACAAAGATTATGGTCTTCAAAAAAGGATACAGGTTGCGTAAGGATGAGAAATGGGAGGTTAATAGAAGAGAAATAGAGGTAGTAAGGAGATTTGATTATTTGGGTACAAGGTTGAGTTCAGATGGCAGCTGGAAAGAACAAAAAAAGAGGTCTGTGGCAAAAGGTAAAATGGCCATGAGAGTGATAAGATCATGCTACAGTAAACTGCCAGATATAAATGTCAAATGGTTGGAGAGGATTTATACGGCAGTGGTAGAAAATAGAATGTTACATGGAATAGATGAAGCTTGGAGAGAGACTGATAGAGTGCATAGATCCTTTTGTAAATACATATTGGGATTACCAATAGCATCACCTAATGGGGCAGCACAATTAGAACTAGGCAGGCATTCTACTAAAATTAAAATCTTGTCAAGGGCAATGAAATATTTATACAGAATCACTAACTTGGAAGATGGCAATATAATTAAAGAATGTTTTCATATTCAAAAGAGAAGTAACTGGGGTGGGTCTTGGGCACATAAAATGTATGACTTGTTGAAGCAGATAGGTATGGGTCATTCTTGGATAAATGCAGAGTATGGGTATAGAGGCTTCTGGAAAGAGGTTAAGCTAAGATTAGAAGATATTGACAGACAAGACATTTTTGCCAATACAAGTGACAAAAGCTCACTGAGATTATATAGAGAAATAAAAACAACCTGGGGGAGGGAAGGTTATATAGATATATGTAGTAAGTTAGGGCGAGAAGGTTTTGCTTGGGCGAGAACAGGAGTGAGAAACTTGAAAGGTATAGGTCAAGAGAGGGAGCTAGATAAATGTCCATTGTGTGGAGAAGAGAATGCAGATTTCCATTGTATATTAAATTGTAGTCAAACAAAGATATGGAGAGAGCAGGCTTGGCTACGTAAATGGGACAGTTTGGGGGGTGAAGTAGTAATAAGAAAAATGTTGTCAGTAAAAGGAGAAAAGAACAGGAGAAATATAGGGAATTATTTAGGGAAAGTTAAAGAGAGATGGCTAAGAACAATTAAGAGAAAAATGTAGAGTGGGATAGGTGAAATGGCAGAAAGTGTAAAAAGGAGCAGAGGGCCTCCAATACACAAAAACCTAGGGTTAGGTGTATGGGGACCGAATTACTATTCAATGGTGGGCAACATGATAACATGATAGGATTTTCAGGATTTAGGAATATATGGCATATTTCAGTATGGATTTTATAATTGTAATCTTGATTTTGTATTTCCATTTGTTGATGTAAAAGGAAATAAATTACTAATTACTAAAAAAAATTACTAGTTACTAGACAAAATACCAAATCAGGAATTTTACTACATATTTACTCATCTGCGGCCGTATTACTAAAAACAATAATATACCTCTGAAGCCTTTCAAATGAAAAATTCATTCTACATCCGTCAAACAAGATTTATTGCGAAAATGTTCCTTCGACCACACAAGAGGTGATTGAGGCATATTTGAAATATTTTATCAGTTCTGTATCACTATCACAGCTTTTGTTGGAATCTAAAACTGCATCTGGTATGCGGTAAACCGAACCGAACCCTGCATTCTTTTCAATTACACTTTTTATGTTCATCTTTATTTCAGGTAGAATGCTGGTTTGGTAAAACCGTTTTGGCAGTTCTACATGCCGCTCAAATTCAGTCAGCTGCATACTTCTGGTAGTAACAGTGTGATAGTTGTTGGTAACTCTTGGAACAAATGTGCAATCAATAATATATTTCTACGAAACTGTTCGTTACTAGATGTGCAGTTTGTATGCTAGAACTGACATCGGTCTCTAAATTGGCTAATACCGAAACAATTTTGTCATAATGTTCGGCATAATAGATAACCTCTAGCCAAGTTACCCATTTGGCAACAACTGGCCGTGTTGGTAGCGATATGTCTGGTGCTAACTCTCTGAACTTTGCAATTTTGTAAGATGCTTTCAAAAATCTTTTTCATGTGAGCTACAAAGCTGCATACACCTGCATAACTGCATTTGATTGATTCGGCCACTCGGTGTAAAGCATGTATTAAACATGTAATATGATTAATTTAGGATACAGTAATGAGTTGCATTCTATGACGAACCTAGCCCTTGCTAATAGTGCTGCGTGGTATAGCCATGCCTGGCCGCTCTTACACTGCTCAAGCAAATCGGTACGATAGCCCTGGTCATAACAAATCACTCGTAGAACACACAAATAAACCGCATTTTCCCTCGCGTTGGCAATTCACTCGCTAGCTCACTCTGGCATTTCACTCTGCTCGCCGATATACAATTGCAAGGGTTTCTTGAAGCTTCTTGAAAAGAAGCTTCAGAAATATATAGTTTCTGGGATTTATGCCAAGGGAAAGCGCTCCTCCCTCTTCTTATCTCTCCTACCACCCAGCTATTCGGCGCTAAAGGACATACCCGCAAACACGGCTCATTATAGTTCCATTATAATATTAATAAGACAACAATGTCTGCTTTGACAGCGTTTTTACTTAAAATGTCAAACACAAGAACTTTGCTTGGTAACTATAATTAGTTTTACTGTAACCCTTGTTTCTCATTATTTGCAGAAGTTGTTCACATTTACTTTATTTACCGTATAATAATAGGATGAGGAAATATTCTCCATGAGTCTTCGAACAACTCAAGAACTAAATTATTTAAATTCAACAGCTTTCAAAGAGACGAAACGAACATTTTAAGGAAAATTCCCACCCCAAACTACCATTTTTACTTAAAAACATTAAGTCATATTTCATTTTTTTAGGTCTGCTATAACGATTTTTTTTTAAATAACGCATGTTTCAGGATATTTAATATGTGCAAGAAACATGTAGAAAATTATTAAAATGAGCAACTGAAAATGTTTTCCTTATCTATTACATATCTATATAGTAACTAGAGTAAAATTCGATATAGAGAGTTCAGGGAGTTCCTATAAATACACCGAGCGGAATGGCTCAGGTGATTTCGTCATTGGCCCGCATTCGGGAGGCCCAGGTTCGATTCCCATGGCCGGCCACTTGACCCATGGTTTTTTCGGGGGTTTTCCTGGGTCGCCAGGTGAATGCTCAATTATCATTTCATATGGTCTCTCATTTAGTGGTCTCTTTCAGGATAGAAGTGTCGGCGGGTGTCTCTGCGCTGCATGGCAGGATGATATGCTCCTGGTAAACATCCTGCTCCGGTAGGACAAGCCGAGCCGGCCTAGTGGGCCGTTTCAGGAACGCAATTGGCGGGGTGCCGGTTGCGCAAGCCTGCTGTGAGTATTCCCAGCTCTGATGGCGGTCTCCGGTCTCCAAGCTGGACTGTGGACTGCTTCGGGGCCGCGATAGGAGAGGTGCTGGTTGTACTGGACTGCCGGGGAGTTTCAAACGGGTAAATGGTAGGGACCCTTTCCTCTGCACTGTAGTGGCTCCTTGGGTCAGCCGCGTTCTATCTCCTCTCGCCTCATGCCTTGGGGCATTGGTACAAAAGATCAGTCTGGTCGACGTGTTGAACCCCTCCCTAAAATTTTATTCTATCCATCTTTCCCGTAGAGGAGGGGATCCGTCCCCTTCAGCGGCCGTGGTGCGGGCGCTGCGGACCCCTAGCACTCGTGGTACCTCTGATGTTACTAGAGGAACCTCGGGCCGAACATTCGAGCTCCTCCCTAATTGGGAGTTGTTCGGATTGGGTTGGACTCGAGGGGGCAGTGGTTTCCGATACCCGTGGGAGATCGGGTACGTCTCCGGACGGGGTTAAGGGAAGCCATATATTCCCGCGTACTAGCCTGCATAGCTAGTAGAAGGTGTGCTAGATCACCAGGCGGCCCTACCGAGTTTAATCTGTAGCCTTCCCCTTTGGGGTTGGCGCGCGTAAGTGGCGTATCCACTTCCATCCCGTCTTGAGTCCATAGGACCAGATGGAGTGGGGAATTGTTAGTCTCTAGGTCTTACCCTATGAAGAGCCCCACGGAGACGCTGGGTACCCTTTTGGATTGCCCTGGTAGATACCCTCGAGCTTATATATATATATATATATATATATATATATATATATATATATATATATATATCCATCCTATAATACATGTTTTGTGGTCACCTAAATAAAAGAGCGTTTGAAAAAAAAAGTCTATATGGATGTCTGTGAATAGCATAGATATATACAAAATATGATATGTCGAATAGGTACCAATACTTGTTATTCAGTTTTAGTATCTTCTAAAGATACGTGACAACTGTTTCAAAGACAATCTTCCACGTCCAACTATCTTTTACATGTACATTTCAGTATTTTTTATTTTCCCGTTCGAGACACAAAACACTAGCAGTGCATCTAATATCAGTTCACCACACTAGGGTGTCATTTCATGCCGAAATGTTTCATACGATATGCTGGTTCGTTTAATCAATGTGTGTTTCCATAAAGAGTTGTAGTTCTAACAAGGAGCTACATAGTGTTTCCAGATCCATGTGCGTACTTTATTTCACGTATGAGGAATGCAACCTGAAAGTTTGGCCTACTTTATTATAACATCCTGTATATGAATTTGTAATGAAAAGACAATTGCACAATTGTTCGCACATCGGAATTTTCACATCATCATCATCATCATCATCATCATCATCATCATCATCATCATCATCATCATCATCATCATCATCATCATCATCATCATCATCATCATCATCATCATCATCATCATCATCACCACCATCATCATCACCATCATCAAGTATTATTATTATCATCATCATCATCATCATTATTGATAAAAGAATTAACAGTAACCTTGCTTAAGGGTTACTAATTCGAGGCTTACAACTTTTAAATGGGGATCCAGGAAATAAAGGACAGAAATTCTTAATTGCTAAATGTTTAATTACTTTATTTCCTTCTGTGAACATTGGTGAAAATGATTTAAGAGATTAAAGACTGCTTCCCATAGCTGTAGTAACCTTTGGATGCCGTTCAATTTTCCTACGATGTTTAATTATCTCAAGTATATCCAGGCCATTTAACTTTGTAAAGGGCCACTCCGAAGTGGTGCTCAATTTTGAGGTTGAACCAGTTGAACTCGCGGACGGAATGTATGCTAAAAGGGAATGTATTCCAATTGTAATCGGGCGAAACTCACCGCCTCATCGATATGCGGCTTTACATTTACATGGTAACCAACGAAATTTCTTTCCTGAAGCTGTTTTATTAGATTCCGATATGTCAACGATCTAGAATTCTGTATTGTACCATGTTAAACACTGAATCATTGATTCTGCAATAGAAATCAAATAGTGAACAAATGGACCGCAGGGACAGTCCCCGATATCTTAAAATAAAGTAAAAGCTGGCGTTATGTGTGTTGAAGTTACAATTCTAGGCTACTCTCTCGATCAATCAGTGGCGTCGCGTTAATGTTGCTTTGATTGCTGCCTGCAACACCTAATAAATTGAAGAAAGCGTTTCCAAATTTTACACTATTTTTCTTCTTCAAAGAATAATGGAAAGTCCCAGCGATTTCACTTTCAGATTTCAATTACGTTAATTTGTGGCCGATCCGTAGGAACCGGTCGGTGATAGATCCCGAGACCGGTCGTCTAGCATCCGCCAGTTCTAAATAGCGCGTTATTTTGCCAGTGGTGCCCACCGGGAAACTTACAGTAGCGACGATAGTTCCGTGCCTGTGACCCACTTTCTTCGCGCACTGGAGAGTGTCTATGCCCAAGCGTCACTTGCAGCGTCATCTTCTGCTAGCGCTAGAAGATGGAAGACAATTCAGCAAGACCATATTTCACAGACTCGTCTTTACTAAAACGCATAGCTTAAGATATATGAGCATTTGCTCATCTTAGCCACTGAGAAACAACAGATGTTCTTTGCTGGTTTACTTCTTTGCTTTCAAAAATGTTTTAATTTACAGGAAAATAAAAATATTGGGTGATGCCTTTGTGGCTTGTACCGCATGGAAGTGAGTTAGTCGATTCTCGTATGAAGATATGTTTCATCTTCATAGATAACCAACCTTCCTTCGTCTCTAAGCCTTTTTAAGCCACGTAAATATGCCCAGCGCCAATTTCTCATATACCTTTCCTATAACAATACCTTGTTGTTCCTTGTTTTCTTCCACTTCAAACCTATGCCACATAAGACAGTCTTTAAACTAGTGCTTCCCCTTTTAAATTTAATGGAATCACGATGTTTCAGGACTCCCAGAGTCCCAGAGTTTTCTCCTGAATATACAAATTAAAAATTGTTTGGCGAATTACACACCTATCAAAGTCATCAATGACAGTGATTATTTTTGGTATACGATGTACTTTGCAGATGTTTCAAAGGAGGTCCCTTGTGCCTTACATTTCTCCCCTTTAATTACTTTACGAAATTTTCTCTCAGGTACTTTTTTTGCTGCACTCACCCTCCCTTGCACTTTATTAGCATATCGCCAGAAACTGCTTCCCGTTTCAGAATAGATGGACATTATTAATAACTTTGCGTGTTTGGCTGTAAAGTGTTTTTCCACCAAGTTTGCTTTGAATTCGAGGCATTTTAATCTAAATAAGGAAATATATAAACGCGCACGCGCACACACAGACAAAACGCTAATCACCAGTGCGATTAATAATCACAATTTCTAAAACTTTAAAATCTTAACGTGACGGCATTGAAGCGTTAGAAGATGGATGTTACCCGATCAGAGCTATCCACGATACTGGCCATTTCAGTGTACTGCGCATGACCGAGAGTATAGGCTCGGCAACTGGATTCTAAACCACTGCGCACACGGTCTTCATCGGCACAGAACCATTGTCCCTACTGTACAGACACGCGTGGAATGTCTGTGACCCAGCCAGGCTTTAGTTGTTTGTTTATAGCAGGATTGTTGCCAGTGCAGTGAAGCGGCAAAGCTTGCGTTTTTAGTGTCAATTATTCACGAGTAACAGTAATACGTTGAATGACTTATAAGAAGAATGTTATCACAATTTGCGGGTAAAAGCGACTGTCTTTGTATGATCAAAATCTTTTGAATCGGTCCTTGAGTTTGCGGTCTTTTGGTAAGAAAGTCACATAATTTAAACAGGAAGGCCAACTCCGGATCTTAGACCGTTAGAAACTAAATCACAAGATCAAACATCACACAATCACACAACTTGAATCCGACAATTTTGTTTATTCCTGCCATCAGTGCATAAGAAGAACGATCTTTTTCAGCGCTCTGCAGAATACACACTTATCTAAGACACATAGACTTTCATCTCTGTTCTTGTTATCATTGGAAAAGGGATTGCTTAATAAACTTAAAAAGCAACAGCAACATTTGACAACTCTGTCATTAGAAACGTAGAGTCAGAATGAAAAATCCAATGTCATAGCCGGGATTCGAACCACGGATCTTCTGGTTTCCGTCCAGTTGGAGAATTTAATGTCATATCGGGACGTGGGCCATAGTAGCTCAATGGTAGAGCGGCTGGACGGAAACCAGAAGATTCGTGGTTCGAATCCCGGCTATGGCATTGGATTTTTCATTCTGACTCTACGTTTCTACAATTTAGCCTACACACGGCTAGTGTGAAAGAACAATTAATTTCCAACTCTGTCATTGTTGTTTTCTTGGAGAAGAATCGGCGCATTGAATGAAATACAAATAGACACTGTAAATTTGATAAATTGTAGGTACGTTTAAAATAAGAATTTCGCTATAATTTTTATTTATATATTCGTGTTTACTTTAAGTTATACAACAACCTATATAAAATTAAACTGGAAACCCTTGAAATTCGCACTGCCTCTCCCGAGATTAAGTCTGAGGCAACTAGCAACACATTAAATCACCCACGCCACGCCCCTGTGATCAATTAAATTTCCTGACGAAGAGCCGGTCCTTCTGCATAAATCAAGCAGATACCACAGTATTTAAGTATCGTGTGGCAGGATTCATTTATTTGGAAGAGAGTGAGAAAATAAAGGTTGTCTCATTTTTTTCTTCAAATCAGTATCATTTGAAGAACTATCACATTGTATTGTAAATAAATCCTAATATGTATATTATGTTTGTAAGGGCTGTATTTTTTCTAGCCCTCAGTTCGCTACAAGCAGCTTGCTAACAACACCTCTAGTTTTGGAACCTACGGTGGTAGTTTTTATTGATTCATCTGGTATATCAAGAAAATGTTCGTTTTGGGCTACTGACCGATCGGTAACGTACTGTTTGGCTGTAATGGTGCTGAGAATCCTTTCAGTGTCGCTTGTAAGTCGTTGGAACTCTTCTATATGGAACACCGCAAAACAGATTTGGCTTTGAGCCTAAACAGTACGTACATACATACTTGACTTTCTATCTCTGATGTATGTTGGATGGTGTTTTCATTACACATTTATTGTCAGAGCTTGCCGCAGCTTGGGTAACTAAAGGCGCGGAACAAACGAAACAAAAACAGTGATTTGTAAAACCACGGTCTAGAAATAGCTTGCAATAAACTCGGGAAAAAAGCTACGAGAAGAAATGCAGTGGAAGTCGTAAAAACGAGTTCAACTTCCTTCTTCTTTGGAACAAAGCTAAAACCTAGCTTATTCTCCAGTGGGTTTGTAAGCGAAAGGTGTAGAAAGATAGAGCATTGCCAACTTTCTTGGCAGATGAGACAAAGATAAGGTCGATTCACCTCACGACTTCTCGCCGTGCAACAGATGGGGCCATTTTCACCATACCTTACTTCTGCATGAGTTTGCACCTGTGTGAAAAATGACCTAATAATCTTCAAAGCTATTGGGATATACGCTTTACAGCATTTAGTTGCAATATAATTTATTTTACTAAAATTCGATACCAAAATTTCATCGAAAATACTTCTTGTGATTTCATGAAAACCAAATAATAAATATAGCAAACGAAAGGTCCGCGCGCATATGTGTGAATAGCATAACCTAAGAACTAAAAGTCGATTTTAACAATCTTGATATTTAAGCTCGCTTTTTCCAAAGATACAAAACAGCGATTTTCAAAAAAAAAAAAAAAAAAAAAAAAAAAAAAAAATCCTATTACCAGAAACTGTCCTTTACATGAAAAATATTTTGTAACCTTTGATTTTGTGAAAAATAGTTCTAAAGATTTTCATTAAAATGCTGTGTAAATATTTGAGATATTTACGGGTAAAATAAAAAGTATATTTTCCATTTTTTTATCTTACGTCCTCCAACGCCAAGTCATATCGGACGATGAATGAAATGTGTGATATGATTCTCAAATGAGCCCGGGGTCCATAGAGCTTAGAGTTACCCGACATTCGTCTCTAAGGATAAGGGAAAACTCCGGAAAAACCTTATCCATGTAACTCACCCTGACCGAGATTAGAAGTCGGGACCTCTTGAAAGTGAACCAGACACGCTAACATCTACGATACCGATGCGGGCATTCGATTTTGTGGGAATATCCCGAGAAGTACCATTAAATCTAAAGCAATTTGGTACAATGTAAAACTGGTGAATGTTATGAGGTGCACAAAATACTACACAAAAAATGCAGAGTTCTTAATGACACGTAATTTTTTCAAGCATCTTTTTTCTGGTATTCGCCACTTCTGGAATGATCATTGTTAGTTTGAACTGTTAGAACAGTTTTAAGGTGCTGTCGTTATTCAAACATTTCTGGTGATATCATGGCAAGATATAAACTCTTAAGTTCAGCATTTAGTCGTTCTAGTTTAAGGAGAGTCAAAATAACGTTCTTCTAATTGTCTAATTCTAACTGAATACGAGTAGTTCAAATCTTAAGCTCGTTCTAGTATATGTTTCACACTTAAAATATTCAAAATAATGCTGTGTATGTCTTTTAGGTTCTTTCATTTTAACTGAAAACTAACTGGAACAAATTGCTTATATTATGACAATACATTTGCAGTTAAACAAGCTTTATTTTCAAGAAACAGTTTTATGTATGAGGCACAGCTATATTTTGTGGCGTTATTCCTCCACTCGCAGCAGATAGGATGCACGTTGACTGTTTGGAAGATCCAGGTCAAGATTTGATTAAATAAGAGTCATGAAATCTGTTCTCATGTGTGGATTTTTGGTGACAGAAATAAAATTTTATATGACTCAGATTTCGTAATGTATTATTTAATTGTATAATCTGGATTACAATTCACTCGAACTTTCTTTCTTAATCAGTCACTGTAGATTACCTCCAACACATCGATAAATCCTTATTTTCAAGTTAATATAATTTCTATTAATTACTTAAAATTCCTCTTCTATACGTCCACTTCTATACGTCCTTTCATTACTATTACGAATACTGAATAACTCTTTCTGACGATTTATTGCTTTTCCTTTACAAAACTTTTATATTCACCGCGACATTTTTCCATCGTTTTGAAACCAGACTAAAGAACATATATCTATCTCAAGATTATTGATTTTCAGTAACTATCATTACTCCTCTATTAGTTTTGTGATTGGCCGATTTACTGCTACGTCACCGCATTACATAATACAATTATTACTACGGCCAATCACAAAATTACACATATATTTTATATTGTCATTACATGGCATACTAAGTCATATCAGAAAACAATATTCATATAAAAAGTTCTAACTAAAACATATCGTTACAATTTTATGTTTAAAATCCTATTGTTTTTCAATGCAATTTTAGATACACCTATAAAATAAACATAGCTTTATGATTAAGAACAATGGACCATTTTTCATCAATTAAATATGATATCTGAACATGTTTTGACAAATTCAGCTAATATATTAAATATTTTACTATATAATGGCCATCAAATAACGTTGGCAAAAAGGGCATTTCCACTCTCCTTAAACATAACTAAAGATTCGGTTTCCTTATTTCCCATATCTCCATAATGAAATGTCTAATTAAATTATTTCCTAAAGGTTTATCTCAGGTAACATGAAGTAATAGAAAGATAAGCTTTGTAAAAGTTACATAAAAATAAAGGGTACAGATGCAGAATTTCATGCGCAGGTAACATTAGGTGCTAATACTGTTAGATGTTAATCCTTCACATCATGAAGATTATCTTGGCAAATTAGAATTAATATGATAGACGTTTATGAACTTTGCTTGCTGGATCATAGAGCAGCTTCATATACATTAGTCTGTGGTAATGCTCTGATCGTGCAGATACCTAATAAACATCGCCGTTTCCAGAATACCTTTCCTTGTACACACTCTCAAATCGATATACAATGGCACCTGTTGCTTGGACTTATTTCCCCTATCGTCAGCATCAACATTCTAGGTCATTCTACTATTCGAAGGAATGCTAATGCAAATTTAGTTAAAAACTGACAATACACAAAATAATTTAAATTGTTTATTTATTGTGATTTAAATTATATATAATATAACATTTTGATTTCACCAGAAATGACTTCAGCCATAATATTTTAAAAGAAGTTCTGCTTAACTCCACTAACTATGATGTCCGGGCTTGTAGGCCGTGGTCCATTTTTTTTTTCTACCTTCAGTCCTGTGTTGGACTCCGGATCTATATACTTAGAACCCTGATGATGCCAAACGCAGTCTTCGGCGAAACGTTGGAAGGTAGAAAAAAAAAATGGACCACGGCCTACAAGCCCGGACATCATAGTTAGTGGAGTTAACGACGCCGGCCGTGAAAGCCTCAGTATTTATGAAGTTCTGCTTCTTTAACTTCCCTAGTTGTACCCTACCATGTTGTTAGGGGATTCTCGTTACTTTATCCCTGTTAAGGTCGGACCTGAGGAACCGAATGAAGCTTTGGGTCCGATAGACAACCAGGATAGGTGATCAGCCCAATGCTTGGTGTGAAGGTGAAGGAAGTGGATGATATATAAGAGGGTGAGATGAATGATAGGAAAGATGATGAAAGAATTGGTAGAATGCTAACGAGGAAACCGGAGGATCCGGAGAAAATCCGTCCCAGCGCCATGTTGTCCACCACAAATCTCACTTTGCGGTCGCCTAGGATCGAACCCGTGCCGCCTTGGCGAGAGCCAAATGGTAAAGGAAGTTCCCAATGTTTATATATTATAGCAGCGTCCAGGTCTTAAGAGTTTTCCACTGCCGTTTAGAGTCCTAATGATTGCGTGAACGGTACTGTGACATCTGTCACTAGGTTGTTCTGAGATGTAACTCAACAACCTTACCTTTAGCAATCTAACTTCTTGTTTCACCTCTATTCGATAGAGTAGGTGTTATACTTATCGCAACCCTTCGGACAAACTTTTCTCCGTCGTCATACACAACCTACCGTGTTCACGAGGGGTTTATAACGAACTTTGTGCCCAGAGCTTTCCTGTTCAATTGTGTTTAACGGTAAGGAAGACACATTCCTCTCCACATTTTCACGCCGAGAATATTTAAATCCAAAAGGTATTATACTCAATTTGCAAGAACATTTCTGAATTTTTCAAAGAAACATTACAAAGATCATGTCAGAATCTGACTACCATGTTGCTCTTCTGAGCCATTATATATCCAATTGTAACATTTAAATAGTTCTGGGGAAGGGCGTTCAAATAGCACATCAGATTTTAAAATACGGTTTTCTCTTAATATTTTTCTCACACTTTTGCCATGTTTCTAACCGTACAATTTTTATTTCACCCTCTCTGAAACTGGGTGAATAGATCCATAGAGCCTTTTTTATTATGAAACTTAGTTTTGGATTTAGTAACTTAATTCATGAAAAAACGTGTTATATATTTTACTAATTTCTTCAAAGAAAGGATTCTGTATTGCACAAAATATAATATTTGATTTTAATGAACTTGATTTGAAAAATTCCTACTCAATGAAATTTAAAAAAATGTAAAAATGTTTACCTTTTTTGCCACTTGGGGTTTTTATACCTATATGATTCGATTTTCCTTTTTTCGTGCCCTTAATTGGCAACACTGAATAAATATACTTTACTTACCTTCAAATCTGCCTTTACTTTGCTCGCTATTTTCTTTTATTCCTATTATAACACCCTTCTCCTATGTACTTTTAATTTTTGCATCACTATGGGTTTATCCAATTGTCTATTATTATAGTACCTAAATGTGGCTATTACATCTCTCCTAAACTTTCTTATGTTTGCTAACCACGCAGATTAAGTGTGGATGACTGAACTGAGGCAATACTGAGGGATTACAAATTATTAGTGTACACAGATATATTCTTCACTAATTAAATTATCAGACTACTAGCAGTGCAATCGTCGGTTTTAAATAATGGTCATCAAACATTTATCAATGTTCTGAAATGCCCCAAATATTTTGAGGATACGAAAGTTTGGTCGAGTACATTAACTATGTATTTTTGGCGTAATTTACGTGTAAAATGTTTAAAAAGCTGTTTTCTACACGAAGTAAACACTTAAAAGTTACTGATTTTCACAAAGTAAGCATCAATTACTTTATTATTCAAGCCTAAATGCTCTGATACACACAAATTCTATTCAGGCATGGCTCTTAAGCCTTTGATTAGTAATTTAGCACATAACATTTGAGCAATTACTGCCAAAATATATTTATTTCTTATTGATTTGAAATAAAATCAATCACTCTTTATTTTTTGTAGCAAATTATTGTTCTATTTTTGTATGATTTGTTTCTAATAATTTAGGGGCGGATTCCTATGAAATGTCATACTGTTAATGAATATTGTTAATTTATGTTAAATAATTAGATGTTCAAGTAAGTAAAAACATATATGCATGTATTCTGATGAAAATTATGCACTTTTTATTGGATTTTAAAAGACATATTTCACAATTTATCAAAGCTTTGGTCATATTAATGCTTATTTATATGATAAATTCATACTTATTTATTCATTTATTTATTGTTCTGAACATAACAGGTATATGCCTAATTACAATGTTCGTTACAAAATGTGGTCACGCACAAAAGTATAAATCAACCTCATACATTTTGGGGATTATTATCGTGTAGTCAGCAGGCATTAGAAATAAAATAAACTAACATCATATCCGTATAAAAATCGTCAAGGTTCCTTTAGCAGGTAGCAAACGTTGGTACAGGTGGGCTTGAAGTAAAGTTTGAAGATCTTCTAAACCGGAATTTTTTCCAGATGAATTAACTTACTTCAAGTATGTACCTATAACCTCCTGTGATGTGGTATGTACTTTCTCCAGATACCTATAAGAACATTATGTCTGACAGTTGAAGACGCACATTGTCGTTCAATGAAATTATGCTGCTGATGAAAATTAACCCCCAGGTGTGAATATTTAATTTCTCTTAATTATTTTTTCGTTAAGTTACAATAATTATTATTCTCTAATTTCGAACTTTTTAAACTTACAGATTCAATAAACTGCTGAATTAAGAAGTAGAGACTTTTTTCTGCATAAACGATTAATTTGCTTATGCATGAACAATTATTAATTGTTAAACTTTAATTGTCAGTTAATATAATATGATTAATAAATTCATTAGGTTATAAAAGTCACATTTTTGTCATTTTAGGCAGGCACGTATTTAGAAGTCAGTTTCCGGGTGGGTCCAAAAAGTCTATGCTGAACAGGCACGTATTTAGAAGTCAGTTTCAGGGGGCGGGGTCCAAAAAATCTATGTTGAATTATTTTTTTAATAAATAATTAATCAGGGATGTGTTTCTATCATGTTTGTAAAAATAATAAAAATACGTGTAATATATTATATTCAGATGACTTTCTCCACCCAAGCTTCTACAAACTGTTCTTAGAAAAGTTTGTTTTTGTCTGGTTTTTTGTATGAAGTCTGCAGAAAGGTCTTGCACATTGCACATTTTTTGTTATCTACCTAGGATAAAGTGATATAAGCAGTAATCAGATATTTAAAAAGAGAACCACTGATTTATGCGTTTGAAGTATTAATTCTCCTTAAATGAAAAGGGGGAATAGGAACTTAGAACTCAGTGCGTAGGCTTCGGCGGCCGGTGTCCATTGTAACTGGGTCTTCCGGGTAGGACCGCGTCTTTGATGTTCCTCTGGTCGACGTTTCGTCCCAACTATGTGGGGCTTCTTCAGGATTTCATCTTCCCTGACAGCTCCGTAGCAATTGTCATTATTATCAGGGAAGAAGTCCTGAAGAAGCCCCACATAGTTGGGACGAAACGTCCACCAGAGGAACATCAAAGACGCGGTCCTAACCGAAAGACCCAGTTACATAGGAACTTAGAAGTTAAAAATTACATACCTTTAAGTATCTGAGAACTCTAATCAACAAATTATAATATATCGGGATTGGTTAACTTCGCAGTACATTATTGTAATTGACATTATTTGTGTATTTTAACGAGTTCTACAGCTCTGTGCAGTAACTTTTCGTTTATCTCTTAAATAGCTTCATGTTTGCCTGACAGTGAATAGAGACGTTAAGATGAGAAGCTTGAATAAACTTTTTCTATTTATTTTAAACAAGGTTTTATTTCAGCTATTTATTAAAAGTTTGAAATGATAATTTATTTGGGGGGTCCGGACCCCCTGTACACCCCCCTTAAATACGACCCTGATTTTAGGTTCTCTTTAAGCTCATTTTAGTTCACAAATATATGCATATTTTCCAGTTTTAGGTCATAGAAATCCGCCCATTAAGAACAATAATAATTAATAATGATAATAATAAACAATAGTTTTCTTGGCACAGTGTCAGTATAAAAGTTTGGTTTCCGTTCTGTTTCAAAGCAAAATACTTATATAAATGTCACCCAACAATTGTTTTCTATGATGGCAAATTTAAAAAAAGTAATTGATAAATCATAATAATGAATAATTTGACACTACACATTCATGTTATATACGTGTAATTAACAATTTTTGCATAATTACATTGCACTTTTTATGAGCAGTAAACAAGTACGAGCTTCTTCTATTTTTCAAACGAAAAAGGTTTTCTGTTGACTTTATGTAGAACACACCAGTTGAAAAATACCCTCTCCAGTTGTGCAGACAAAGCTGAAATGTACAATAATTTATCAGCTATTCCGTAAACATTTCGATTTATTCTGCAACCTGGATTCTAATTAGAGATTCTTTCTACAAAGAAAAACAAATTGTTAGGATCTGCTAGATCACTTAGTCTATTCAGTTAAGACAGCTGTATCCATACCGTCCAGTTCTGGGAAAGAAGGTTCTGGATTATTTCGAATATAGCTTGAGGTCCTCTTTCTCGTTTGGGAAGAGGCTGCTTGGATCAGCATTTGGCACTGTAGTATGACTGACTTCTTGACTTTGGTTTACAATATGATGCATCAGCTTTATTACATTTTCTTACATCGAAGTTCATAATACTGTACATTACGTAAGATGTTATTAATACAGAATTTCAAGGTTACCACCACTTGCAAGGAGTAATTAGAATCTACATCACTGGGCTGCGATTACTGAATGTTACACATGAAATGCACAGATTTAAAAGTGAAGTATAATATTTTACTGCAATGCAATATAAACTTCGTTTAACTGTAAAGGCCCAACTCTGAGGGGATGCTATAGGAAAACCGAGATTTCGGAACTTTTGAATGTAATGTTAGCCCCACGCCACGGGTTTAGCACAGCTATATTTTAGGGGAGATTAAAAGCCCTGCCCGCCAATGTTAAATTTATGAGCCATTTTCATGGAAATCGTTTAAGACATTAGGTTAATTTTATCTGAATGTAGATAAATGTTTTCTAAGTTTACTGACTTATTTTTATTCTTTAATTTTGTTTATTAATAAAATAATGATATTTTTTAAATTATATCGCCTTTTTATTGGCATTTATGCGCGCCTCGGTAGCGTAGATGGTAGCGTGTCTGCCTCACGTTCAAGAGGTCCCGAGTTCGAATCTTGGTCAGGGTGAGTTACCTGGATAAGGTTTTTTTCGGAGTTTTCCCTTATCCTTCAAGACGAATGTCAGGTAACTCTAAGCTCCATGGACCCTGGACTCATTTGAGCATCATTTCAGCCAATTCATACACCGTCCGATATGACAACGTTGGAGGACGTAAATTACAAAAAAAAAAAAAAAAAAAAAAAAAAGACAGTGATGAGCAAATGTTCTTTAAAAGATCAAACTGTCTTCTTATTAACATTAGCTGAACTATACAATTATAGATGTTTTTATCACCCTCAAGTTTAATTTTAGACATGCCCAATACTTTGTGAGGAAAGGGGACCTTTATGTTACAAAATTTCATCCACAGAAAAAAAAAGCTATTCACTTAAAAAAAAAATCGCCCTCACACATTTCTACAAAGAGAGATAATATGGTTTCAGCACACATTTCTTGAGCAAAACGTGTCCTAAAATATGTAATCAAATGTCACTTAACCCTTTGATGCTTACAGTACATAGAGAAGGTATTATAATATACCATTCAAAAATGTGATAAAGATCCCGCGAGCCCTACTTAACTTAAAAACACATTATTTATTTTCTATACATGTAGTAAGGGGAAGTATTGCACGGCATATAGATTTATTTGATATCACTGTAAGTGCATCTTTTGAGACCCTTAACCTAAAAACAAAACAAACAAAAATTTTTAGAAAAAGGTCCGCGTGCACGTTTCTGTGTGTGAAAGAGTGAGCACACGTGCGCTATGTTTGCGAACAGCATAACTCAAAAAGGAAAAATAAAATACCAAACTTGGTATTTAAGTTCAGTATTTTTTAAAGATGCGGCACGAAGATTTACAAGGAACTTCCCCATTTCAAACCGCTCTTTACATGGAATACTTTTCAAAACGTTTGATTTTCTAAACAAAATGGCGATGATGGCTTCATTTAAGATAATTTCACAACAAATTAAATGTATATCTTGAATTTTCTGGAACAGTCATCGAAATCTTCTTCATTTTGAATGACTTTTGTATACCTAGTAAGCCGTAAAAGATAAACAAAACTTAACTGAACAAAAAGTATAGAATTTAAATCTCGCAGCTTATATCAAATGTGTTGTTTGTGGAATTAACCATTTGCATATATTCTTTGTTATCGGGTTGGGTTTTAAAATATACTCTTCTCAAATGAGAAGTCGTTAATCTCCCTTCCTTGGTCATACAAAGGGAATGTATTTTCAAAGTGAGCACTTTCTTATAAGATACACTTTATAAGAATTAATTAGAACTTAAGGCCTATATTGTATTCTCATATTCCCATTGTACCTACAAGGAAATTTATACTAAAATCACTTCTACAAATGTTTATCTAGGATAGGATATTTTCTTAAGGAGGGGCTTCGGCACTGTGGCCAGTCTTGAGCTGTTATACCTATATCCCACGTGGGATGAGGCGAGAGGAGACAGAGGGCGGCCGAAGAATGAGTCACGACAGTGCAGAGGGCAGGGTCCCTACTATAAACCATTTGGAAATTCCCCGGCTGGCCTTTCAACCGGCATCCCACTCACCGTGGTCTTGAAATGGCAAAATGGCACCACTACGCCAGCCCGGAGACCGGAGATCATCCTACCGAAGGAGAAAATGTTTACCAAAAGCATATCATCATGCCATGCAGCGCCGAATCACCCACCGACACTATCTACCCTGAAAGAGACCACTATATGAGAGATGATGTGAAATGATAATTAAGATTAAAGAGAAATTTGGGGCATGTAACTAACCTACCCAGCATTCCCTGGTGACCCAAGAAAACTTCCGAAAAATCATATGGGTCAGGTATGGCGGCCATGGGAATCGAACTCGGACCTCCCAAATGCGGGCCACAGACGAAACAGTCTTAGCTATCCCGCTCAGTTTATCTAGAGTAACATGAAGTAGGCAAAAGAATAAGCTTTTTTAAAAATAGTTTGCTGAGAAATGTGTAGAAAGAATCATGTTAATGTAACACATCACATTTTTAGAAGATGCGTGCGTGTATCTGCGTACAGCACAATTCAAAAATGAACTATCCGATAAAGTTCGGTAGATGTCTCCCATAGATAGAATTTTAAAGATTTCTAGAAAATCCTCCCATTCTAAATGATCCTTTAAAGAGGATGATTTTTCTAAATTTGTTTTCTGAAAAAACGGTCCCAATTATTTTGATTACAATACTATATATTTAAGATATTTATATTACAAATAAGTATATTTTGAATTTTCTGGGACTGGCCTGTGAAATCCCGTTCATTCCCAATGGCTTTTGTAGTTGTAATTAGTGAATTGTAAGAGAGAGAGAGAGAGAGAGGGAGAGAGAGAGAGGGAGAGAGAGAGATAGATAGATAGAGAGAGAGAGAGAGAGAGAGAGAGAGAGAGAGAGAGAGAGAGAGAGAGAGAGAGAGAGAGAGAGAGAGAGAGAGAAATTTATGTAAAATAATGAGTGAGTTTATCTGTACTTAAACATTCAATACGATCTTACATTTCCAATCCTAAGTACAGACATGTCAGCTGCTTATATTTACGGGCTAGTAGCGGTATTGGCTCTCTGGCCGTTTACAGTTCGCCAACGTAAAGGAAGTCCCTGGCAGGAATGTGCTACCCTTACACAATGTGACAAGGACAATAAATATATGTGACAGAAAACGCATGCTACACAAGGATCATAACCGCTAGAAAGACATGCGCTCTATTCACTCAGTATACTAAAAATGAGGTTTATTCACAAAAGAAGGCGTCAGAATGTTTTTGAATGGGCTATAACTATTGTCCAGCAACGCAAAGAAGGTCCCTGAAAGGTATGTGCTGCCTTACACAGTGGGACAAGGACAGCGAATGTGTGTGGCAGAGAGCGCCTGCTACACAAGGAGGAGAACCGTTAAAAAAACATGCGCCCTATTCGCTCTGTACACTAAACAGAGAAGATTCATTCACAAAAGTAGAAGCCGTTAGAATGTTTTTGAATGGTCTGTAAGTGTATTGACATGGAGTGTCATAAACCTGTCCAGGAGGTTGTGGGAACCTTCGCCAACCCCCCTGCGTCTCAGGCCTCGGAGACTTACTCTCCTGTGGAGGACAGTAAACCGACCCGAGTGTCATAAAATTACCAGGCAGGGTTTCGGAATCGTGTCTAACCCCCTTTGCACCTCATTCCACTGGGACTTTCTTTGCTGTGGCGAACAGTGGCTTTATTCTAGCCCTCATGGGACATTGACCTAATATTCCGCTGTGTCCTCCGTTTCCTTACCTCTTAACTTCCTTTCCCTTTTCATCCATTTCTCTTTGATTTTTTCTGTATATTTGTACACCTCCGATATTCTTTTCTCTCCTTTCACGTAAAGATTTTTATAGTAAAGTAACTTACTGGCGTTAACCATTTTTCTTATTACCATTAGACTGATAACCATTAACAAATGGTTTGAGAGTCAAAGGTTTATATGCTTTTAAATGGTATGCTGCTA